>LPNX011034738.1:18485-186396 GCA_001517045.1 Pseudotsuga menziesii | reverse complement strand
AAATTGTTAAGTTTTAATAGAATAAATGGTCAACACAAGTTTCCTTTTGTAAAGAGTCTTGAGATCAAAACCCACTCCTTCTAGAAGGTGCCATATAAATTCAACTATGCTAAGGCTTGGATCGACTCAAGCGTAATGCAATCCAACCAATTTGAACTTTAAGAATTTAACACTTGTGATTTCACTTCTTTGCAGCTTGAAAAGTGTGCCAAACTCTAAATAAAAAACACTTTGTTTAATTAAAAGTATATATAAAATTAGTTTGTCCACTATGAATGGGTTCTATGCGAGAAGCATTGCAGAAATTACTGTATATCATATCTATAATTTGAGCCAATATAAACCTGTGATTCCGCAAATATTACCAAGTACATCTTATACTTGAGTGATCGCTAAACTAGAGATCGAAACTAAATTATACTTAATACTAATATCATGATCTATTAAAACTCCATTACTCGAGGCAACAATTTGAAGGTAAACACCTTGTTCTTATACGGCCTATGAATATAAACACTTCACAATATTCTTTGGAGAAAAAAATAATCTTGGCGATGTAGAGAAGAGAGCTTCCACAAGTCATTCAAAATGTCATGTATGCCACATAAGTCAGTCCATCTATAATAATTTGAGCGATTTTATGATGTTATACCTGAGTAACGAACACTCCTCTGTGGCTCACGTTTGGTTTTGGTACAAGCTCAGAGAAAGATTTTGTGTACAATTGATAGCAAGGACCTCTAGGATCTGAGGTCTACTATTATGACGTCGAATCGTTCATTTCTGTTCTCGAGCTCAGCCCTGCGTTGAAGAATTTCCATTAAATCTTTAAACATTAGCTGGAACTTAAGAAGTATAAAGTATAGTTCTGAAAGAAAAGGAGCATTAAAAATTCTTTACCTAGCATCATTGATAATGAGCTCAAGGCGAGAAATGGAGAATGCTTCTCTATTCACAAGAAGGTATTTGCTGAAAAAATCAACAACATCCTCTAAGCAAAGTTCAAAATAAAAGCAATAAAACCATAAATTAATGCAGACGTGTTGCTAGATCACAAAATTGTTCTTTAGCTCAAATGTATAATTCAAATTCTGGTTAGCCCAGTTGAATAAAATGGGTATGTGAAATTTCCGTTTAGACTATGTGAATGAAAGACAGAATGGAGCTTCTGCATTACTCCATACATAGCAGAGGTATAATGAAAGTCCTCCCTCAGCCCAAATGAATAACATAGATTTCAATGAAAGTCCTCCATTAGTTCAACTGATAGCAGACATTTACTGATATATACAAGATGAAATCGGTCGTGTTCACAATTTAGATCAAAACAAATCGGATCAATTATATACAATCTACTCAAAGACATTGGTCTGCATATTCTCTTCTCTACCTGTATACAAAATATAGCCATTACCAACCATTTAACTCAAATTTGTCAGGAAGGAACGGAGCATTTACATCCATAAATGTACTTGTACAGACTGGTAGAATGTAATTAAAGTACAAATACAGGGCCCAAATACAGACGTGGATGCAATGTGAAAATTAAAAGGGAACACACACACAAGTGAATCTGCACTCAAAACTTTGAAACCAACAGCCAAAATACAAGTGCTAAATCCCTGGATGCTTCCTCATGCTTCAATTTGCTGAAAAAATGCTTTGTTGGGGCTCCAATATTATTGCTCTAGGGTAGTACTGGTCGAAGGTTGCAACATATTCATCATTCTCATGTCGACCTAGGTTCCAGCTCAATGATATGACACCATCTTGTGAACTTAACTTTATGGAAATAAGTTTTTGTCACTTCTAAATATAAGTCCGGAAAGAGCTACAGCCATCTTTCGTTTCCCGCTTGACATCATATTTACCATCTTCTACAGAATCCCTCATTCTAACAAGAGACTGGATTAGCTTCCTTCATATGACTTAGGCTTAGCACTTTGGGCGCTTCATGCTAGACTGTGCAATGTTTGAATAATTGCTTGCTGCCTGAAAATTTGGTATTAGATGAAAATAAAAAACATACAGAGTCCTCCTTGTAAGGAATCACAAAATTATGCAGGCACAGAACACCTCGGGATCTATGGATGATGATATCCATTGACATATTAAAGAAAAAAGAACATCTAAAAGTTGCGACTCTCCCATCCTGCCATAGAAACGTAGCTCCACAAGCCAGAATGATTCCTGCGTCATTCAGAACATATCCAGGAAGTACAGTTACACTCTGAAACATTTGGTAGTCATTAGCCGATAGGTTTTTCCCTAGTGCAATACCATCCTGCATCACCTTATGCTCCTGGTGTATTCCTTCTCGTGGCCCTATGTCTTCAACCTGTCAAAAATTCCAAAAACGCAGAGATTTTCACCACAAGACACCTACGTTTCAAAAGTCCTATCTAGAGATTAGGATGGTTACTAATGTATCTTGGAGGTGGGAGGTGGCAAGTGGCAAGTGCAGGGCCGTGCAGGTGTGCGACTGAGTGTATGGTGGTATAGATGGCAGTGGGTGGCGGAGATGGCTAATGGTTACAGATGGGGCATGTAATTCTGAGCAAGTCTCAGTAGGTGACAAAGATGGCAGAACAATTAGAGCATTGGACAGAACAATGATAAAAAAGAAAAGTTGTTAACTGTGCGTTATGTTAAAAGGGAAGAACCCTAAATCTATGGACAATATACAACTTCTTTCAAAGAAAAGGAAGATAAATTACGTCTAGTTGGACCAAATTTCAGTATGGAATGATTGATTCCTCTATGAATGACAACCTAATTTATCACTCACCAAACAAGAATTATGGGGGTTGAGCAAGGTCTCTAGCGAGAAGATGGTGTCCACACCCCAAAAAAATTGTATCCGTTCCAACAAGAACCCAGGCATCCATGGTAACAATATTTTTTTTATGTTTCTAATGTGTAGAATTTATGTGAATGTAGCCCTAACCCATCCCAAGCCATGTTGATTGATGTGCATCACAAAGCTTGGCAACTTCATGAATATCAATAATGCATTTAGATAGGTCTCTGGACTACTTATATCTATACTCAATGCACATTGTGCAGTATTGTTATTTTGTAGACACGAAGACACGAAGAGATCAATTATTTCCAATAAGAAAAGGGTTGTAGAAAGTACCCATAGACTTCTCTTTGTGCGCATAGCATAGGTTGTCTAATTTATGAGTAAATGTCAAAGATGTTCAGTTTATAATGTAATGAAATCTAATTTTTTCTTCCTGTCTAATTTAGATCACTCCAGAATGTATTTATTTGCAGGTCTACAGAATAACAAGACCATTCTGGTTAGACCTACTGGTGAAGCTTTGGCATTCGTAAGATCATTTCTTGATTGTTTCTTAATTTTAGTCGTTAATTTCTGGTGCTTTAATTTATAAAATCTTTTTAAAAACTCTTTTATAATTTTAATTAAAATTTAAAACAATTTTACAAAAATCATTTTAAAAATATTATTTCAATTATTTAGCCAAAACTTGAGATACAACATAAAATTTGATTAAAATTTAAAACGCCAAAACTTGAGATACAACATATAATTTGATTAAAATTTAAAACAATTTAAAAAACAGTTGTATTAAAGTTTAAAACAATCTTAAAAAAAAAAATTGTAAAATATTATTTTAGTAAAAATATAGTAATTTTGTCTTCACTGTAAGAATTAAAAAAATATAAATCTTTGTATCCTGTATTGTGAATTTATGTATATACGAATTTAGAACATAGCAGAATTTAAACAATGAAATTATATGATTTTTTTATTATCGGATATTCATTTGAATTGGTCGACTTTATGGAAGTATTCTTCAACTTGCCTTGGGCCGTCGCACTTCAAAAATATTTTAATTTAAAAGTTGAGCGTGAATTAGAACATAGCAGAATTTAAACAATGAAATTATCTGATTTCTTTTACTGGATATTCATTTGAATTCGTCGAGTTTATGGCAGTATTATTCAACTTGCCTTGGGCGGTGGCACTTTCAAAATATTTTAATTTAAAAGTTGAGCGCGACCATTTGGCAGATCCCATCGCTACATGAACCGATAACATTATTGAGCCAACGAAACAAAATAGATCTTGATAAAAAAATAATTCATTATAGAAAATTTATGGCATGCATAACTAATCATGCATTCTTATTATCATTTCTTTTAATTTTTGAAAAAAAAAGTTAATAAGATAGCCAATATGTAGCATATCTTATTATTCCATCACTGAAGGCTGTGAAAAATAAAATATCTTTGATTATTTCATTGCAAAATAGACTTGTTCATAGTAATTCCAATACATTTATTTACTCCATAATTTTTATATTTCTTGAACAAAGAACAACTTCTAGCATCTAGATGATTTATTTTGATAGAAAACAACAAAGTAGTTTTCTGAATATGTTTCTGGCTATTGTTAATGATCTTGATATAGAACAAAACATTCTTTGCAAATTCAATGGTTTCAAATACATTGTGAGAACTTGATCGCCATAATTTGTTTTTATTTTTATTTTGCTTCTGTGTTTTTTTTTAACACCTTAAACAACTATATACACCAATCCAATTCTACCATTTTGTCATTTTAGCTACCAATGTAATTCTACCATTTTGTCATTTTGTCTGACTATAGACTCTGGCCAATGTGCAGGAACAGATATGTGAATGCACATACACCAAAACCCAAGCATTTTGAACAGCTTGTGTCGCTTTTTTTTGCTTTTTTCCCCTTTACGTTGGTAACATACATTGAATCTAAATTAGACACTCGCAATTGCTGGTAAAACAATTTTGAAATCGCTTGGAAGCAAGTTTTGAAACTGTTGTTGTTTAAAGACATTGTTGTAGCTAAGTGAGATTTCCCATAATGCTCCCATGCTCCCAGTTTAACCAATGAAATTACTTTGAGATTAGGTTAACTAATGAGATCGGGTTGAGATTTGGTTTAACGATTAACCCTTAATTAATATGAAAGGTGGCACCTTAAATAATATGAAAGATGGAGTTGATTTTGGTAATAACGTTCTCCCCAGAAATGTATTGCGTGCTACCAAAGGTAATACAATTGAATTGAATTGAATCTTTGTCTAATACAATTGAATTGAATCTTTGTCTAATCAAGAATTTATCTTGTTTGTAGTATCATTGTATAATCAAGAATTGATCAAGAATTTATCTTGTTTGTAGTATCATTGTATATATATGCAACTTTTTTATAAATATTTTTGCTTTGATCTTTGGTTCAGCATTGAAAGACCATTTTTTTTCCTTAAAGACGTTACACTTTTCATTCTCAGTCATCACCTTCTTTCACAAGTCATCAATTTCTTTCACAAGATGAGTAATTGATAATAAAAACAAATTAATTTAGCTAACATATCCATAATACACTAAGCTGTGGCAAAGATGAAAGTTATCAAAATTAGCAAAAATAAAGAAATTACAACAATATAATGAATGAGTGTGAAAATTATTAGAAAATCAATCCCAAGATTTGTCTTCACTTACATTCACTTACTACGCTTAAGTTTAAGTTTATGTTTTAAAATTCCATAAAACATTGTAAAATATTATGTTTCAAAAAAGCAAATAATAAAAGTCAATATGACTTGCCTGGTAGAGAACGCCATTAAATTCAAACATAAATTCACTCATGTTTTTTTAGATGGTCGAAATATTTAAAAATCGTGATATACCAAATTCTTCTTAAGATAAACAAAAATTTGATTTTTTTAACAAATTGTATGGGTGGCTCGCCGCTAACATTTCTTCAACGCTGCATTTTGCCCATTGTTGACACGGATATGCACCATTTGTGTTGGTTACTTCTCAGCGGAAGTCAAATGGTCCTTCAAGTGGGGGACCCTCACTCCAACCAGCATGGAATTCATCTTCCATGTCTATTCAGAAACACAAACACGAATACGAGAAAGCTGTATTTTACACAAGCTTTTACGGCCTGTATACTGTAGTTGTACAGTGTGGACTGTGTTTTTTAATATCATTGATGATCAATATGGTGCGATGAAATGGCTCAATAATGAGGGACAATCCTTCTACAATCCATATTATAGGGCCGAGCATTAAAATAGACATGAATACGAGTCCTCCAAACCAATTAAACTTTTTAAAGGACACTTCACACCAGCAATCAGGCGAGACAATTCTTAGCATGATTGTATAGGAATATCTTTAAAGCTCATAATGACCTGGTTCTAAACTATTCTTTGTATGAACTTCAAACCCCAATATACAAGCACCGCCATAAACAAAACAAAGACATAGAAATCAAAACAAAGACATAGAAATGAAGAGGTATTCTAATCGGCTCGTAAGACTGATGATATTAGAGATCAACTGCCAACGCCATTTCCAAATCCGTTGCTTGTCCTGGTCCTTCTAAAAAGATTGAACGGAGGCATTATATCGCTCCATTCTTGCTGGGATTTACACTCTCTTCTCAAGAACTCAGTGCAAATTTATTGAAGTGCGTCCCTCCATTCTTTCTGGGATTTACACTCTCTTTTCAAGAACTCGGTGCAAATTTCTTGAAGTGCTTGCAGGTTCACAGTTCGAAACCTGTATTTTAACTCTCTGGGGACCTATAACTATTCAAGTGCTTGCAGGTTCACATTTTGAAACCAATAACTTAACTTTGTGGGGACCCTGTAGCTTTATGCAGACCGCCAGCCGTAGAAGCAATAATTCCTCGACTCAACACAAAGCAACGGGAGCCATGCATATCCATAAGAAAACACGTTGAGCTTGCATGCATGGTGATGTGTAGATACAGATGATGACACATGGTTGCAGGGTATATTGTTGCTTACAGATAGAAGGCCAGCCAGAGCAGTGATGTAAGAACTATCAATGCATTGGATGCTAAAGCTGGATGTCAGAGCGACTCGGTGATTTTAATTGTTGTCATCCCTGTCAGGAATTAGCTTAAACAAAAAAAAAATTTAAACAATAAGAGGGGATGGTCCAAAACATTAGAAAATTGCTTGATTTAAAAGTTAAATTATAGGATAAAAAATGTATTGTGCAAGATGTCGTAGAAGTTGGAGTTGTCAGACAAGTAAGAACCCTACTAAGTAAGGTGGCCCCCTTTTACCGCGCAAAGATTAACCCGACATTCCCCCTAGACTTGACTTGGGATATCCAGTTAATCAATTTATCCTGCGTACCACCCAGGATACCTAGGATACCCCGGCTACAAAGTAGACTTAATCAATTTATCTTGCTGGCTACAGGCTATATATAAACTGACTGATATAGAAAATGTTTGAGAAAATCATAAATTTTAATTTAATTTAATTTAAAAGTTGAGCGCGACCATTTGGTAGATCCCGTCGCAACATGAGTGATAATATTATTGAAATTTGAGCTTGTTCGGCAGAAAATCATAAACAGATAAGTGTATATATTGAAGTCTGTCACCTGTGTATCCAA
Organism: Pseudotsuga menziesii; assembly: GCA_001517045.1. Classification (NCBI taxonomy): domain Eukaryota; kingdom Viridiplantae; phylum Streptophyta; class Pinopsida; order Pinales; family Pinaceae; genus Pseudotsuga; species Pseudotsuga menziesii. The sequence continues at coordinate 178,938 of LPNX011034738.1, read as the reverse complement.
TGGATTCCATTGCAACTCTGTATACGTTACGACTTCATTTTGGTTCGTTCGCGTGGAAGTGAGGATTGAATTAAAACACAGGTGACAGCTATTGGTGAGACACGTATGTATGATCAAGAAAAAACTAAGTTAATGCTGCTGACATTAGCCCGCCGCCGGGTCTTGGGGCACAAAGTCCCACACCTACATCACCTATACAAACGAATAAAAAGCAAGATAAATCAATAATTAAATAATTCCCCAAAAATTTTTAATACAAACTATAGGAAAAATTATATGATTTTGTTAAAGTTGCAACAAATTACTTCAAATAATCGCCTTGAGCGATTCATATATATCCCCTCGGGCGGGGACATAATAACACAAAAGTAAAAATCATATTCAATCTATGTCCTTTATCATATATATGTTCCCATGTTGTGTCATCAAATAAAGATTTATTAATTAAACTCATTATCAAGATAAATGTTGTGGCAGTGGATACCTCTCGAGGTTGGCAGGTATGCTGGCACTTTGATACAACGATTGCGGTTATAAAAAATTAACTTATCTAGGCTAAGGAACTTAAGCTTGTCTATTTTGTTATAGATTTGCTACAAATTGTCTAGTGTTTTGTTACATTGTGTGTGGCTAGTTCTTCCCACACCTATAAACACATAAAAGATAATCAACAAAGCTGAACAATATTATTCAAAATTAATAACCAAATAATCATTGGAATTTGGAATAGATATCATGGAGGTTTGATTTCACTATCACCTGTCCATATGTTAATGCAGGTTCGAAGTCTTTTCATGTCAAAGATTACAAGGGGGAAAAACTGTATGTGGTAAGCGCTGAGGAAGACGTGGCTCTATGGATGTTCTCCTGTAAACACCCAAAAACACAGTCTTTTAGATTAGAGAGAGGGGCTGCCAAATCCGGGAAGATATTTTCAAGAACTATAATTCTCTGAATATTGTATCAGAATGTATCAGAAACCAAGACTGAGACTTCGTGTGTTCTTGTTTCACTTCAGCTTGTCATCAAAATCAGGATCTATTATAATTCAAGCAGACACACAATTTCCTGCACCATATTCACATCATGGAAGATCTCACTATAATCGTTAATTTGAGGAGTACTTCAAACTTTAAAAAAGTTCGAACTAAAATCGAAATTGACGTTGAATACAATGATAGGCATGACACTGGCCATGAAATTTTGATGACAGGAGTAAGCACGAGCAATATGGTTCTCTTCCACACTAATATAAATCTAAGCATTGGTTTGCATGCAACATTTGCATGGCTTAAACGTGGGTGTGTCCCATAATTTGCATGACAATGCATAGTTTAAATGTGTTGTGGTTTGCTTTGGATGCCTAGTGCATGGCATCAACTTTGCATATTTTTATTTTCGAAGTGCTTAGGGTGAAAGCATCACCACTTGTATGGGCTGAATCAATCCCTGGAATTGGATGGACTCATGGAATTGAAACGAATATGTATAGGTAGCATTGACTCGATCAATGTCCATCTCTATAATGGGTGGGAGGCCGTGAATAAAGTACCCTAAAAAACATTTAAAGATAGTATCTCCAACACCTATGGGACTTTAATTTAATCCCAAGTCTGATATTGGTCATAGCTTACCAAACGTTGGTTAAAATCGTGGGTCTGATATTGGTCATAGCTTACCAAACGTTGGTTAAAATCGTGGGTATATAGTGTATATCTCTTATGGTTCATACAATATAGAAAACCTTTGATCTTTAAACCATTATCGAAGGTTTTATGCCATGTTTACAACCCATATGTTAATGTGTTGTCCGTTGGGGTTTTTAATGAGGCCATGTTAAAAGGTAGTACCATGTGTCGATGACCTTCCATGTTGACACTGCATTGAAGAATGTACTTGAACTTTGGTAACTTTACCGACCTCTACGCTTTTGACATTTTAATGTTTTCGTCGTCCATGAGTAGTAGAAGGGAGGACAAGGGTTTACCTCTGCTCCATGGATTTTCAGTTCAAAAAGTGCCTGCTGGTAATTTTTGGCGACGCTGAGAGCTTGTAATGCTTTGTTGGCATGAATCTGGAAGTCCTTGAACTCAAGGAGGCGTTGTTTCTTGGTTTCATTGTTTGTTCACACGTTACTATGATGGGTAAGCTCCTCCTACATTCGCTTTAACTTCTTTACAGTTTCTTTCATACTCAATTATGAATACTTCTGGTTGATTACTTTGGTTGATTACTTCAGTTCCCTTGCAGGTATAATCATGTTTGGTGTGGGAGTTTTTGTGCTTTCGTCTACATTAATAATTACGTTGAAATAAGTAGAATTTGACAAATGTTATACAATAAAGAAAATAGCTTTGATTCATGCTATTTGTTTTTTAGCATCAACGAAAAGTAACCATTATTTTTCCACACAACTAGATAGCACATAGCACCTAAGTCCTCCTCGGTCCCTGCACGATACTCATTCCTGCAATTCATACTCACTAAATAATGCTTTGGTTATCTCCCAATGCACCTGCTTTTGAAAGCTTCCTACATATGTTTTAATAGCATCATGGTTGCAGTTTTCCTTGGGAAATCAATATTTCTAAGCTCCGGTTTGAGCTCGGCTGCTGAACTAAAGCGGAAGGGAAAAATCTCTTCATCTTTTCTTCTAGAGCTATTGTGCTTGTGTCCTTCTACTCCACATATGTAGAAAATAATTACAAACTACCCTCTGCCTCTTTTGAAACCCATCCCTCTTCCAATGTCGTTACCTCCTCTGGCAATATGGTTGTTGGTCCCTTCATCTTTACCATAACCAGACCATCCTCTTCCAGCATTTTCTCTTCTTATTAAATTTTGTGGCAGCTTTCTACTAAAATTTTCTTCCACCTTCTAAGCAATCTGATATGCTTCATCGACGGTGCAGAAATGATGAGTACTATGGGCGATACATCATAGGGATGGATTTTTTACCCATGGTGCAAGGTCACTACAGAGATGTGGAATCCGAAGAGACCCTCTAGTGTAAGTTGGGGCATCCTCAAGCTATGTAGGTGAGTTTTCTGGCATGCCATAGGCTCGATTGCAAGTTTGAAGATGAATCTCTGCTTTGAGGTTATTTCCAGCGGAGTTAAATTTCTCCAGCGTCTTTATTTATTTATATATGGTTCCCTATTGCTTCGAATGATCTAATTTCTATATTTGATCTTGTAAATTGATTTGTATTTCTCATTTGCTTTCGATTTCTGATTTATTTAATTTATTTTTCATTTAATTTTTTATTTTAGAGAGGTCGTGCAGACGAAGAGACGAGATTCCGTTGTCTAATTCTGCTATGTATTGTGTATTGTCGAGATTCCGTTGTCGAAGGTAACATTTTCGGTTCATTGTAAAATCTCACAGGCTTTGAGTTGGGTTAGTGGTTGGTCATTCTCTTCCATTCTTTAGTAAAGTACTTTGAAAATATAATGTGGTTGATTGCAAATCTGTTTCACTAATTTTGCTTTCATTTCGTTTAATAGAAATTGGTACTGCTGAGAGGAGAATAAATGATGCAACAGGAACTTTGAATGAGAATCTAGAACAATTATTTGAATGAGCATTGTTTTGTTTTGAGCATCCATCTCATCCTTGGTTTTGAAACCTCCTTTTCTAACAAATATTCACTGCTCGAAACACATAGTGTTGTTTCAGGAGTAACTAAAACCCTACGGTTTCATTAAATTGTGTGTTTTGAAACTTCTTTTTGTTTAAAGCATATTACATTTTTCAGGAGTTATTCAAACCTCATGATTTATTTAATACGACTATCTGAAGCCTCATTTGTTTTATTAAATTAGGGATTTTCAAATATTTTACTAAAATAAATATCAGTGCCTCAACCCTAGCATCTTTTTTAATTACGAGAACACATATTTGAGTAACCTGAAAACAATGTTTTGTGGACTGAATGACTTTTGCAGATTCTCTAAAACGATGGAAGAATGCCTTCAGTGCCATTTATAGATATGATAATCAATATATGTTTTACATAAAATATCATTTTGGCCACACAGGCTCTCTTTCTCATTGCTAAAGAGGTACTCAGTAATATGTAAAATGCATTCTGAAGTAATTTTTACATGATGAGCTTACGACTTTCTTGGTTTTCATTGTTGCTGATTAAGTGTGCACATCATATGAATTTATTATTTGAAAATAAATTCTGAATACGTTGTGCTTCTTGATTATAAAAATATCCAAATGCATTAAAATCCTGACCTTGTTATGCACTTGTGTCATGCAGATCCATGGGCCAATAGCCACAAAGGAACAAACAATTGATGCAACAATACCATTGACGATATTCCTCAGCTGTAAAGGTTTTTCCTCTACTTTGAATGTTACTTGGATGAGAGGCATGTAGCTGGATCTATATACAATAGAAAAGGGCCACAACCACATCCACATGTCAGATTGGACAAAAGAATCGTTTTCCCTAGGATGCAAAAATGCTCGAATCTTAATTTAAAGTCAGGGATATAGTCCACCATGGTTTGGTGGTTCCACAAAGCCAAGAAATACAATGGTTTAGTGGTTCCACAGAGCTAGTAGTTGAAGCAACACAACACAAATTCAAGATCCATCTTATTAAGTTCGTCAACATTGAAACAATGGGATCGAACAATTTGTTGAAACAATGGGATCAAGAAATTTGTTAAGCTTTGGATAGAGGCATGAAAGTCGTGCATAGACGATGCTTATGGAGGTGGTCCATAGAGGGTCACAAAGGCGGTGCATTGGAAGCATACACAAGGTGGTGCATTGGATGTAGAGAAACATTCTATTTGGAAGGAGGTGCATTGGAGGCAGAGAAACAGTCTATTTGGAATTAAATGTTTAATTCAATGCTTCTCGAGAAACCAAGTATTTAGTTGTCTCCCCGACAATAAGACTATGAATGTCATGTCCTAGCCCATTGACATTCCAAAAAAATAAATTAAAATAATTGCTAAAAATAAAACAATTGATTCTCCAATGTAAAAGTTAAGGAAGTTGAGATAAATTTATGGTCAAAGCATCAACTAATGTTGGTTGACCAAAGATAGAATACAATATACTAGCCTTTGACAGGTATAATAAGAGCATTATTTTAGTGCTTGAAATGTGCAGTTGATTATATGTTTCATTTTTTTTAAATTAGTTACAATTAATATATTGTTTTATTAAAAGTTAAATTAATGTTAAAAAAATTGTATTTATAATTAGTTTTTTTTCCGTAGAAAAAAGATCACAACTTTATTGATATAAAAACCATATTGTTCATTGACCTCTAGGCCATACATAATACATTTGAGTATAATGAATATCAACAAAATTGGCATATATGTTCCTTTTTACATATCCTAAATCTGTCCTTAAGAGAGCAGTGAAAACATATAAAAAAAATTCACATATATGGAGAAAATATGCATAATGGATATCAACTAAAGGAAATAGTTCATATTAGAACCCTTCCAAGATTGGTAATAGTGCCATGGTGATTCTTTCATATCTCTAGAGATCGAGTGGGGAGAAGAAGTCCTTGTTTGGATAGCAGGTTTTCCTTAGAATTTTATTCTCGAAAATATGCGTGTATGTTATCCAAAGAAAAGGTGAGTTGATCCTCTTGATTTCCTCGTATAGTGGAAGCAAGAAGATGTTCTATGGAGTATTTTCAAGCTTCAGACAATCGATAACAAGTTTAGAGTCACCATAGATCTGAATTTGTTGGATCCCAAGAGAATGAGAAAGATTCAATAAGATTTTAACAACTGCAAATTCATCATGGTTGTTCATGACTTCATCAATACCTACAACAAAAGAAAGGTAATGAGAGTCATATGAATATATAATCCCACCTGACCACCAAGTACTTAGTCTTCCTTTTGAGGCACCGTCCATAAATTCCTAAGGAATTAAGTCATCTATATCAACAACCACGATATTCTGTGGAGGCTTGTTAGGTGCACTCTGAGAGTAGCATTTGAAAATGCCAAGGAACTTCCCTACATATACCTATGGAGGAATAATGACATCTTCGAAGATGAAATTATTCCTGGAAATCCATGCACCCCAAATGTTGAAAACCGAGAGTGCAACAAATGACTCAAAATGGTGTTGTTAACCCATGATTGCCAAGCTTCAAGTATACCGATGCCACTCCATACGAAAGGAATGCTGGTAAGTAAGGCAACATGGTGCCACATTTCTAGCATGCATGGGAAGGTTAAAAGCATGTGTACAATATATTCAACAACCATTGCACAAAGCGAGCAAATACTAGGACCAATCCTAAGTCTGTGAACTAAAACATCTCATACCAGGACCTTGACCTCTAAGACAAGTGAGAAGAATAACTTGATCTTGTATGGGTAGTTAAGGTGCCAAATACTCTAGCACCACCATCCGGGTGATGGTGATATCTCCTCAAATAAATTAGTCAAATTTATTTTATTAAGAGGTAGAAAGTCATTAGAAAAACACTTTATTAACTTTTTTCAGGCTCATTTTAATGAGTTCTAACTTGTAAACATTTTTAAAAAAACTTTGGAGTTAGTCTTTCTTTCAAAAAACTCGAAAAATAGGTTTCTATGGCTAAGAATTGTTTCAAAATGGTCTCTAAGCCACCAAAAGTGGACTTTCAGCAACTAAGACCGAAATTTCAAGGCGTTCCAAGCCACCAAAATTAGTGTTTTTACTATGAAAAGTCATCATTTTCAAATGATGATTTTGAGCGACTGGAGAATCATTTTGCAAACCAGTCGGAGTTTTTTGTTCCTAACATGTGGGAGAACAATAAAATCTCTCAGTTTTTCTACAGGTGTTGCATATTGGGAGAATGGAATCCATCTCTGAGCCCTAACTTTTGGATCTCAAAATTTTTCTGTTTGAAACATGTTTTTGAAATACAGACGTCGGGAAAATGAAATCGAATCTCAAATAACTAAGAGAGGTTTTTTCTCATAACAAGCCAATATACAAAAACCTCTCTCCTTTTTCCAAAATATGTTTTTATTTGAAATATATAGGTCAATATCAGAGAAGCATATTTCTAGAAATGTTTGCATTTTCCAGCCACCTCACAAATTCGGATTTGAGATAGGAAAAGAGGTTATCCAATCCATCTTTTGAGGATATTGAAACTAATTTTTAAAGATTATTTAAGCTGATTGAAGAATGATTGTAAGAGGTTCAACTTCGGAGACTCTTAGACACTTTTTGTATTCAAGCTTCTCATGTTCTTGCCAATTAATACGAGCTCTTTTGCCATTACATGTTCAGATTTCATCTTCTTTTTGTTCTATACTTGTGCTTGAGTTTTTAATTCATGTTTATTCTATTTACCTAATACAAGATAGATGGCATCCTATCTCTGTGTGGATAATTGGAATTGAAAGTATCTTTCTTTGTTATGATTAGCCATTCATCTGTAAGTGCCTTATGTGTGAATCTGCCGCATAGTGAGAGTTCTTCATTTATTCACCTTTATTACAAACCCTATGAACATTGATAGTTAGAAACCTTGTCTATTTGGTCGATTTTATGCATGTCTTGAGTGAGTGAGGTCTTATTTTTCATCTAACTTGATCCATTGAGTAAACCAATGAAAAAATATTGAAGTTACCAGGCATCTTCGAGCTGCAACCTAGAAGAGTTTCCTCGAGAGCTAACAAATTGGCATCATTGCTGGGGAGAAGAGATTGAAGCTCAGCTTCCCTGGGAGATGACATAGATCCAGCTTTGATGATAGACAAATCCTGGACATTATCTTGGTTGTAATCATCTATCTGGTGAGTCCATGAAGGACAAATTCAGTGGCAGCTCCAATGTTCAAAAATTTGTCGCTGACTCCATTGGTATGAAATGAACCAGATCTTAGAAAAAAGGTATGATTTCTATGATTTTTCAAATATTGTTGGTTTCCCTAATCCATTTCCTAGTAGAGAGGAATGGGAATGTAGTATTCCTGGATTTCGAGGAGAAGAGTGGGAAGTTCCAGCTAAACACTTGCTGGATTTTCATGGCTTTATTTATTGGCTTTAAATTGTACATGAGGATGTTCAAATTAAGCTTTTCACGTATTCATTAGAGGGGATTACTCTTGACTGGTGCTGGTCTCTTCCAAAAGAAAGTATTATCTCTTTGGAAAATTTTCATGCTACTTTTCGTGTGTTTTGTAAATACCAATTTCCAAATGACTTTCTATATCCTAAATGTTGTCATGAATTTAGTTTGTTGAATAAAGATTCAGATTGTCATGAAGGATATGCTGAAATAGGGGACACCTATCGTTATGACCAATATATTAACGATCTTTAGGATGTTAATCATAGTATAGGTGCTTTTGAAATTGTACCAAATGCATCTACTGTCTTAAGTTGTGATGAAGATCAGACTTTCCCCTTTCGAAACCTGAAATATGATGAACAAATTAACAGATCAACATATAACAGTTTTAGATCTGTAGTAGATGCTAAGGGTAGCTCATAGTTTCTAGATTTACAGATCAAGGGAAGTTGCAGTAACCATGAGGAACTAGGTAATATTTTTCCAAATATTTTTCAAGATCCAGTTGCTGATAATCTCATGCAAGAATATTCATCCCCGTCATTAGAATTTTATCATGATATTCCCATATTTGACAAATACAGTGATGAAGAAGAAGATTTTAAGGTTTGTGAATATTTGTCCACTTATGGAATTTCATCTAGTTCTACTTTTCAGCATAGAGATTATCAGAAATGTGTGCATCCTATGGTTGATGATAGTTATGAATTTGTAGATCAAAATTCCAGTGATATATCTTGCAAAGAAATTGTCAGCCGTAATAGGACGGCGTATTATCATGATGAATTCAAATTACAAAGATATGGTGAAAGAGAGCAGAAATGTTCACATTAGCAATTGAGCTTTCATTTTCCTTTGAAAGAGGTTGAGAAATCTACATTCAACATTAAGACAAATGAAGAAAACCATCAACAAAATCATCTCATTCAATTGGAATAGCAACAAGAAGAGGTGTTTCCTTGTAAATTTGATGATCCTATTGCTGATTATTTAGATTCTATGAGAAGCATATATGTAAAAATATTTTTGTTAGATGAAAGATGGTTTTATCATCTATTCAAACTGCTTTCCTATTCGATGTACATTCCATTATTCTTGGGGTCAAGATCAAGAATTTTGTCAGCAAATTTGTTTCTGACATGGCTTCATTGGAAGCATGAGTTTACTTGATTAAGCATCAGTACAGTGGTTAGAGTAGGAATAGGTGCAGAATAATTTTTCATATGAGCAGATAGATTATGTTCAGTTGTTTTTTTCTTGAATAAGTAGAGCACGCTACAGGTGGGCTACAGGTTTGTAGGGGATCAGTTGTAAAGGCAGATGACTCCATGCCCAATGGAACACTAGAAGATATGTTTGATTTTTTGTTTTACAGGAAAGGCATCAGATCTGTGGTTCTTGGAACCTCATAGGGAGGATTCCATCCCTAAGTAGGATCCAGATGTTATCTCCTCAAATAAATTAGTCAAATTTGTTTTATTAAGAGGTAGAAAGTCATTAGAAAAAAGTTTATTAAGTTTTTTCAAGCTCATTTTAATGAGTTCTAACTTGTAAATATTTTTAAAAAAGCTTTGGAGTTAGTCTTTATTTCAAAAAACTTGAAACACAGGTTTCCATGGCTAAGAATTGTTTCAAAATGGTCTCTAAGCCACCAAAGGCAGACTTTTAGTAGCTAAGACCGAAATTTCAGGGCGCTCCAAGCCACCAAAATTGGTCTTTTTACTATGAAAAGTCATCATTTTCAAATGATGATTCTAAGTGAGTGGAGAATCATTTTGAAAAACGGTCGGAGGTTTTTGTTCCTAACATGTCATAGAACAATAAAATCTCTCAGTTTTCCTACAGGTGTTACATATTGGAAGAATTGAATCCATCTTTGAGCCCTAATTTTCAGATCTTGGAATTTCTCTGTTTGAAACATGTTTTTGAAATATAGACATCGAGAAAATGAAAACGAATCTCAAAGAACTTAGAGAGGTTTTTTCTATTAACAAACAAGTATACAAAACCCTCTCTCACTGTTCCAAAATATGTTTTTATTTGAAATATATAGGTCAATATCGGAGCAACATATTTCCATAAATTTCTTCATTTTCCAGCCACCTCACAATTTCGGATTTGAGATAGGAAAAGAGGTTATCATATCCATCTTTTGAGGATATTGAAACTGATTTGTAAAGATTATTTAAGTTGATTGAAGAATGATTGTAAGAGGCTCAGCTTAAAAGACTCTTAGACACTTTTTGTATACAAGCTTCTCATGTTCTTGTCAATTAATACAAGCTCGTTTGCCATTACATGTTCAGATTTCATCTTCTTGTCAATTAATACAATCTCTTTTGCTTGGATGTATAATTCATGTTTATTCTATTTACTGAATACAAGATGTTATATTTTTATCATTCAAGATAGCATTATGATCTTAGGATCTTTAACTAAGAGAATAACATGCACATCAATAAAACACAAGAGACAAGAGACACAAATAATTTTCCTCAGGGAAACCATAAAGGAGAAAACCCCACAACTTCCTCAGAGATAAAATCAGCACCAAAAGTAAAAACCAAAAACATAAAGATGATCTCCCTACAGTAGCAGTCTCTCTCTTGTCCCGGCAACTTCTCTTCTCACTCATGTGCCCCAATGAGTGAGTGTGTGTATGATAAATAGAGAGACTCACTCTCTATTTATATTCTTTCGTTCACTTGAAACCCACTGCAACATGTAGGCCACTTAACAATTACTTACTAGATCCAACATTTCTAGGAATGTCTAATAACCCTAGTGCCCCACAACTTGTGGGGACTTTGCCTCCTCCGACCAACAAGGAGGTTTATCCTTAACACAATGGTGGGGACTATTTACCTGACTTACAATGACTCACCTAGGGTCAACATCTCTAGGATAGTCTAATAACCCTAGGGTCCCACAACTGTGGGGACTTTAACCCTTGACCAATAGGAGGGTTACCCATAATGACTTTACATGAATTTTATATTATAGAAACTTCTCGATAAGAACATCGAGGTATGACATGACTCAAGTACATTAAAAATACATCCTGAAATAAGCATCAGGTTACAATATATAAGAAATAAGGATGAATACATTCCTAAGTTACAATTACATCAACACTTCCTCTTGACTAGGAAGGCATTCTCTCGACACAATTTATCAGTACAAGTCTTCTTCTTTGTATCATCTGGATCATCATCGAGTCTTCATCATCTTCACCTTCAAGTTATCTCCATCTTTAAGTCATATTCATCTTGAAGTCGTCTTCATCATTGGATCTAGATCATCACTCGATCTCGATCATCATCACTGGATCTGGATCATCACTCAATCTAGATCATCATCGCTAGATCTAGATCATCACTCAATCTGGATCATCTTCACTGGATCTGGATCATCACTCGATCTAGATCATCTTTGGTTTTGGAACATCTCTACTGGATCATCATCACAGGTGCTATCTCTTGATTGTTCTCGTCACAGGAAGTTCTATAGAACCAGCCCTTTTTCATGCTGGATGTAGGCCTAGCCTCCACGTAGGTCTTCTTTAGCACTTATATCTGAACCTAAGTCAGAATGTCCTGCCCAGCACTTATATCTAATCATGTAGGAACCAATCATATAACCATATCAGAAAGGCATGCCCAACACTCACATATGACCATGTGGGAACCAATCCCACAACCCTGTTAGAAAGGTCCAGCACTCACATTTGACACATGCGAGGAACCAATCCAACATGCATGTTCAAAAAGGATTAGGAATTATATTTGACACATGTGAGGAACCAATCCAACCTACATGTTCAAAAAGGATCTACACTTACATTCGACACATGTGAGGAACCAATCCAACATGCATATTCGAAAAGGCTCTACACTTACATCTGACACATGTGAGGAACCAATCCAACATGCATGTTCAGAAGGGCATACACTGACATCTGATCAAGTAGGAACCAATCCTATAGTCATATCAGAATGGCCCCTAGTCCCAGACTGAGCTACCTAGTAACTGACCAGGTTCCTCCATTCCCAAAATGGTAGTTTCCATTACATTTGTCCTACTCGACAGAATGGCGAACACTCACATCTGACATGGGAGGAACCTAATTCTTTAACCATGACAGAATGTCTCAGCCCTTACATATGACCTACTCATCAGAATGGCTCTCTCAGTCATGAACTGAGTGTTCCTGGTAACTGACCAGGTACCTCCATTCCAAGAATGGAATTTAGCACTCATATCTTACATGGAAGGGACCAATCCTCTCACCATGATAGAATGGCTCAACCCTTATATCTAACCTACTCATCACAATGGCTATGGATTCAACACTCATATCTAACATGGAAGGAACCAGTCCTCTCACCATGAAAAAATGGATCAGCCCTTATATCTGACCTACTCGTTGGAAGGGATATGGATTCAGCACTCATATCTGACATGGAAGGAACCAATCCTCTCACCATGGCAGAATGGCTCAGCCCTTATATCTGACCTACTCATCAGAATGGATATGGATCTCATCATTTTCCCTTGGAGGAAACCTTAATCTGGAGAACACCAAGCTTCTCCCTGAAGTACTCGAACTTCACCCTAGCCAATGGCTTCGTCAAGACATCAACTATATGTTCCTTCGTCGCAACATACTAGAGCTTCACTTCTCCCCTCTGCACCATATCCTTGATATAGTGATACTTGTTCTCAATATGCTTCAACTTTTCATGGAAAACTAGATTCTCTGACAACTTCACACAACTTTGGTTGTCACAAAGTATACAAGTAGCATCAATCTGGAGATCAAATAAATCAGATAGTAGCTTTTGCATGCATACTACCTCACAACTAGCTGAACAAGCTGCGACATACTCTGCTTCAGCTGTACTCAGTGCCACACAAGATTGCTTCCTGCTAAACCAAGCGATCACACATGATCCCATATTGAAGCAACACCCTGAAGTGCACTACCTGCTCAATCTGAATCAACATAACCTTCCAGGTCAATATTTTGATTCACCTCATACTTGAGCCGATACTCAACTATACCCTTTGTAATAATCAAGTGAACACATCTCAATGTGTTGACAACAAAGCAAGTATCTGGTATCGTATCCATCAGTTTCCTCAAGGACCCAATCATTTGATGATGCATCGTAGCATCAATTGTCTCTAGTAAAGCAACACTCAATAGCTTCAGGTTCGATGCTATAGGTGTGGTGATGTCCTTCCAGTCCATCATCTTGAACCTATTCAGGATCTCTACTGCATACTTCCCTTGTCCACACCTCCATGCCTAGAACGTAGTGCACCGACACATAACAGGAGCATCACTGGTCTTCCTCCTTAGCTTGAAGCAAAGGTTGGAATCCACTTTACTCTGCCTAGAGTCATCAGTAATCTGTCCATCCTGTCATGCCATGTCGAACCTTACAATATTCTATAGTCACTTCCTTTGAAGCATCGTACTCCCTCTGTATTCCATACTCTATGCACTAAAACATTCTGTACTGGAGTGACACTAGATACCAAGATCCTCTATTTTGAACTTTTTCAAAATTTCATCTCTCACGCATCTGTGAGCTTGTCATCCTCTATCGACCTTGTAGCATAGGTTCAGATCTTCATCAATCTCATCATGTATGTGTTATCCCATGGGTGTCTTCTGATCTCGTACAAGGCATTCTTTCATTTGCACACATGATTATGCCTATCATGTGTCTCAACTCCCACTGGATGCAAATGTATCTTTGAATATTTCCTTGTATCCTACAATGTTTCCATCTACTGCATGATGGAACTACGAAAATCCCTTCATGTATCGATACTGCATCCTAGACATCATTCTTCTTGAACTGGTCTTCCTTTCTTGGAAGGTTCTGCATCAATGATGTTGCTGCATTCGTCATATTATTTTTCATTTTGAAATGTCGTCACTTGTTCTTCGGAACAAGTCTCATCCTTCTTTGCTTGTAGCCAATTATGTATGTGATCTTTCCTACAAGTCAAATGCATTTGTATGGTTAGAAAAATTTCATAGGGAATATTCATACTGGCAAATTCTTATGCATAAATATATGATCATGGAACTACTTTAACCAATACAACATTCATCCATATCTTACAGAAACTTTTCTAGATGCCTTCCATCTCTACCAGGACAACATTGAGATTATGCACTAATCCAATATGTCAGCAAAGAGGTTTCATTCTAGATAAGTAGCAAGGGAGGGTTGTATAGCACCATGAGCTACTTACCCATCACATGCATTAGTAGTATACTGTCATTAATGCAAACATTCTATCATGCATAATACATCAACTGAATATAAACATATGCATAGAAAAACAATGAAATGACAATTGAATACTTATATTTATTTGTTTCATGGGTATACTCCTTCTTGAGCCTTCAGCTTTATCGTCTTCTTCATTCATAATAGCATCGTTTCTCATCCAAATGGTAAGGTGGATAAGAGGTTCTTCAAGAGTTGATATCTTCATGTTCCTCATTGGTTAAGGGATCTTCTTTCGATGGTAAAAGCTTGATCTTCAATTTCTTCCATCTTCTCTTCTCTTCTTATGAGTCGATCTTCTTATTCTTCCCAGAGTTTACTAAAAGTAGTAACTTTCTTCTGGCACACATTCCTCGAATGAATGAATCCCATGATCTCGAGAGGCCATTCAAGGTGGCTATCACCACTTCTGCATTCTTCACTTCTTCTTTTACCACTTGAAGTTGTTCTTTGATTTGAGAGACACTTGTAAAGTATGACTGCATGGTCTCTGCATTCTTGATCTTCACATTCTTCAACTGATTTCTTAAGGTCATCTTCTAATGTATGTTCTTCCATTCAAATAGCTTGGTCAAGGAATCAAACATCTTCGGTGTCTTTAGGGAAGATACTTGTGGTACAAGTTGATCCGTTATTGAATCAGCAATGATCTTCTTGGCCTTGACCAAGTTCTTCTTGTGTAAGGCTTCTAGCCTCATCTCCCTTTGGAAATGGAACCTCTCTACTCATGTAGGTGTCCAATTTATTTTCTTCAGAGAGATCATATACTTCCATGGTGTTATAGTTGATTTTACCACTCTAGGTGAATCACACTTGTATGGCCTTCTCCTGTCCCTCTACAGACTCCTTAGACCCCTTGGACCATTTTTTGTCCTTTGATGTTTCCTTTACCATCCCTAAAAACACGTGAAAATTAATACACACGACTTTTAAACCTATAATTGTGTATATACGCGGGTTTGACCTCTAAAACCGTGTACATTGGGATGTGTGCATAATCCAAATCCCTTCGGAGTTTTCCTTGACATGGATCCGGCTCACTTGACTCCTAGCCGTCCCTATGCCTTGAGATCGCTTGGATTCGACCTTTCATTACCCCTTTGAAAAGCTATATAAGGAACTCTATGGTACATTGAAGGCATATGAGAGAATTGAGAGCAAAGAAACTATAGTCCATTGTTACCGGAACTTGTGCTTGAGTCTGCATCCCTTTGTCCCTTAGAGCACTTTTGCGTTCTTCCCAAGCTTGCCTTTTGCTTGTGAGCTTTCTATCGAGAGATGGAGGATTGAGGTGGTGGAGGCCCAATATATATAGTATGCTTGTCTTGTTTACTTGTTGTTGAGGAAGTGATTTATCAATTCAAGCTGAAGTTGGAAAGCTCAACGGGAATCTACTTCAACCGTCCGGAATAAGGTACGAGGTCTAATCCTTTAGTGTTAGATATTTAATTTCTATTGCATATTGGAAAGGATTGATTTCTGGAGGCAAGCTATCTGTTGTGGTACCCCAAGCCATAGGAATTTCTCTCCATAACAGATTGGCGACTCCGCTGGGGAGTTCCTAGTAGTTGTCCTTTAGGGGTTTTCTATCGGCATTCAATGACTTTGAATTGCTCTTTTTCTCTTGTTTCTGTGTTGGGTATGGGGACATGTTTTCCTGGTAGTATCTGATTGGTGTGAAGTTTTTCTCAGCTTGTTTGTTTTCCTTTATTTTTATGCACCTTTCTTCCTGTACGCGAGTTTTGAACTCACAGTCACGTATATATGCAGGTTTCTCTGCTATTTCTGCATATACACATGGGTTTACTGTGAACAATCGCATACGCCCTTATTATTGCCTTTTAGATGAAGTTGAATGGTTGTTGGGTGAATTTTGATGATTTCTAAGTCTCCTTTGATACTGCCAGAGTCTGTATACACCTCTGTTTCTGACCAGAGACGTCTTTTTTTAAGGTAAATGTATTTTTTAAGAATGTTCTTGTCATTTCATTTTCGATTTTTTGTTTTGGGATTAGTGCATTAGACTTCTTTTACTTTAGTGCTTTGATTGAGTGCTTCTTGAGTGTGCTTCCAGAGTCTGGGGGTTGTAGAATCATTCTTTTGCTTTTATATCTCATTTTATTTCAAAAAATCCAAAAATATTTGCTTATCATCATGTATTGCATTTTGCATTTTTCATAGCACTTGCACTAGATTTGCTTTGAAGTATTAGTCAGGATTTCATATAGGAAAGCTTGCATTTATCATTTGAAGAAAAGTGTGCATTTCACGTAGTAGCATACCCTGTTTTTCATGGACACAATGCATTTGCATTGATTGTTAGGTGTGCATTTTACTTCATGTTGTGTCATAACACCATTAGTTGCATGGACATATACCTCTTTTGAGTAATAAAGCCAATTAAAATCAACGCTTAATTAAAATGAACTACACTATTTTATTTGATAGGGTTCACCAACAAGATTAGGTTTTAGGGTCTTGGAATAGTTCATTGTGAGTTAATTCTCCAAGACCACTAAACAACAACATGTATGTGTCTGTCCAGGTGAGTGTGTGAAATTCCTTGGTATAACTAGTGTTTCTCAGGATCCTCCTCTCAAAAGGGAGTTAAGCACGAGGCAGTGTGAGCAGTTACTGATTGGGATGACCCCTAGTCATAACTAAGTAGCACCGGAGATATTTCTAGGATTGTATTCATATTTGGGGGCTCTTTCGAGAGTTTCGAGCTTTGCTACCCTTCCCATACGGTCAATCCCACCTGCGACTGTCTGCTTGAGCATTGATTATATTGAGGTGACCTTAGTGACCTTACCTAGGATATTGAGGGGGTACTTTACAGGGGTTATTCTATAGGTGTCTTGGCTAGGTTGGGGTTGTACAGCACAGTTGCTTTACGCATTGAAGCTAAGGGCCACAATAATTGGTTATGTACCTCCGCTTGTTGTGTATGGGAGTCTCAAGCCTCTCCTAGGAGAGAAATACCTACTGCATTCGAGAGCTCACTTATCCTACCCTTGATTGCTTGTGTTTGGATTTAGATTTTCTTGGTGATTGCTTTGTGCACGATAGCTTGCCTAGGGTTTGCGTAGATAGAGAGTCTTTTATATTTTTTGAGTCATTGTGGATTCAGGTGTGGCTCCTTTCCATTCTTGTCATTTAGGAGGAATTCCGCCTTCTGCATCTCCTCCTCCTTTGGGAGAGAGAGATAGACAGTCCAGGAAAACTACTTCACACATTGATTCACACACCACGGGATACCATATAGAAGGTATTCCTAAACCACCTTCTCCCATTCATGTGGAATATGGGGAGTTTATTCCTAACTATGATCCTTCACCCGATTTGACTGAGTTAGGTCATGTGATTTCTGAGATAGGAAACTTTAATGATAGACCTACTTACTCTAGGGTTGATTCCCCATTGACGGATCGCTGGTATGGAATGCCAGAGGATGGTGAGACTCATTTTGAACCCGTGAGCACTAGTTATGGTAGTTATGGTATGTCTGGTTTTCCCACATATGATTTGGCATTTCATGTCGAATCTGAGTTCGAGCCTAACACTATGCCTAGGGGCACTCTCATTGCTTACCATGCGGAGAGGTTTGGGAGCACTAGTCACATTGCACCTTCCATCCCGGTGGTGGAAGCTACATCACATATTCCTCCTAGGTCTAGGGTTAGTGATCCTATTAGGATACCAGATCCAAGACGAGTGACTATAGGGAATAGTACATACATAATTACACAAATCCATTCATCCTCTATCCCTAGTTCTTCGAATGTTCACCCTCCTCCTCATTCACGTGGTCCTTTGGGCTAAAACATTGCTACGAGCTATGTCTGTACTGTGGTTACTAGACTGGTTGTGTCTTAGCTTCATGCACCACTCGTTGTTTCGGAAGGTCATGTTCATACTTCTAGAGGTCACATTCCTACTTCCAGAGCGTATGTTCCTACTTACGGAGTGTCTCATGGTACATCTCATGCGATAACTTATGGACTCTATCATGGGACACAGTATGGACAAGGTTTTTCACCTTATGGGGCGGGTATCAACAACCTACTTACTCTCCAAATTACAGCTTTGTAGCTTTGAATAGTCAAGGTACACCACACTATGGTGCTTCCATGCCACCCTATATAGGTCAAACAGGAGGAGGGCACTATGGCCAAGTCCATGGTGGTAATCAAACCTATGTGATTCAAAACTATTAGGGCGCGGTCCATCGACCTCATTATCCTAGGCTCCCTTTCCTTGCAACATTGAATCTTCCTGACTTGTCGATATTGACGAACGATCCTGTAGCTCATGACCCAGCTTGGTCGGCTGTCCCTACTAAGATTCCCTTGGACATACCCAAATTCGAGGGCAAACCGGGAGAGGATCTGAGTGAACATGTTACTACCTTTCACCTATGGTGCTCTTCGAATTCCGTACACTAGAACTCCATCTGTTTAAGGCTATCTCAACTAACCCTTACAGGACCTACTACAAAATGGTATATAGAGCTACCTAGGGGGGCATTCGCTTTGTTCGATGACCTAGAAATGACTTTTATTAACCACTTCCAGCTACCAGTGTGTTATGACGTTGGTACTGAACTCTCGTCGACATTTCGGCAGGATAAAGCCACACATATCTCAGATCATATCCAAGAGTGGCGTAGATGGAAGAGGTTAATTAAAGCATTTATACCACCAAAATTCCTTCTTCGAATGGTTCCTTAAGTCATTATTGTCATATATAGTGAAGGATGTTTCTACATCCGAAGTGAAAAATGAGGAACAAGTTATTTTTAGGGCACAGGAATTGGATTTGATTTATGCTCAGTCTGGTTTGTTATATGAAATCATTCCCAATGCTCTGCGTTCTGGTTTCGACCCCAAAGTTAAACCTGGACCACATTCAGATGGCATTGTTGGTTTTGTGAGTGCTAAACCTGTGGATTCTGTTGCAAAACAAGTCAATCAATTGTCAATCAACCAATCTACTTTGGGACAAGCCACGACTTCATCTCAACCCGCCCAAAAGGAGAGTGTACTTTTGGTGCAATCATCGGACCAGAAGGGTAACCAGCAGCCCGGAAGGAATAAAAATAAGGGTAAGAATAATCGTAATGGTGGGAATAGGAATGAGAATGATAATAATGACAAGAACTCCCATAATGCTAGGGGGGACAAGCAAGCTAAACGTAAGGTTAAATTCCCTTTCAAGTTGTGTAAAGATGATCACCTCCCTTACTTGTGCCCTCATATCGATGAAGCCTCGATATTCTTGGCACAGGACCCTAGCTGTGCTAACTAACCCTTTACCTCACAATCAAAATATGAACTCGAGGACCCATGATCAGTCTGGTGGTGATCATGATCCACCGGAGGGTATTTTTCATGGTTGCATTAACATGGTACGTGCTGCAAAAGTTGTGACCCGTGCGAAAGACTATGGTTCATCACAACCCACCCCAGGAAAGGAACCTGATCCACCAAGGACTCCTTTGCGTATTGAGAAACCTATGGATATACCTAAAGCTGCACCTCGCATTCCTAAGGGAGTCCCTAAGCGTTCAGGGCACAATCCTAATGCTCGAGGTGCCCATAACTATTCTATTATTGAGGATTTGTGCCACACTCCTTGTGCGATGTCTGCACTAGAAGTGCTTAAGAGTTGTCCTTCGCAAAGGAAGGCTTTTCTTTCTTCCCTTGGTGTGAATGATGATAATTCTTCCTCCGTGATTAAATTTGAAACCGCAGGACTTCAGTCTCACTTGCCTTACTATTTGTCTCTTTTGATTCACGTAGAATGTCTTAATATGACCGTCAAGTGCACTGTGATTGATGAAGGCGCTGCTACTTCTGTGATGTATTTATCGTATTGGATGTACAGTATGCAAGCCGTAGCTTCTTCCCTATTTCGCGTTGTATGCTTTCCATTTCACTGGAAGATAGTCACAATTGATCAAATGTCATTCAAGAATCCGTCAGTTACCGCATCTTCGGGAGCTTCAATCCCAATCGTTGAGCACTCTCAGCTAGAAACTGGGAGTGTGGGTGTAGGCATGTACCCATCCCTCATGGGAAGCTTTAGTTGTCCTGCACCGATCCTTATGATAGGGTCTAGTTTTGGTGAGGCTTCAAAATCTATGAGGTCGGTGTTTTTTCACACAAGTCATATGGAAGATCCTTGGATTCTTCCTACATCGAGTACTCTGAGTGAGCCCATCGTGACAGATGTCTTGTTTCCTACAACTATGTTAGCTTATCAAGCTAATCGTGAGAGTGTTGCAGAGCCTAGTCCTTTCTCTTCGCAGATGGAGGAGGAGGACCCTTATGTGCTTCCTGCATGGGCAGTACAGTCTTCTCACTCACACAACTACCTTGATAGTTTTTTCCCTTTAGATGAAGCGATTATTGAGGCCATGTCGGGAGTTGAGCCACCATGGGAAGAACTCCATCATAGATCTTACTTTCTTCCCGAGCTTGACAGCTTGGAGCGTGAGGAATTTAGGGTGGTTCTTAGTGAGAGAATTGGTAGTCCTATGGTTCCATTAATCTCTCCTAGTCCAATGGCTGATGGAAAAAAGGAAAACATATCTTCAATTATTCCTATTAATATCTCTCGCAATCCTGGCAGGATAGAGAATGTCTATATTGGGGCAGAATGTTCCCATACTGAGATTCAAGATTATATCGAGCGGTTTAAATAATTTCGTGATATCTTTTCTTGGTCTTATGATGAAATGTCAGGTATTGACCCTTTTATTTTCGAACACGAGATTAAGACTTATCCCAACGCTAAGCCTGTTCGACAATGCTTGCGTGTGGTGAATCCGAGGAAAGCACCCATGATTAAGGCAGAGATAGAGAAACTGTTGAAAGCCAGTTTTATCTATCTCGTTCCCTTGATGGAGTGGGTTTCAAGCCCTATTCCGGTGGATAAGAAGCAAGGACCGATCCACATATGTATTGATTTCCATGATTTGATTCGTGCATGTCCTAAGGACAATTTCCCCACACCATTTATTGATCAGATTTTGGATAAGTGTGCGGGTAGCGAGGTTTTTTCCTTCATGGATGGTTTTCTTTATATAATCATATACAAATTAAACCTGAGGACCAACATAAGACTACATTTATTTGTCCTTGGGGAAATTTTGCATATCGAAAAATGCCTTTTAGCCTTAAGAACGCTGGAGCTACTTTTCAGTGGGCCATGACCTTGATCCTCCACGATCTCAAATCGATTATCGAAGTATTTTTGGATGACCTTGATGCTCATTTTCATATGAGAATGCGTCATTCCTATCATTTGAGATTGGTATTCGAAAGATGCCGCCATTATTTGGTTAGGTTAAATCCTCACAAGTGCATCTTTTGTGTGAAGTCAGGTCGCTTGTTAGGATTCATCATTTCTAAATAGGGTATAAGAGTCGACCCTTTGAAGGTAGAGGCAATACTTCAATTGTCTCCCCCAAAAAATATTCGTCATCTTCATTGTTTGCAATACATGGCAAACTTCTTACAGATATTTGTTGTCAATTTTGCTAATTTGACTAGAGGATTCATGCGTCTTTTGAAGAAGGACACCACCTTTTGTTGGGATGAGCGAGCCCAGAAGTACTTTGATGCGCGCAAGCGAGCCCTAGCATTGGCCCCGATGATTAGTCCCCTAGACTATAGCCATGATTTTCTACTTTATGTGGCTGCATCCATGGAGACGATTGGTATGGTTTTGGTTCAAGAGGATGAGGAGCTCCAAGAGCATGTCATATACTATCTGAGTCGGAACCTTATTGATGCAAAGATTCATTATTCTCATGTTGAAAATCTTTCTTTAGCTACTGTACATGCGGTTCAATGGTTGAGACATTATATTCTCCTTCACTAGACCTTGTTTGTAGCCCATGTCAATACATTTCAATTCATCCTCACTCAAAGGATGATTGGGGGAAAATATAATAAATGGATTTTCATCCTGCAAGAGCTCGATCTCGATTTTGTTTCAGCAAAATTGAAGAAGTCGTTAATTTTTGTAGAGCTTATATCGGATTTCCCAAGCGAGGCTGAGGAGTTGGTTTGTGAAGATACATTTGTCGATGAACACGTCGTCTTAATCTCAACTTTAGACCCATGGTATGGGGATTTCATTATATATTTACAAACATTGAAGGTCCCTACTCACCTCTCATGGGATGAACAACAACGATTACGTCACATGTCTAAGAATTAACTCATAGTGGATAACACCTTATACTGCCATGGGGTAGATTCCATTTTATGACCTTGTTTAACTCATGAAGAGGCTAAGGTAGTGTTGAATGATTGCCACGGAGGGGTGTGTGGTGGTCATTTATCTGGGCTTTCTGTAGCCCAAAAAATCTTAAGAGCAGGTTATTTTTGGCCATCGATATTTAAGGATTGTGTGGATGCAGTCAAGAGGTGCCACCCTTTCCAGGTGTTTGCACATAATATGCGCTCGAAACCTGCTCTATTACATCCCATCATCACCACTAGTCCCTTCACTAAGTGGGGGCTTGATTTTATGGATTTCAACCCAGCTTCAGCTAGGGGGCATCATCATATCATAGTGGCTGTTGATTACTTCACAAAATGGGCTGAGGCTATGCCTACAGTTAAATCCAATGGTGAGGCGACCGTGTAGTTCGTATTCAACCAGATTATTACTCGGTTCAGGATTCCGAAAGAGCTTGTCATTGACCATGGCTCACACTTTTAGAATCGTATGATGGAAGAATTGGCATCAAAGTTAGGATACAAGCAAGAGAATTCCTCCTCTTATTACTCTCAAGCGAATGGACAAGTAGAAGTAGTGAACAAGTCACTCAAATCCATTCTCCAACGAACCATTACACAAAGCAAGAATAATTGGCACGTCATGTTATATCCTACTTTGTGGGTGTATAGAACCGTTGTTAAGAATGCCACAGGTTTTTCTCCTTACCAACTTGTACATGGAGTGGAGTCGATATTGCCAGTTGAATGTGAGATTCTTTCCTTCAATCTAGTTGTAGAAATCTTACCAGACACTTCACCATTGGAGGAGCATTTGGTCCACCTTGAGCAACTTGATGAGCAGCGTTGAGATGCCTTGGTGGCTCTAGAAGTAAATAAACATCGCGTAAAGGTCCAGTATGATAAGTCTGTCCATCCAAGGAGGTTTAGTGAGGGAGACTTGGTCCTTTTGTGGGATCAACCGAAAGAACCCTTGGGGTAGAAAATTTTAACCCCATGTGGCATGGTCCTTACATCGTCAAACATGTGTTAGAGAAGAGCGCATATGAGTTAGTGGATTATGAGGGAATGACCTTGGCAGAGCCTAGAAATGGGATCTATCTCAAGAAGTACTATGCATGATTTTCATCCAAGGCTGGTATTGTATATTATTGTACAGTTTTGCATAGTTAGGTATTTTTCTTATAATGATTGGGTTTGTGATTAGTTTTCATTTCTTTTGGCAGATGTCAATAGAATATTCCACCTACATAGGATTCATGGATGGTGCGAGCCGTCACACTCAACACTCAGCCTCTGCTTCTTGGGTGATTTATACTCCTATGGGCCAGGTACTATCTTCAAGAGCCAAATGTTTACAGCCATCTTCAAACAATGTTGTTGAATATAGTGCCATTATTGAGCTTCTACAAGATGTCATTTCACATGGCGTTCTCTTTCTTGAGGTACGTCTTGATTCGGAGTCAGTAGTGTCATAGCTTAATGGTTTGTACCATGTTAGAGATCTGACGTTATTGATAATATTCTTATGTGTGAGATTATTAGAATGGAAATTTGACAATATAACATACATACATATTCCAAGAATTAATAATCAAGTTGCTGACTCATATGCTAATGACATGTTAGATTGGCATTTGTTTCATACACAGTAAATTCATCACAAACACAAATTTTTACACATGTAAATAAATAAACCAATCATCATAAAAATTTTATAAACATCCAAAATGTGGTAAGACATAGTGTCATGATACAAAAATGGGCCTCTCGAGCAACCAAAATATAATACATGGTAATACAAAATGTATAACTGCTAGGTATCTAAGCTTGTGGAGAAGGAGGGGGGTTATGATCATGGAAGGTCACTATAGCTCTAGCTAGTCATCAGAATAATCACACCTATGCTCATGGTACACCAACCACCTAGCACTGCATAGCCTCAGGCAAGTCTTTGACTTGTGCCATGGGAACTCTATGTGTCATCCTCACAAAGTTGGTATGAATGCTCAGGAGCATCCGCTCCGCATCCACACCTGTGATATCATCTCCTCTTCCCCTCCGTCTATGACGAGGGAAGCCTTCAACCCGTCGTGGTCCCACATCTGCATACAAATGGTAGATGTCACTATGTATTGTCGCACAAAAAATATGTCTTTTGATTCCATATAATCAGAAAACCCAAAAAAAATTAAATAACTCAAAAATTTAAAGAGAGGGTCAAGATTCATTACCTATGTCACCATATGCTGATCCTAGTGGTAGCGGTATGTCTGGGTCCCCCCGAAAATCAATCCCCAGATAGGGGTAGTCATTGATGGCAACTATCTGTCATCACCACCACGAAAAGAACTCAGCTGGATAGGGGTTGGACACCCTACCTCCCCCAGTCTACGCATCGCATCTGCCCAACACCGTTGGGATGGATCTCGAACCCCATGTAGAGAAACGTCAACTCTAGGGCTCAATCCTGGAACATGCTCAAAGGAAAATGTGCTCAGTATACTGCTGAAACCAAAGTTTCGCACTCTGCCCATCTTACACTCACTAAGTTGATGTTTCATGTTGCTCAGTAGTGTAGTGCTCCATTCATAGACTGTGAGTCTCATACACTCCACTGCATAGAACATTAGAGGCCGTGAGGCCTGGTGGAGCAAAGCCAAGCCTGCTATCTTGCCCAATATCAGTAGGATGACCTTTAGGCCTAGCACCTGTATAGAGTTGGTTGGCATCTGACTCCCCACCTTCTCCGTGTCTGGATAGCAATACACCACAATGTACTCATCTATAATCAAGCCACCTCCGGGCCCATGAGAACGAAGGTTCACTACTTCCCCCCGTCGGGAAAGTCCAGTAATAAAGTATATGTGCTCCACCTCTATGGTGAGGGACATACCATCTATCTGGAAGGACTCAGAGTCTATATCCTAGTAATCCACCAGCATCTACAATAGTCCGGGTTTGGTCCTCAAGCCACCAAGACACCAAAATTTGTAGATCCCACATGCACGTAGCGCTTGTTGAGCCATTAGATCAGCCCTTACTTCCTCCTCTACATCACCATGTTCACGTTCTCTCCATTCTAGGACCATCTTGCAAAAAAAATTGCAAGTTTGCCCATTAGAATACTTAAAAAATCTCATGCGTGGCCGCATACATGACTGTTTTCCAAACAGTCGCGTATGTACGTGACTGTGAGGGCATTTTCTGCGTATCTCCATCCCTATATGCGTAAAAACCCTCAATTTATGCATGGGCCGCAATGCCTTTTTTAGATTGGCCTAGAAACCTCAAATGACCATGGAATATCAAAATGGAAGAGAAAAGCATGGGTAAGTACCTGGAAGAAATGATAGTGGATTCCGCTAGTTGGATCTCCTAGAATTCGTTGTTGAAAAGATGAGCTTAATTGGGTAAAAATTTCAAATGTTTTATAATGTTTTGAATTTTTTACTATTTATAGAAATTTTTGAAATTTTTGAAATTTTTTACCCCCTTTCCTATAGTTTCAAACATTTCTAATCATTTTGGACCGTTTTTAACCTAATTCATGATGTAGGAGACCTTTTTTAGTGTACTTTCAGCCGTTGGATTGACTTGTTCATGCCGATCTCAGGTATCATGTCTAAACTGGCATATAGGTTAGGTTTCATCACTGTTTGCATTATGCATGACCTTATGACCATTTCATCATAGCCTTAGGTACAAACCCACTCTATTATGTCATGGAACCTTCTTGCTATTTTAGAAGTGGCATGGTATGAGTGGTAGAGCTTGACCTTACATGGGTACCCTAGTTAGTGCCTTATTTCCATTTGGTGCCCATGCTGACATTTTGTCCTTTAGGGTGTGGGAGTCCATTGTATAGTACTGCCATGACATTTTGCAAGAGCCTCATACTCCTCTTGATCTTTTGCTGGCCTATTTCCCTCAGGACTCCCTTATGTCAAGTTGTAATTGCATTAGCATGAGCTTTTCCTGCCTTATTGAGCTTTATGTCGGCTTCCCTGACATTGCATTTCAGCCATATAGCCTGATCTTGTCTCATGTCTAGCCATGTAGAGCCATTTTATATATCCTTTGCAACTTGATTCCCTTTTTACGAGGAGGGGATTTTCCCCCGAGTGCCACTATCCTACACATGTATCCTTGCATTGAGCATAGGTATGTTCCACTGCTTGGAACTAGTTTGTTTTCCCCTATGACACTCGTCTCTTCCTAGTCTGTTACTATAAAGTAGTTTTATTCTTTTTCAAGCTTTTTAAATATTTGAAAAAGTCCAAAAAAATCAAAAAACCAAAAATCTATACAAGGAAAGATGTTATCTTTGGAAGCTGTCGAGTCATGTTGCCTTTGAACAGACCACTGTATATCACATCCGTTGGTTGGTTTTATATTTTGACTTTATGAGCTGTACTCATTTTATCTGAGTTTATCTCCACCGACTGGTTAAGCTTCCAGTCCCCATGGAGCCTCCGGCGATGCCTCCTTTGTCACAGAGATCTCCCAGTTTTGTATATCAAGTCTATGCTGCCTCTATTCAGTCACCATTCGTCGTCATGCTCTTATTCGAAGGAAGTTGAAACCTGATTCGGCCATTCCTCAGTTATCTTGACTTTGCATGTCAGCCATTCCCGGTACAGTTACTGGTTCACGCACCTTATGATTGAGTCCTTCCACATTATACAACTTTGTTGAGTACCTCATGTTGGATGATGGTGTATGCCTCAATTCCCTCCTTCCAACGGATTTCATCCCATCGACTTCAAATCATTTATTATGGGATTGGAATCTAGAGTCATTTTTGAGTGCCTTGAGACTTGCAATCATTAGTGGCAGGTTCTCTCTCCATCGACATTCTTTGGGAATACATCAATGTCCCCTAATCGATGGATCCTCTTAAGTGTTTGACCTCAACACATTTATTCACACTTGTTAGTTTGCACTCTAGTACCTTGATTCACATTTTCATTATCAGTGAGTGATCTCACGTCTGTTAACGGTATACATCAATGACCGATAATTAGATGATGGACTACTATGTTTGACCTCGACACCTCTATTGACATAGTAGGGCATGTACTCATAGCGGTTTGTGTAGAAGACCTTTCAGATTGGTGGCATCTCTTATATGCTACCTCCTTGATCATGCCATTGTTGATGAGATTTCAACTCTCGTGACTTGATTCCATTATATGTCAGACATTTCCAGCCATTATGGAGATCTTGATCCATTATATATCTTCAGCCATTATGGCGATCATGATCCTTTGTATATCTTCATCATGGAGATTCTAATCTATGTGTATTGTACGTGGCGATGACCACTTATGTGATATCTTGTATCATACCTATTCATGGCCATTATACTCTTATGTATCCAGGATTGCTATATGTATTTGTAGTATGTGCAGAGTTGTATCTTGGTACTATGTTGATTGGGTGGCTGGTCTTCCATTTGGGATCCTTCATCACTTCACTTCTAGGATGGACTTATAATGTATTTCGGCCATTGTATGACCCCTCTGACCTCACACATTAGGGGGCATCTGTTATAGCTGATTTTACCACTCCAGGTGAATCACACTTGTATGGCCTTCCGCTATCCCTCTGTAGACTCCTTAGACCCCTTGGACCATTTTTTGTCCTTTGATGTTTCCTTGACCATCCCTAAAAACATGTGAAAATTAATACAGGTGACTTTTAAACCTATAATCGCGTACATACACAGGTTTGACCCCTAAAACTGCGTACATCAGGATGTGTGCATAATCCAAATCCTTTTGGATTTTTCCTTGACATGGATCCGACTCACTTGACTTTTGGCCTTCCCTATGCCTTGAGATCGCTCAGATTCGACCTTTCATTACCCCTTTGAAAAGCTGTATAAGGAACTCTATGGTACATTGAAGGCATATGAGAGAATTGAGAGCAAAGAAACTATAGTCCATTGTTTCCAGAACTTGTGCTTGAGTCTGCATCCCTTTGTCCCTTGGAGCACTTTTGTGTTCTTCCCAAGCTTGCCTTTTGCTTGTGAGCTTGCTATCGAGAGATGGAGGATTGAGGTGGTGGAGGCCCAAGTGGGGGATTCAGTTTCTCCAATTCACAGATGTGCCGACAGAGGTTGTATCCATTGTAATATCTGATTTTATATTAAGAAATATCTTTTCCTATCCAATAGTGTATTTTTGAATGATTATTTTATCCATGGATGTTTTCAAATGTTTATACATTGTTTATTATATATGCTAGAATAGATCTAACACCAATATATATAGTATGCTTGTCTTGTTTACTTGTTGTTGAGGAAGTGATTTATCAATTCAAGCTGAAGTTGGAAAGCTCAACGGGGATCTACTTCAACTGTCCAGAATAAGGTATGAGGCCTGATCCTTTAGTGTTAGATATTTAATTTCTATTGCATATTGGAAAGGATTGATTTTCTGGAGTCAAGCTGTCTTTTGTGGTACCCCAAGCCATAGGAATTTCTCTCTGTAACACATGGTTGGAATTTTTCAACTTCACCAAGCTTATCATCAAGCTGATGTGATAGATCACTTTTAAATGAGAACCTCCAATGAAAATAGCAAAAGATTAGATTTTACCGATTTGAGGTGTCTGTCCTTGTTCTGGAGCTGGCTCATCTAGGGTTTGTCATAGAAACCCTAATTTTTAAAACTTGGAATATTTTAGATCTGATTAGATATAAATATAGATCTCTTCAAATGGAGCTATCCAATATACTCCTTTTCTAAAAACAGTTGAGGGAAGCTCCTGGAACAGGAAGCCCTAGTTTTCCAATTTCTTTTGCAAAAATTCTTGTCACTATTTCTGTGATATCTCTGAAATTATTGATCATATATGTCTAAAACTTTGCACGGAGGTAGCCTAACATGTCCCTATTCCAACACCATAGGTTTCATCATAATTGGTTTCACCAATTGGGATTTATGATCCTTTTCCCAAGGTGTCATGTTACAGGAATGTTCAGAACAATGAGGTTGTACGGACTACTACGTGTCACTATTTCATCTTCTGGGTATAAAAGTTAGACCACAGAAATAAAATTTAGTTCCTTTTTTGTAACATCTTCAAGAATTCCATTTGGACCTCTATAGCCCAAGATATAGAAATTCTTGTCACGTGTCCTATTTAGGGATGAATTCTACAAGAGGCTAGAACCCTAACTTGGAGGGATCATATCTCCCAGAATATAGCGAATCTAAGTCTGAATTTTGGACATAGGGTAAAGAAATCACTTATCTTAGGCCTCTGCAAGTTTCAGCTTTTTATCCTTCTCCAATATTAGGATATAGATAATATACCAAAGCTTAGCAATTTTAGTATTTAGCATTTTTCTAGCTCGGGGTCAAACTAGGGTTTGACTTTTTCAGAGTTTCACCCAACCAAAAAAATTGATCTAGGTCTCTAAAATTTGATTTTTATGAGGATATAAATCCTATACTAGGATCACTTAAAAATTCCTCTTATGCAAGAAGCCCTACTTTTTAGCACCAAAATTGAAAATGCTTGGAATCGAATTTTGCTTTGACAGAAAGATGCGCCCATCAATGGAGAGTCATCCTAGCATACTTTTGTTGATGGATTTTGGAGAGAGACCCAAAAAGTAAGAATCCCTAGCTTCTGTAGCTGGACAATGTCTTCTTCTCAGGTTAGCTCTTATACCATGTTATATTTTTATCATTCAAGCTAGCATTATGATCTTAGGATCTTTAATTGAGAGAATAACATGCCCAGCAATAAAACACAAGAGACAAGAGACAAAAAGAATTTTCCTTGGGGAAACCATAAAGGATAAAACCCTATAGCTTCCTCAGAGATAGAATTAGCACCAAAAGTAAAACCCAAAAACATAAAGATGATCTCTCTACAGCAGCAGTCTCTCTCTTGTCCCAGCAACTTCTCCTCTCACTCATGCGCCCCAATGAGTGAATGTGTGTATGATAAATAGAGAGACTCACTCTCTATTTATATTATTTTTTTCACTTGAAACCCACTCCAACATGTTGGACTCACTTAACAATTACTAACTAGAGCCGACATCTCTAGGGGTGTCTAATAACCCTAGTGCCCCACAACTTGTGGGGACTTTTCCTTCTCTGACCAATAAGGAGGTTTATCCTTAACACAATGGTGGGGACTATTGCCCCAACTTACAATGACTCACCTAGGGTCAACATCTCTAGGATACTATAATAACCCTAGGGCCCCACAACTGTGGGGACTTTAACCCTTGACCAATAGGAGGGTTACCCATAATGACTTGACATGACTTTTATATTATAGAAACTTCTCGATAGGAACATCAGAGTATGACATGACTCAAGTACATTACAAATACATCCCAAAATAAACATCGAGTTACAATACATAAGAAATAATGATTAATACATTTCTAAGTTACAATTACATCAACACAATATAGCTATCATCCTATATCTATGTGGATAATTGGAATTGCATGTATCTTTCCTTGTTAGGATTAGCCATTCATATGTAAGTGCCTTGTGTGTGAATCTGTCAGCATAGTGAGAGTTCTTCATTTATTCACCTTTATTACAAACCCTCTGAACATTAATAGTTATAAGCCTTGTCTATTTGGTCTAGTTTATGCATGTCTTGAGTGAGTGAGGTCTTATTTGTCATCTGACTTGATCGGGATCCATTAAGTAAACCATTGAAAAAATATTAAAGTTACCAGGCATCTTTGAGCTGCAACCTAGAATAGTTTCCTAGAGATCTAATAGGTGGAATGTATTCAGCCTCTCTAAGAACCATATATCCCATGTTGGGAGAATAACAACCCCCTTTTTCATCATTCACCCATAAAAAGACATCATCCTTGTCACTAAGATACACATTGTTATTAACGAATGACTGTAAGTATTTGATCCAAATGCGACTCTCATGTTCATTTTGATCTAGAAAATCCGCAAAGAGCCAAGATTGTATGAGAATCTTAATTCCATTATTTTTTATTTGGTGAATGAAGAACATGCCACTACCAGTGAGAGAGTTAATCATTTAATCTATAAATTGCATGAAAAATATCAATCAATCCACGGGTCTTGTCCAATCCGAACACTTTTTCCATTTCCCACTTTCCAGGATAACCAGTCACTGACAAGACCGAATAAAGTGATGATCACTTTCCATATAGTATTTATTTTGTTTAGATAGTTATCATTATGTCATAACCACTCTTCAATGGATAATGGGAAGATGTATTTATGATAAATAACCTGGACCCAGAGGCCCATTCCTTTTAAAATTTTCCAGGTGCATTTGGATGCTAGAGACTTGGCAAAGCAAGGTAGGTATTTGATTCCCCAACTACCAAGGGATTTAGAAAGTGACATTCTTTTCTAGGAAAACATTGGGAATGTAGGAGCATGTTCATTTCCACCCCAAAGAAAATTAATACAAAGCTTACTGATCTTGTGGATAATTCCTGCTAGAACATATGATAAGGAGATCCAAAAGATAGGGATAGATTCAATGATGGAGTTTATCATGAACAATATTCTCCCATGATAAACCCATTTGTTGTACCATGAATTAAGTATCTTCTCTATCCAAGCAATTATCCAAGTCCAATCCTTACAAAGGTAGTCATTTGGCTTAATATTGAATCCCAGGTACTTGAGTCCAATAGAGATGTTAACCATGGAGAAACCAAATTTATATGTGTTCCATATAACCTTGTAAGGGTCTTTATTCATGAATGAAATGGAGGATTTCAATGCATTATAGACCATTCCAGTAGCAGTCGAGAAGACTCTAAGAAACTATTTAAGTGGAAGAGAATTCGTGCGAGAACCATAAGTGTTGGCCCATGAAAGGGATAAGAAGGAAGTTCATGCGTGCAACCGAGGAAAATGCATTGTGTGCACAATAGAAGCTAAGGAAGATTGCGAAGGATGAAAAGGGCCTGCGAGGGTAGAATGGAGAAGTGCGCGGTAAAGGAAAGGAAAGCACAGAAGTGTGCAAGGGGAAAAAGACTAGAAAACGACATATGCAGAATCCACATCGTGATCGTATAAGGTGGTGTCAGCCTGTAGCTACACTTGTATGAGAAGATATTTGTAAGTCGGGCCAATAGTGCCTCGTTTCAAGTCATGATGACCACAGCTGTAACCAGACGGGTGGCAGATGGTGATGGCTAACAGACTGTCGAGATGCAGTTGGCCTCTGTGTGGCCATGTAAATTAGTATAAATAGGAGGGATGCAATGGTTAGAGGGTTCATCTGGAAGGTTTTCATTGATCCCTATTCATTTTTCAGTAGTAGTTGTTATATTTTTATCATTCAAGTTAGCATTAGGATCTTAGGATCTTTAACTGAGAGACTAACATGCACAACAATAAAACACAAGAGACAAGAGACACAAATAATTTTCCTTGGGGAAACCATAAAGAAGAAAAACCTACAACTTCCTCAAAGATATAATCAACACCAAAATTAAAACCTGAAAACATAAATATGATCTCCCGACAACAGTAGTCTCTCTTTTATCCCAACAACTTCTCCTCTCACTCATGTGCCCGAATGAGTGAGTGTGTGTATGATAAATAGAAAGGCTCACTCTCTATTTATATTCTTATGTTCACTTGAAATCCACTCCAACATGTCGGCCTCACTTAACAATTACTTACTAGAGCCAACATCTCTAGGAGTGTCTAATAACCCTAAAGCCCCACAACTTGTAGGGACTTTGCCTCCTCCGACCAATAAGGAGGTTTATCCTTAACACAATGGTGGGGAATATTTCTTCAACTTACAATGAATCACCTAGGGTCGACTTCTCTAGGATAGTCTAATAACCCTAGGGCCCCACAACTATGGGGACTTTAACCCTTGACCAATAGGAGGGTTACCCAGAATGACTTGACATGACTTTCACATTATAGAAACTTCTCGATCAAAACATTGGGGCATGACATGACTCAATTACATTATAGACACATCCTGTAATAAACATTGGGGTACAATACATAAGATATACAAGTGAATACAATTCGAAGTTACATATACATCAACACTCCCTCTTAACTAGGAAGGTATTCTCTTGACACAATTTATCAGCACAAGTCTTCTTCTCTGTATCATCTAGAACCTCATCCAGTCCTATTCATATTCAAGTCATCTTCATCTTCAGATCATCTTTTATCTTCAATTCATCTTCATCTGGATCTGGATCATCACTCAATCTGGATCATTATCACTGGATCTGGATCATCACTTGGTCTGGATCATCTCTGCTGGATCAACATCACTGGGTCTAGATCATCACTCAATATAGATCATCATCACTAGATCTAGATCATCACTCGATATGGATCATCACCACTGGATCTAGATCATCACTCGATCTAGATCATCACTAGGTCATCATCACTGGATCTGGATCATCACTCGATTTGGATCATCACTACTAGATCTGGATCATCACTTGATCTAGATCATCACTGTTGGATCTGGATCATCACTCGATCTAGATCATCACGAAGACATCATAACTGGATCTGAATCATAGCTCGATCTGGATCATCACTGGGTCATCATCATATGTGATATCTCATGATTCTTCTCATCACATGAATTTCTACAGAGCCAGCCTTTTTTCATGCTAGTTGTAGGCCTACCTCATTGTAGGTCTTTGGTAGCACTTATATCTAACCCTAAGTCAAAATGGCCAACACTCACATCTAACCTTGACTCGTCAAAAAGGCACAGCACTTACATCTGACCTTGACTCATCAAAAAGGCACTCAATCCTATACTGAGGGTTCCTGGTAACTAACCAAGTTGCTCTATTCAGAGAATGGTAGTAGCCCTTACATCTGACCTGCTAATGGCCATCACTCACATCTGACCTACTTGTCAGAAAGGCGGTAGCCCTTACATCTGATCATGTAGGACCTAATCCTACAGTCACATCAGAATGACCAGCACTCACATCTGACCTACTCGTCAGAAAGGCGGTGTCTCTTACATCTATGTAGGAACTCATCCTACATCAGAATGGCCAGCACTCACATATGACATGGAAGGAAGCAATCCTCTCGCCATAATAGAATGGCAACAGCCCTTATATATGATCAAGTGGGAACACATCCCTCAATCACATCAAAATGGCCATGCGCTCACATCTGATCATGTAAGACTACATCTTACAATCGTCTCAGAAAGGCCCTTAGTCCAAGACCAAGTATTCCTGGTAACTCACTAGGAAGCTCCATTCCAAGAATGGAAATAGCCCTTATATATGATCATGTAGGAACCAATCCTACAATCATATCATAATGGCTCAGCACTCATATCTGACATGGAAGGAAGCAATCCTCTCACCATGACAGAATGGCTCAACCCTTACATCTGACCTACTTGTCAGAATGGCTTACGGGCTCATCAATTCCCCTTGGAGGGAACCTCGATCTGGAGAACACCAAGCTTCTCCTTGAAGTACTCAAACTTCACTCTGGCCAATGGCTTCATCAACACATCAGCTATCTGATCGTCTGTTAAAACATACTAGAGCTTCACTGCTCCTCTTTGTACCATAATCCCTGATATAGTGATACTTGATCTTGATATGCTTCGACTTGTCATGGAACACTGGGTTCTCCGACAACTTCACACAACTCTGGCTGTCACAATGTATACAAGTAGCATCCAATTGGAGATCAAATAAATCAGACAATAACTTTTTGATCCATACTTCCTCATAACTAGTTAAACAAGCTACGACATACTCTGCTTCTGTCATAGTCAGTGCCACATAGGATTGCCTCCTGCTAAACCAAGTGATCACACATGATCCCATACTGAAACAACATCGTGAAGTGCTCTTCCTATCGATGGCACTGCCTACCCAATATAAATCAACATAACCCTCCAGGTTAATATTTTGATTCACATCATACTTGAGCCCATAATCAACTGTACCCTTCAGGTACATCACAGCATGATTTGCAACCATCAGGTGAACATGTCTCAAATGTGTTCAGAGCAAAGCAAATATCTAGTCTTGTATTCGTCATGTACAACAATGAACTAATCATCTAATGATACATGATAGCATCAACCCTCTCTGGTGAAGTAACACTCAATAGCTTCAGGTTCAATGCCATAGGTGTGGTCATGGCCTTACATTCCATCATCTTGAACCTATTCAGGATCTCTACTGCATACTTCCCTTGTCCGAGGAAGATTCCATCCACTTTTTGCCACACCTCCATGCCTAGAAAATAGTGCATCGACACATAACAGGAGCATCACTGGTCTTCTACCTTGAACCTTGAAGAAAAAGGTTGGAATCCACTTTACTCTCAGTATATCCTAGAGTCATCAGTAATATGTCCATCCTATCATACCATGTCAAACCTTGGGATATTCTATAGTCACTCCCTCTGAAGTGAAGCATCATACTCCCTCTGTCTTCCGTACTCTATGCACTGAAACATTCTGTATCGGAGTGACAAGTAGCTTCCTATGCTACTAATATCCTATGTATGCATATAGTGTATAGACTTTCATATTCAACCTTATAGCAAAGATTAAGATCTTCATCAAGCTCATCATGTATGTGTTTCAACTCCCACTGCCTGCAAATGTCTCTTTGTAGTCTATGCCTTCTTTTTGTGAAAAGCCTCATGCTACGAATCTTTCCTTGTATCCCACGATGTTTCCATCTACTGCATGATGGAACTATTAACTTCCCTTCATGTATCGATACTGCATCCTAGGCATCATTCTTCTTGAAATGGTCTTCCCTTTCTTATTGGTTACTTCTTCATAGCTGGAAGGTTCTGAATCAATGATGTCGTTGCATTCGTCATATTATTCTTCATCTTGAATTATCGTCACTTGTTCTTTGGAACAAGTCTCATCCTTCTTTGCCGGTAGGTGATTATGTATGCGATATTTCCTACAAGTCAAATGCATTTGTATGGTTAGAAACATTTCATAAGGAATATTCATACTCGAAAATTCTTATGCATAAATATATGATCATGCAACTACTTTAGCCAATACAACATTCATCCATATCTCACAGAAACTTTTCTAGATGCCTTCCATATCCACGAGGACAACATTGAGATTGTGCACTAATCCAATATGTCAGCAAAGAGGTTTCATTCTAGATAAGCAGCAATGGAGAATTGTATAGCACCATGAGCTACGTACCCATCACATGCATATTAGTAGTATACTGTCATTAATGCAAACATTCTATCATGCATAATATATTAACTGAATATAAACAAATGCCTAACAAAATAGTATCATGAAATGACAATTGAATACTTATCTTTATTTGTTTCATGGTTAGACTCCTGCAGCCTTCAGCTTCATCATCTTCTTCATTCATAATAGCATCATTTCTTATCCAAATGCTAAGATGGATAAGAGGTTCTTCAAGAGTTGAGTTCTTCATATTTCTCATCGCTTGAGGGATCTTCTTTGGATGGTGAGAGCTTGATCTTCAATTTCTCCCATCTTCTCTTCTCTTATTATGAGTCAAGCTTCTTCTTCTTCCCAGAGTCTACTGAAAGTAATCACTTCCTTCTGGCACACATTTCTCGCATGAATGAATCCCATGATCCTGGGAGGTCATTCAAGGTGGCTATCACCACTTCTGCATTCTCCAC
This sequence comes from Pseudotsuga menziesii, assembly GCA_001517045.1. NCBI lineage: Eukaryota > Viridiplantae > Streptophyta > Pinopsida > Pinales > Pinaceae > Pseudotsuga > Pseudotsuga menziesii. The sequence goes on along the minus strand of LPNX011034738.1, from coordinate 141,627 downwards.
TTCTTCTTCTACTACTACAAGTTGTTCTTTGATTTGAGAGATGACTGTATGGTCTTTGAATTTTAGATCTTCACATTCTTTAACCGGTTTCTTAAGGTCATATTCCAATTTATGTTCTTCCCTTCAAATAGCTTGTTCAAGGAATCAAACATCTCTTTCGGTGTCTTTAGGGAAGACACTTGTGGTCTAAGTTGATACGTGACTGAATCAACAATAATCTTCTTGGCCTTGACCAAGTTCTTCTTGTGTAAGGCTTTGAGCCTCATCTCCCTCTAGAACTGGAATCTCTCTACTCATGTAGGTGTCCAATTCATTTTCTTCAGAGAGATCAAATACTTCCATGCTTGGAAATTCTCAACTTCACCAAGCTTATCATCAAGTTGATGTGATAGATCACTTTGAAATGAGAACCTCAAATGGAAATAGCAAAAGATTAGATCTTACTGATTTGAGGTGTCTGTTCTAGTTTCGGAGCTGGCTGATCTAGGGTTTGTCAAAGAAAACCTAATTTTCAAAAATTGGAGTATTTCATATTTGATTGGATATAAATATAGATCTCTTCAAGTTGAGTTGTCCAATGTACTCCTTTTCTAAAAATAGTGGAGGGAAGCTCCAAGAACAGGAAGCCCTAGTTTACCAATTTCTTTTGCAGAAATGCTTGTTACTGTTTCTGTGATATCTCCGAAATTACTGCTCCTGTATATCTGAAATGTTGCACCGAGGTAAACTCACATGTCCCTATTCCAACACCACAGGTTTCATCAGAATTGGTTTCACCAATTGGGACTTATGATCATTTTTCCAAGTTGACTTGTTACAGGACTATTCATAATAGTGAAGTTGTACGGACTGCCACGTGTCATTGTTTCATCTTCAAAGTTGAAAATTAGACAACAACAATTACAGTCCGTGCCCTTTCTAGAACATCTTCATAAATTTCATTTCGACCTTGGTATCCCAAGATATAGCAATTCTCCCTAGGTTTCCTATTTAGGGATGAATTCTAGAAGAGGCTCGAACCCTAACTTGGAGGGATCATATCTCCCAAAATATAGAGAATCTGAGGTTGAATTGTAGACATTGTGTAAATCAGGATTTTATCAGTGGCCTATGAAATTTTTAGCTCCTGAACCTTCGCCAATCCCAGGATATAGAGAATGTACCAAAACTTAGCAATTTTAGTATTTTAGGGTTTTTTCAGCTCGGGGTCAAACTAGGGTTTGACTTTCCTAAAGTTTCACCCAACCAAATATCTTGATCCAGGTCTCTAAACTTCGATTTTGATGAAGAGAGAAATCCTATGCTGGGCTCACTCAGAAATTCCTCTTTTGCAAGAAGCCTTAATTTCCCGTACCAAAATTGAAAATGCTCGGAATCGAATTCTGCTTTGATAGAAAGATGCGCCCCTCAATAGAGAGTTAGCCTAGCATACTTTTGTTGATGGATTGTGAAGAGAGACCCAAAAAGTAAGAAGCCATAGCTTCTGCAGCTGCAAAATTTCTTCTTCTCAGGTTAGCTGTGATACCATGTTAGATTTTTATCATTAAAGCTATCATTATGATCTTAGGATCTTTAACTAAGAGAATAACATGCACAGCAACAAAAAAAAAGAGACAAGAGACACAAAGAATTTTCCTCGGGGAAACCTTAAAGGAGAAAACCCTGCAACTTCCTCAGAGACAAAATCAACACCAAAAGTAAAACTTGAAAACATAAAGATGATCTCCTCACAGCAACAGTCTCTCTCTCACCCCAACAACTTCTCCTCTCACTCATGCACCTGAATGAGTGAGTGTGTGTATGATAAATAGAGAGGCTCACTCTCTATTTATATTCTTTCATTCACTTGAAACCCACTCCAACATGTCACCCTCACTTAACAATTACTTACTAGAGTCGACATCTCTAGGAGTGTCTAATAACCCTAGTGCCCCACAACTTGTGGGGACTTTGCCTCCTCCAACAAACAAGGAGGTTTATACTTAACACAATGGTGGGGACTATTTCCCCAAATTACAATGAGTCACCTAAGATTGACTTATCTAGGATAGTCTAATAACCCTAGGGCCCCACAACTGTGGGGACTTTAACCCTTGACCAATAGGAGGGTTACCCACAATGACTTGACATGACTTTCACATTATAGAAACTTCCTGATCGGAACATCGGTGCATGACATAACTTGATTACATTATAGACACATCCTGGAATAAGCATCTAGGTACAATACATAAGATATACAAGTGAATACATTCCAAAGTTACATATACATCAACAGTAGTTTTCTATTTAGTGGTAATCCATGGAGGGGGATGTCAGTTATGTTGTAGTGTCATAGCGACCAGAAGAGGAGTAGACTCAGGAAGAGATGATAGCATTAGAGGGGTTGTTGAGCCGTGGATTTGACTACAATATGAGTAGACCGCTAGGAGTAGGAGTAGAGTAGGAGAGCAAACTAGAGAGCATGAGAACTATGATTATGAACTTAAAGACATATCTCAAGATCAGTCTGCATCTCGTAGACTACAAGGTGCTATATCCTTTCTCATGCCAAATGAAGAGTACCTTGGTGGTTTTTCCGAGATGGGTTTCCACGTTACTTCTTGTGTTTAAATGAATGGTCGATGTGGTGAATGTTTATGTGATTGATTACTAGTTGCTTTCTATATAATGTTAAATGTGGTTCAGTCTTTGTTGGTTTCTTGCATTTGGTAAATGTATTAACAGAATGCCTTGCTGAATTGAAACTATATAAATGTATATCATTATGTATAATTCCTGTTATGAATCCCAAATTAAGTCATAGAGCTGATTGATGTGAATCAGCTGCGCTGCACGAGTTGCACTAGCTGTGAGGTGGAAAGGAAAGTTAGGTCACGCATGATGACATATAGTTGTGCTCAGTCACGTAGAACCGACTCCTCCATCCAGCCACCGTATTGCCTTCATTGAGCTCCTTGGTCATGATCCAAGGGACTATACTTCTCCATCAATCGCAGAACCATGGTTCCGGAGGTTACCCATCTATGAGATATCTCAGGTGAGACTGCATATGCTTCATAGGTGTTGCCGATGGATCTTGCTTTATCGGGCCAGTATCTCGGGTAGTTGTTGGATCGACAGGCTACGCAGAACCTGGGTCACACAAGTGGGGAAAAGTGGCCAACAAATGGTTCCATTGGTGGGACCTCTTGATTAAATCAGGGAGATGTTGTGGAACCCAATGAAGGAGGAGATAGAAGACTGGTTGGATGCTAAAACTCCGGTGTTTGTGCAAGAAGAAAGCATAGTAACACGGTTCAACGCAAAAAGATGGTTAGATGAATATATATACTCTGATATTCATGAGATCATCTTTGTTGAGTTCCTTGTTCTACTACATGAATGGTTAGTAGGATTGGCATCTAAGACAGACCAACTACCAGACAAGGGAGATTAACGAGTGGAGTGACCAACTGGTTTAGGAGATAACCAGTGTAAGCAACGTTGTCTCTAGAGCTATTGATTTTTGGGTTGATAGTATACTGTAAGGGTATATTACTGAGTTTGTTGTAGATACTATAACTTCATATAGTGAAGCTGAGAGAAATTTATTCGAAGGACCACGAAGGAGATACTTATTGAATATAAGTACATGGATAAAATTACTTGCTTATGAGAAGGGCCTTTTTCACTTGGATAGTTGAGCCGTGTCTCTAGGAGGGTGCTATGTCACTAACGAACAGGTAAGAACATGGGGAAGAGCGTGTGGAGATTTTCCCCCAAAGAACAGAACATGAACTCGAGGTTGGAGTTCTAAGGAGTAGGAGATGATTCAAATCAAGAAAGAGAAGGAAAACCAAAAGGGGCCGATGGAATCCTAGTTTGTTTGAAGGAAGTGAACACGAACTTCGGTCGTGCGAAGACGAAGGGTCTTGCGACGAAGAGGAGGACTATAGCCCAATCTCAGAAGGACCTGAATATTCAGATATCTCTAAGGAGACCTTAGGGTCAGAGCACAATTATATAACACCAGCAATATCACCTGAGACGGTATCTAGAGTCTCATCCCTTGAAAGCACCTCTAATATAGATAGCACTAGCCATGAAACTAGTGCGCAAGAAGGTGTAAATCAGTTGAACCATACCCTAGAGAGCTTGAATGCCAACACAATGGCTGCGACAGACGTCCAATTACCTACATTTAATGGAAATGGAATGGAAGACACTGAACAACATTAGTTCCTATGCGAAGCTGTGTGGATGGTACGTTTGGTCCATGGCACTGACATAAAGAAAGCCCAGATGATTACGACCTTAAGGGGTCGCGCCCTAGATTGGTTCATGAAATTTTGTTCTGCACTAGCTGGAACAACACAGAAGACCCTTGAGGAAATCCAAGCTACAATGATCTCTATGTTCAGAAAACCCAAATCAGAGTCACAATGTATTACTAAGATTAAGGAGATTAAACAGGATCTAGCAGAAACTGTGTGGGTTTTGATCAAAGATTCAAGATGCTGATGGCCAAAGTAAGCTTCCAAATGTCCGATGTACAACATAAGGATTTTTTTATTGCTGCTCTACTGCCACACATCCACAGGCCGTGGATGCAGTAAAAGATTAAATTGCAGACAGAAGCACTCAATCTGGCGATGAAGCTAGAGGCATCGCCTATTGGTGACAGTGCCGCAGGAATGGTACATATTCAGTTGTAGCTATCCAACCTCACACTACAACTTTAGGATATCAAGAAGGGAAAATAAGCATGAGAGGACTTGTGGTGCACAAAATGTAGAACAGACAGACACACCAAGGATAACTTTCTGACCTTCATGAATTATGTCGCATATGGTGCACCTAACCCATTAAATGGCCAAGGGATACCATGGTGTGATATATGCCAGTCAAGAGGCCACCGCAATGAAGAATGTGTGTATTTGCAAAAATTTGTGAGTACCCCTACAAACTTATTCTATAAATTCTGTAAATTGGTAGGACATGAGGAAAAAGACTGTAGAGCATACCAGCTCTTGAAAGAAATAACATTTGTTATGTACTTAATGAAAAATGAGTGGTTCCCTTAGGTTGAATAGGCACAAGCCCCATATCGACCTACGTAATTCCCAACTAATCAGTACCAACAACCATATGCGCTTCAGCAGCCATATGTGCAACAACCCCTATTAACAAAACTACCAGCAGAAACAGTACCCACTGCAGAAACTACACCCTCAGGGAAGGGGTGGTGGAAACTTTAGAGGATGGGATGGTGGAGGAGGATTTGGTAGGGGGAGAGGTCTAGTTACATGCTATAACTGTGGACAACTAGGTCACTTTGCTAGATATTTTTTAGAGCCTGCAAGAATATGCTCATATTGTAAGGGATAAGACCATAATGTTGAACAATGTCCTCAATTGATTGCAAAGTGGCAAGAAAGGACCATTGCCGCACCTAACCCCCCACCAAACCTAATCCCGAATGCAAATGTGAATGTTCAGATGATGGTGGCTGAACCGTTAGACCTGAACATTGATGTCATAACTAGAGGAGATGTGATGACTGGAGTAGAACAAGATAACTCGCAAGAACAAACACAGCCACAAGTGAGGCTGATGGTGCAGAAAAAGCAATCACCAACCGGCCAGAAACATAAAGAAATATTTTGGGATGTGCAATCAGACTTTATAAACCCTGACATACCATCAAATTCAACCGAAGTCAAGGACATGCCTGAACGATTCCAACACTTATTGCATAAGAAGGTTTCACTTGAGGTTAGTAAGCAGAGACCTCTTCTATCAAGTTGTTTGATGCTAATCCAAGATAAACATGCTATTGTAGAGCTATAAGCAATAATAGAAAGAGATCCCTGTAGTACCACAAATTGAGAAGAAGGTTAACCAGGTGTGACGAAAATGTAAGACTGTCCACGCATTGAGAATGAATGTGCAGATCGATGATTATGACATGGACTATATCATTTTAGATCTGGGGTCATATGTCAATATCCTAACACGCCAGACCTGGGAAAGCATGGGAAAGCCGTGCTTGGACTGGTCTCCTATCCAGCTGTGTCTTGCCAATCAGGAGAAGGTACTACCCATTGGACGATTGAGCAATGCCATTTTCAATGTTGAAGGATCATGCACATTTGCAAACTTTGAGGTCATCAACATTGTGGATGATACAAATCCTTACCCTGCACTACAAGGGATAGATTGGGCTATAGACAATCAAACAATTATAAATTTCAAGAAAAGGATCCTCTCCTTTGAAGATGAGGAAATAAGAGTAATCTCACCCATTGAGCCTATTTATAATGAGGGGAAGGTTGACTATCTCGATCAAATCTACAATGTTACAACTATGCATGAAGATCATATCAGCCCGATGACATATGGGAACCTAAGTTGGAAATGCGCAAGTTCATGTACGTCTGATTTAGGGGAGGCTTTAGAGAATTGGAAAAATAGGTTACATGAAGTCTCCATGAGAAGGTGTGCAAGAGTTACAAGGTCTGTGCGACGGGTGGAGACTGATTCGAGGGAGTTACCCACCTATGAGAGTTTCATATATACGTTGGATATGGCGACCAAGACCTCTGATAACTCTAAGCAGCTGCGACAAGGAACCCAACAGGTCGTGCATACAGTTCTAAATGCTGACAAACACCTTACAATTCATAATACAGTCCAGAAAGAAAAGGGGGGGTATAGCCGAGAAGATCAACGTGACTAATGCTCACCAACACAGCACAGCTACTCAGCAAGAAAATATACCCAGGGACGCAGAAGATAACCCAACTAACTTGAGCCGGCCAAAAATAGTTAAACTAAGTAAAGATCACATAGTAATACAAAAGCACTCATAGGATGAAGTAGTTGTACAAATCGTAGATCTTCTGTAGGAATACCAGACTCTCTTCCCTCTAAAAAGCATAGAAAGAAAGGAAATGGTGGAAGAATTAGAGAGGATGCAGATACCTTTGTGATTATAGACTAAGCCAACTCAACAACAGCTGCCATCATGACATTATCAATATATCAGGGTGAAGCCATCCACAGAAGGAAGACTTATACTACACTATGACAGCAAAGTATTCACAAAACCACACAAACTAAAGGAAACTTGGCTAAGGCCATATACCATCACACAAAGCATGGATATAGGCAAAGCAAAATGTGAGAGAAGTTGATGGTACCCACGTCATGAGTTTGGTAAACAACAGTTTTCTGAAACCTTACTACGACATGTGTTTAAAAAAAATAACAGTCAAAAGATGTAAGCTTTTATGTTGCATGATTGCGATAAAACCAACAGAAAGCATGAACAATAACCCTCCCAATGGTCACATCATAGCATATACCCAAGTGGGTGACCTAAAGTGTTCAAGGGCCTAGACAAGTAGGGGTCAAAGAATACAAAAAGCAGGAATGATAGGCTGGATAGAATTAACCAGTGGATCCATACCAAAGATTTGCACGACTGGAGCACCTGGGTGGCATTAAACAAATGCAGTATGAGGAGCAAGGTGGCGTACTATTAGTTCTTATCAAACGTCTTAGCACTAATTACCATAACTAGTCTGACAAGTACAACCCAGAAGGCCAGCTGCAAAAATTAATGGAGAAAGCATTGGGAAAGGCAACCTAAGAGAGTGATTAGACCTAAAACCTCTTGTGAAATGATGATTGAAAGACACTGTGAAATATCTAAATATTTGATTCTCCATCAAAACAATTTTTTGTTATGCACTGAGAGAACATGAGCTGAGCCATTGCAGAACTACATCTTGTCACCTATTTTCCATTCCGCTTGAGCCCATGGTAATTCACATTCCTAGTGAGAGTGAGGCATCAGACACAACTGTCATATTTGGCTGCCCCATTGATGAGTAAGTAGAAACCCAGTCAGCAGCAAACCCACAATTGTAATAGCCACCAGAGCTCGACACAATGTCAAGAACACAGAAGCCACAAACAATTCCAACCCCTAGTTCGCGTCCTGTGCCGAACCCAGTTCAGGGAATACTAGTTATTCCAAGTGAGCCATCTGTGCGACCACCACGGAGACAAACAAAACATAAGGTTCCGGCAACTCCAAACAAATGAGGAAAGGCACATGCCACTGAGCAAGGCATTGATGGTGGAGACGAAGCCAGGCTACATCAAGAAGAGCCATAGGTAGAGAGACCCGACCCAAACTTCCCATGCTACGTTCAACCAAGAAGACCTAGTGCAGCGGAGGCAGATCTTTCGAACAAGGAAGTGACCACTTTGATACCACCACTGATCCCTTTCAGGATGACCTTGCTACACGATATCCTCCCAGATTTGGTTGTATTGAAGTTCCAAGGCTATGACACATGACAGAAAGAAGGGTTGTAGATAATAGACTGCATAGACATAACCCAAGTCGCTGCATGTGCTGTCAAGGTAATCAAACCAAAGAAGTGGGTCGAGGGATTGGCCGCTGCGGTACCAACCAACATGCTCTTTATACCTCACTTTGGCCATAGCGTGTAGGTTAATACATATGTAAAGAAGTTACTAGTCTGCTTTTATAGAGGATACTTATGGCTGGACCAGCCATACCTGGTTAATGCTGAATTAATAGAAAGAATAATAGGACTCCCAATTGAAGGAAAAGATCCTCTACTCTACTTGGCCAAGCACAATACTAAACTCATCAAGCAGAAGCACAACCTTCAACAAGAAGGAAGGGGCTACTTGCCAGGGCCCATACAGGACCAAAGTGTCCACGTTGCTGCAAAAATCTTGTCTTGTAAAATATTTCATAAGATGATACCAACTCAGTGTTTGATAGCAGTAGTAGAAATTGCAGATTTATGTGCATGAGGAGAAAAGTTCAACTGGTCATGGTACTTGCTAAATGAACTAATAGAAGATGCGATGCTGGATCAACACAAGAAAGGTCACAAATTCTACTATTCCTGGTTACTAATTTTGTTTTCCTTCACTGTCTAGGCTCACCCCTTGGACTATGTACACATGGATGTCCCAATATCCTGCTTAGGTGAAAGATACCAAAATCTATGGGAAGACAAGGTCGATAGCAAACACCAACAAGATAACAATATTGTATTCTTCATGCATGTAAAGGTGCTGCGAGAATTTGTCCGACAAACTCATAGGATCCGCACCACAACTGTGCACAGGTACGCTGCTTTTGTCAAGTTTGAAGCTAATATACATAATATAAATCTACTGCCTACAAAAGCGCCACGTCGGTAGATACATCAAGCAATATTTATGGTGATCAACGATGACGTGGATGCAATTTTGAAGCTATGGCTTGAGGAATGGCGCGGCCCACTTGTAGAACCGCTACCTGAAGACTAAAAAGTAGAAGAACCACCAATTCATCAAGTTAATTGTGAAGACCATGAAGGCGACGATGTTCAAGCAGATACGTCGCATGAAAACATGGAGGATGATGATGATATGGAGGATTCAAACCAGCATCCTTCATTTCAACCACCTAGTGGAGATCAACCGCAGAACTGTGTGCAGCCCGAGGAAGGCCATGTGTCTCGGAAGAAAAAAAAAACTGATAAAATGATGAACACAACTATATTAAATGAGGATGAGTTACAGGAACTTGCCAACGATGTTAAGAAAGTTGCACAAGATAACCTTCACGATTTGATGACCCATCAAGTGAGCATTGCTAACCAAGTCCAGGACCACCTTAATAAGTTAACAGTGGCTTTCTACAATGTCAAGGACACTATGTAGGATGAAACATATGATGTTGATCCTAGTGTTCCACTAGTCACACCAACATTAGTACCATCGATCAAAGTGCTCATTCAGAAGCAAGCACAACTACTACTGATAGCAGCGTTGAGATAGACTTCTCCAGGCTATTCTTGGATGAGATCTATAGCATCCAGCAGGAAACTGCAATTGAACTTTGGCTAAGGGAAAATGTCGTTCCTTATCATGCAACAAAGAAGCAAAGGAAGGCCAAGCTACGCAAGGCCCTGTTGCAAGGAAAAGAGTGGGAACTGTAGGAGCGCACTAACCTCTTGGCCGAGAGGGAACATGAAATATTAGCCTGAAATAAAATCCGTGTCACGTTGGTGGATTCCATTAAGAATGCCATCGTAGCATTCCCACTAGAGGCGAGGCAAGCCGATGAATACTCCTTAGCTAAAGTTTCCAGGCTTGCGAAGATCGTGCAAGATCTTCAGCGCCAAGTAGAAGATATGCAAGCCCGACAGATACCAAGCACACCCCCAGAGGTGCTGGTAGAAATAAGATTCAAAGCATACTGCAATCGATAGAGAAAGACTTGTTGGGGCATGTATAGTCTGACCAGGTGGAGCATTTGGCTGCACAAGTAGAGGAAGCTGCAATGAAAGTTGCTAAGATAGAAGTAATGGTGTAGACATTCCAAGGTAGGGTTCTGTGCTATTGTGCAAACAGACCTGGAACTAACAAGTTCAAAATAACGAAAGCAAATACAACCAAGGCATTCGGCTGGAAAAAAAAATGAATTTTTAAATTTTTAAATTTTGGAGGCAAGCATAGCACCGCGTGTGCGTAACAAGCAAGTAGAACTAAAGGAAAAAGTTGTGCAAACATGATGAAACACATTAAAACCACCACCAAACCGGTTATGAAGCAAGTGATGGCGAGTCCAAGACAGCTGGAAAGTACTAACAGACGGCTAAATGCATCAAGATTCAATGGAGATTTGGTACTTGGAACAAGACAGCATTGCAGCTAGATCAAGTATGCTGAACTCTGTAATGGTGGTCATCTAGCTCGTTTGCATGTGCTCACGACTATCAATACCCAAAAGTGGTGACGCCGATAATCATAGCATATCTAAGAAGGAAATCCGGTACATAAGGTAAGGGTCTTGTCCTCATAATGCAACTGGATAAGTCTGCATGAAAGAAGACCTGATGCTCTTCCTATAAGATTGGGGTTCACTTGCACCAAGCGAAAATCACCGTGTTGTGTTGCTCACTCACCAGATGTAGTTACAATTGAGTTGGCGAGTCTCTTTTCGAGCAGCCTTGAGGGCTAAAGCTGTTACTGTAGCTTTCAGCATGTCGGGTGTATCCAGAGACAACAAGAAGGAATATGGTCATAGTAACCCAGTTTCTTCAACCCATTGAAAATCCTTCAACGATGTCATCCTTGGCTATTAGTAGATCAGTAGAGTAGTGGCCCTATCAGTGGCACCAGAGTGGAATCCTATAGGGACCAGAGACCCATCCCATTTTGACAAGCTCCATGGGGTCCAAACCAGTGTCCCTGCCTTCTTTCACAAAGTCTGTAGGCTTGAAAGGTGGCTACAGCTTCTACCCATCCAAGCGGGGTCTCCAGCTCTTAGCACACTACGGGAGGGCCAACGAGCAAGTGTCGGCTTGTACTCTATGCTGCTTAGGTGAAATTTGTCAAAGTTTGGCAAATGGCACTCACCTCCACCACCCTAGATAGCAAGGCTTGTCCAGTTTTCAATATGGACAAGTCTTCAAAGTTCATATCTATGGAAAAAAGAGTGGTGAAGAACAAGCTTCTTCAGAGATAAACTCGAAGAAGATAAGCAAGAGAACAAGTTGCAACAATCCACAACAACCGCGAATCAAGCCTCTGGAGCATGAGAATGGAGGAAGAACCAAGGCCACTTGGATTGCTGCGTCGGAATGGGACACTAAACACCCTTGGTAAAATTGGAGGTGGACTATGGAAAGATGATGAGAGAGTCCCAAAGCGAAGACAACATTCCTCTTCGTAGGGATCTTGGTCTCAATAAGAAGCGCATGATCTTACCTTATCGACTCAAGCGAACTCTGCCATTGAATCCTCCATTACTCATCCTCTAAATGGTGTCAAGAAACCAGCTGTATCGGTGTGCTTATCCCATAAAGTACTTGAGTCTGTCAAAAAGTTGCCTTGAAGGATCTTGAAAAAAAAAGTTTCAAAAGATATCACACAGGTCGAGCCACTCATATGTCCCTTGCTTCATGGCTCAGGACGAGCCACAGGTGAGTGTTGGGGGTTTGTTGGCCCAGGAAAGGGGCATAAGAAGGAAGTTCACATGTAAAACCAAGGAAAAATGCACCGCACATGATAGAAGCAAAGGAAGATCGCGAAGGCCGAAAAGGGCCTGCGAAGGCAGAACAGAGAAGTGTGCGGCAAAGGAAAGGAAAGCACGGAAGCGCGCAAGGGGAAAACAGCTAGAAAGTGACAAGATGTAGAATCCAGAGCATGACCATATAAGGCGGTGTAAGCTTATAGCTATGCACGTATGAGTAGATATCTGTAAGTTAGGCCAATAGTGCCTTGTGTCAAGTCATGATCACCACAACTGTAACCAGAGGGGTGGCTGATGGTGATGGCTAACAGACCATTGGGATGAAGTTGGCCCTGCATGGCCATGTAAATTAGTATAAATAGGAGGGATACAATGGTTAGAGGGTTGGTCTAGAAGGTTTTCATTGATCCCTGTTCAATTTTCAGTAGTAGTTTGTTATTCAGCAGTAATCCATGGAGGGGGATGTCGGTTATGTTATAATGTCATATTGATCAGAAGAGGAGTAGACTCAGGAAGAGTATGGTAGCATTAGAGGAACTATTGAACCGCAGATCTAACTGCAGTATGAGTAGACCGCTAGGAGTAGGATTAGAGTAGAAGAGCGAACCAGAGAGCATGAGAACTATGAGTCTGAACTTAAAGAAATATCTCAAGATAAGATCGGTGTGGATCTTGCAAACTACAAGGTGCTATATCTTTTCTCATGCTAGATGAAGAGCACCTTGGTGGTTTTTCCCAGATGGGTTTCCACATTACTTATAGTGTCTAAATGAATTATTGATGTGGTAAATGTTTATGTGATTGATTACTAGTTGCTTTCCGTATAATGTTAAATGTGGTTTAGTCTCTGTTGGTTTCTTGCATTTGGTAAATGGATGAATAGAATTCCTTGCTAAACTAAAACTGTATAAATGTATATCATTCTATATAATTCCTGTTATGAATCCCAACTTAAGTCATAGAGCCGATTGATGTGAATCAGCTGTGTCACACGAGTTGCACCAGCTACGATGTGGAAAGGAAAGTCATGTCGCACGCGATGACATACAGTTGTGCTTATTCATGCAGAACCGACTCCTCCATCCAGTCACCCTGCTGCCTTCATTGAGCTCCTAGGTTGTGATCCAAGGGGCTATACTTCCACGACAATCATAGAAACATGGTTCCGACGATTACCCATCTATGAGATATCTCGGGTGAGACTGTGCCTGCTTCGCAGATGTTGCCAATGGATCTTTCTCTATCGGGTTGGTATCTCAGGTAGTTGTTGGATTAGTGTGCTGCATAGAACCTGGGTCATGCAAGTGGGGAAAAGTGGCCAACAATAAGTAAAAAAAAAAACATGTCATCAACAAAAATTAAGTGGGAGACAGTTACATTACCGTCAAAATGAAAACCTTTATAAAGTCCAGAGGTAACAACTTTTTTTATCATTATGTTCAGACCATCCATCATTAGTATAAATATGAGTGGAGTGAGAGAACAAACCTGGTGAAGTTGTCATCCAGGTCTGAAGAATTGAGCAGTTGATCCATTAATAAGAACCGAGAAGGAGTCCAAATGAATGGTATAAAGTATGCAATTAATCTTGGTTAGCTCAAAAGCAATATGCACTAAGATCAGTCTGATATGATTCTAGTTGACATGATCATATGCTTTTGATAGGTTTACTTTGATGCTGACCACAGGAGTATTCTTTGTTTTGGCTTAATGTAAGATCTCTTGTGAAATAGCAATGGGGTCATCTATTTGTATTTTTTCCAGAAAAGAAAATTGTTCATCACAGATCTTTTCAGATAGTATACTCATAACCCTATGTGCAATAACAATTGCTATGATCTTGTATACATCATTGCAAAGTGAAATGGGACGATAGTCTTCAATATTGAATTTGAAAGGAGTATGAGATTTCATAAGAATGGGGCTCCATTCCATGAAGATGGGATGATGATGATATAATCTTCCCACTTCAATCCATTTAAGAATGCAAGGGTCCAACCTTAGGGAGATTTCATTTATTAAAAACATATCAAGTCATTTTGCAACACTTTAGGGTCCAATTCTTTTATTGCTCCAAGCGGGATTAAGATCTATATGGGGAATATCATAAATACATTCAACTTCCAAAAGACAAACAAAGATATCTGAGAGTGGATCTTTTATGACATTTTGACCTCATGTTTCTGCTTCCCCAAATGAAAATTTAAGATCACCACCCAAAATGAATCTCTCGGCTCTATGCAAACCATAACTAAGTAATTTGTGCCAGTAAGCTATCATGTTGGTATTAGGTCCAAATATATTAAGCAGTGTCAAAGATTTCCCTAATTCACTTAAGAAGAGGAGCGTCCTGAGACCTATGAATACAGACCAAGAATTAGTGCAGTGTAGCTATTTTTTTAGCCAGCCTATGATAATGCCTCCAGAACGTCCAATAGCATTGGTGTAGAAAAAATCCTAGCCGAGAATTAATAGTGTCAAGTCATTCAAAATATAATCCTGTGAGGATAATTTTTTTTGTAACATCAATATATCAGGGAAGTGAATATTGACCATACATTTGAGGGCAAGTTTCTTCGAGCGCTTCCCAAGCCCTCTAAAATTGAACAATAGGATCAACATTATAACCCATTTGTCTTATGGGCCAATGCTCTAAGTTCCCCTTTTATAGTTCTTTGTCTTCCAGCATTGATGTCCCAAGTATTTACAAAAAATAAATTACTATTTTTTAATTGGACAATCACCTTGAATTGACTATTTTTCATCATTTCCTAACATTAAAATAAATAAATAAAACCTTAGGTTGAAACTTTACCTCAGTTACTGTGCAATTTCACTTACATTGTCCTCCAAGTAATCACCTGCAATATCTACACTTCGTGCCGTGATCCTTCATTCAATGGATTCTTGAAAACATTGTTTTGCAATTTATCCTCCCCTAGCCACTTTCAGCTACCTTCCATCCTCTCTTTTCCCTTACGTTACACCTGTGTGCCCTCTCTATTGTAACTTTTGTACAAATGATCAAATTGACCAAATTGACCAAATCCAGAGAAGATGGATCAATGGAACAATCAACAGGCTGAGCACAGGTTTCAAGGTATTTTTAAGGGTTCTAATAATATACATAAGTATAGTATTTTAGGCGATTATTTTAAATTTTAAAAATCATATATATAGATAGGTAGGCGAATATTAGATATGAAACATACAATTTACTACTGCAACATGTAAATTTTGGCAAATATTATAATAAAAACATATATTTTATGTAAATATAGGCCATATTAGAGACTAAAAATGACCAAATAACAAATTTATTTTATGGAAAAAAACCCCAAAAAACAGCCAATTGGTGAAATTTCGCACCTAAAAATTAGCCTTCCAGGTTTGTATTATGAGATTAGAGCTTTGATTTCTCTTCGTTGTCGTATATGAGCTTTTACCTTTATTTTCCAAAACTTCCATCACTTTGCTCGTTTGCTACACTCTACATGTTTTTTCATGGTTTTTGAAAAAATTCTGCAGTTTGCATGTTGTTGCACTATATTATGAGAAATTTGCAAAAACATTGAGGATACTTTGGCTGAGTTTTTTGAGAAAGATGACTGAAATTTATGTATTGTGAGGTATATGATTTTATTTTCCTTTCATTGCAGTATGAAGGCTATATAGCAAAAAGTGAGTGTGTATTAAGGGCTCACATTAGAATCATGTCAAAGTCTTGTTCCTAGCTGTCTCCCTCCTCGTTTTTGTTTTCTTTGTAACTTTCATCTTCTGGTAGATGTTAACTAGAGCATGAACTTATCATCCCATGCGCGCCAATGAGGGTTATCCTTCTTAATCTTCAGACACTTTCACGTTTAGGTTCTTCAGAAATCTCACCAAAATTTTTCCTGATTTGCTTAAGTTATACTTAGCCCTGAAAGAAGAAGCAACATACTCAACTTAGCTGAGTGCATGGTCATAAGATTTTGCGCTGGTGTAATTGTATCCACTACACATACATGGAAAACTCTGTCTGGAAGCAGTGCCGAAGATGTTCACGTTATGACAAAAAAGAGTATAGATGGTCTAGGAAGGCCTCTAGTCATGATTCTCAGTGCTACAAAACGAGGTAATACCGATAAACCAGAGATGAGTTTAGTTCCAAAGAAATTTGGGCACAATTCCACTTACAATTTCGACAGCAATACTCATAAATATTTGTAAATTGATAGTGGGATATACTATCGAATGGATGATTAATTTGACAAGTGGGTCACATTGCCAATAGATAAGATCATGGGAATTGTGTATCTCTTTTACGTGTTAATGTAAGTCATTGCAAATCTATAGATCAATTCATTTAATAATGTTCCATTAAACATGGATCTATGGACCGTTCACTTTCTTTGACCCACTTTTTTTGTTTCGAGGACGGGGATTTAATTCTAATTCTAGTGTTATTTGGTGTAGACTGAATTCCAACCTAAGTAACATGCTTATTCTTCAAGAGAGTTGCACGAATGCGTCTGGGTCATTTTTAATTTATGCTATAGTGGATATAGTTTCCATGAATGTTTTGCAGAGTGGAGTTGATATATATATGTACATATTTTTCCATCTGGGTCTATAATTTTACCAGATGGTCCAAAGCGCATGGAATTCACCAATTCATGAATTAACGACCTAGGCACTAGAGGATATTTACTGATTGTGCCTTTTCAACTTTTAGTGGACTCTGTGCAATTGTCTAAGTTATCCTTGGGTTTTGTGGAAACAATCAATAGTGTCATTTCATGCACTATAGACGGGATTAAAATTGTTGTTACTCGTTAAATCCATGAAAGAGAAGTCGACTAGAAATTCACGTGTATGTTTAAATTTAATTGAGAAAAATATTTCATGTTTTAATTTTGAAACAATAAGGTTAATAAGTTCTAAACCATGTTTTTCACCCTTCAAATTTCTTCTCATTGGAGCTCATCTCTAGAGATGGAAAACTTGCGAGGATATGAATGCTTGCATTATAGTAAGTAATATTTTGTCAAGGTGATAAATGTAAGGGATGCTTCCTCATATTCTTTAATGGAATCCTTAGTGATCCCGTGGGAATAGACTAGGGATTATTTTAAGGGCGAATTTTAGCCTAATGGGTTATTTTTCCATGTTTTTCTCCAAGAAAAAATTCGTCATTTTGCATTTTTTGAAGCCCTATTTTGCCCTATTTTGCGCTATTTTGATGGGGTAAAATTTTTCACCCTAAAAATCGCCAAAATAATATATAAAGGATATAAAATCTTTGAAAATTAAAATATTTTTTGAAAAATATCGCGAGTCATTTTATAGTTGGCTTTTTAAGAATTGGTAATATTCACCAACATTTATACACTTTTAAATAAGTATGGTTCCTTAAAATGATACATGAAATAGATTGGCACCATCATTGACAAATGAAATATATTTTATTCTGCATCAATAAAGTGTGGTCTCTTCCTATGAAAATTAAGACCGCACCACCTATGTGCCTTTCTATGTGGTGTATAGTACGAAGCTTGTTATGATCACAAGGTTGCACCTACTTCACACTATGCAAGAGTAGTGGTTCGGGTATTGACTTTCAATCAGCTACAAAGCACAAAGCACTTGCTCATAATTATTTCTAAATTTAGGGATCCTTCGCGTTTCCTTCATTTCAAAGTCCCGAGAAGTTTATTTTGTTGTCTTTGATACAAAACAACATCTTATTCAAATCTTTTGACTTCAAAATTGTTTCTATACTCACTCTTTTGTATGGTGAAGCATCATGAAGCTTTATAGAGTTGAACCATTTTGGATTTTAGAGGTATCAAAGACTTTATTAATGCGTTTAGGCATCGGTATATATTTTGTGTAGCACCTTCAACACGGTTATGAACTCCTGTAGGTGAAAAATGATTCGTGTTGTCATACACATAAAACGAAAAGCCTCAAAAAACAAAGATTTTTTTAGAGTTCACGATTCACTTAACTTTTTCATGGGCGTATCATGAGCCTCTTTTTCGATAGATCCTTCTTCCATGAAGGAAATTTGGGATAGTTACATTTCAGTTTTACATTGCACAACATTGCAATAAATCCAACACAAAGTTA
This sequence comes from Pseudotsuga menziesii, assembly GCA_001517045.1. Lineage (NCBI taxonomy): Eukaryota > Viridiplantae > Streptophyta > Pinopsida > Pinales > Pinaceae > Pseudotsuga > Pseudotsuga menziesii. Next base: position 123,455 of record LPNX011034738.1, on the reverse strand, counting down.
TTACGTCTCATAACTTTTAAACTTTACGGCTATGTCTCTAAATGGCGCAATCATGGGAGCACCTTTAGGTAATTTGAGAGAATCTACAGATTGTATATCTATATTTATAGCCAAAAATATATGTTTGGACTGTTGGAAATTCTGTGATTACTCCACCACCTACTGCAACAAATCTTGAAGAGGCATCACTGCCCAGATTGCAACCATAAGAATTTTGAAGAGCCACAAACCACCTCATCGTCTCATTACCTGACAAACAACAGATTATTTAAATTGTCAAAACTCATTTTGCTGCAACATAATGGTGCCAGCAAAGCACATCTAAATTGCTGAAGAGGCAACACATTTTTCGAACTCTGTCAAACTGTAACAAACACTAAATTATTGACAGAGAATTCTGTTTTGTAATCTGAAGGGTCAATTAGCAATTTAATGACCGACTTAATAGAAGTAGTATATATACCAATTTTGTAATCTTGTTTAACACAGAGTGAGACACATCATAATAGAGAAATGAAACTCTGAAATTTACTGTGTATTTGTATTTTTACTCTATTTTTTAAAAGACCCGGTTTTATTTTTTTATGTCAGTTTGTTGTAGTAGGTGGATTTTTATTAGTGTGGATGTTGTTTATTTATTCACTAGAATGTTTGTGATAAGTTTCTGGACGCAAGGGTCATCAAGTCAATGAAACATAGTGAATTGCAATAGAGTTGTACGTGAACTATGAATGAGCTGTGAGTGACGTCAACAGTCGCAACTACCTGAATTAAGCGTGTTAAGTGTTGCTAGTTGTAACAACTAGCTGCAACACCATCTAGGGAGCACTGTTAACAGTAGCAGCCAAGCTACAATAGTCCTATAAATTCTAGGTTGATTTTTTAATTCTATCAGTAAAGATGTACATTGCTGAGAAAGGTTTTACATTGACTGTACGTCGTTTTTGAGTTGTACGTGAAGTTTTTAGTGCTGATGTTGAAGAGAGTGGCACTTTCATTCCTTCCCCACAGTGGTATCAGAGCGTGGGTAAATCTTCTTTCGTGTTTTAGAGTCTAGTTGAATTGTGTTGCTCATTTTTTTTTTAAATTAATTGAAATGGCTACTAACAACAGTGTAGTGCAGCCACAAATTCCAGTGTTGTCTGAAAGAAACTACAACACATGGTTTATTAAAAAGAGAACTATCCTGCATGCTCAGGATCTTTGGGAGTTTGCCTGTGATTGGTTATCCTGAACCAGCTGATCAAGCGCCTGAGCTGGCTCTGAAAAACACTAAGCATGTTTTGTTGAAGGAAAATCGGAAGAAGGATAATAAGGCTCTTGGTCTTATTCAGCAAGGCCTAAGTGAATCTATTTTTCTGAAGATATCAAGTGCTAAGTCGTCAAACAAAGCTTGGGACATTCTTGAAACATGCTATCAAGGTATGACCAAGGTGAAGAATGTTAAGTTGCAAAATTTAAGAAGAGACTTTGAGAATCTGAAGATGAAGGATAGTGAGACTGTTGATAATTTCATGACACAAGTCATAAGTGTTTTAAACCAGGTACGATAATACGGTGAAGATCTTCTAGATCGGCGTGTGATTGGAAAATTGCTGAGATGTTTGCCAAATAAGTTTGAAGCAGTGGTTGTTCAAATTGAAGAGTTTAAAAATCTCATCCAGATGCACATTGATGAACTTATTGGTTCATTGCTTGCTCATGAATCAAGAATGAATAGGTATGATGATACTCCATTAGAAAATGATTTTAAATCTCAGTTAAATGTTACTAGAGGTAGAGACATAGGAATAGATAGTAACAAAGGAAGAGGAGGACAAAGTGTTGGTCATAGTGATAGCAGAAATGATGCTGAAAATGAAAAGAAGTTACAGCAGAGCACTCCTAGCATAAGGGGGAGTAGCAGCTGAGTGGGACAGTTAAAAAATCGAAGGTATGATAAATCTAAAGTTCAATGTTTTTATTATAAGAAATTTGGGCATTTTTCTAACAAGTGTTGGAAGAAGCAAGCGGATAATAGTAAGTTGTCTACACACATGACAGAGAAGACTGAAAATGAAGAGGAGCCTATGTTTTTGACTTGTAATATCACCCAGGAAAGTTCAAAAGATATATGGTTTTTGGACAGTGCATGCAGCAACCACATGACTGGAAATAAGGAATTATTTTCAAGTCTAGACACCAACATTCAATCTGAAGTAAAGTTGGGTAATGACTGTAAGGTAAAAGTTAATGGTAAAGGTGTGATTTTCGTGTATGCAAAAGATGGTAAAAGAAGAACAATACATGGTGTTTATTATATTCCTGGTTTAATATGTAATTTATTGAGTGTTGGACAATTGCTAGAGAAAGAGTACACAGTATTCTTTAAGAATAAGGTATGCACTATATATGATAATTATCCAAGTAAACAGTTGATTGCCAAAGTAGAGATGACAAAGAATAGAATGTTTTCGCTGACTATGAGAAATGGTTTGACTAACTCTTTGAATGCTTACAAAAGTAAGAGTTTAGATCAATCATGGTTATGGCATTTGAGATATGGCCATTTACATTTTGGTGGTTTATATTTGCTACAGAAGATGCAGATAGTAAAAGGATTGTCGAGTATTGAGCAGCCAAGCTCATGTGAGAGTTGTATATTGGGAAAGCATCATAGAGAGAAATTGATTTCTTGAGTCTCAAATAGAACAAAGGCGCCATTGGATTTGATACACACAGATTTGTATGGACTGATGCAAACACCTTTTTTGACTGGTAATATTTATTTTATGACTTTCATTGATGATTATAGTTGAAAAAATTTGGTGTATCTATTGAAATATAAATCTCAAGGATTTGATGTGTTTAAAAGTTTTAAAGCTATCTCTAAAAAAGAGAGTAACAAATTTATTAAAGTCTTGAGATCAAATGGAGGAGGTGAGTATATGTCAAATGAATTTATGGATTTTTGTAAGTATTATGGAATTAAAAGGAAGTTTACTGCATGCTACACTCCACAAGAAAACGGTGTAGCAGAAAGGAAGAATCGAACAATTATGAACATGGCTCGAAGTATGATGAAGGAGAAGCACCTTTCAAATGAATATTGGGGAGACACTATTACTTGTTCAATGTACATCCTGAACTGAAGCCCCGTGAAGAGCGTGAAGGATCGAGTTCCTCAGCAAGCTTGGAGCGGTATGTGTAGTAGCATATCTCATTTAAGAATTTTTGGCTGTGTAGCTTATGCACATATACCTGAAGAGTTGAGAATAAAATTAGATGACAGAAGTCAGAAATGTATTTTTGTTGGATATAGTGAAGAATATAAAGCATATCATACTTTATAATCCCATCACCAAGAAGTATGTAATTAGCAGAGATGTGTTGTTTAAAGAAGAAGAAACATGGGATGGGAGCATTGATAAATTAGTTGGTGAGGAAGCTGTAACACCTCATGCAGAAGATGAAGAAGATGAATAGGGCAGACATGGAGGATAGTTGACTCCACTTACACTAGAAGCAAGGACACCTTCCGAAATGCCCAGAATTCATGACCATGGTGAACCATCAAGTGTTGGTGGACAACAAGGAATAGGATCGGAGGTAAGCAATGAATCAAATCCTACGTTGGCATAATTAAGAAACAAAGTCAGGGGTCATAAGACTAGAAGTTTAAGAGAACTGTATGATCAAAATGAAGAGGTAGATCAAGTTTCAAATTTTACATTTATAGCATGTGATCCTATAGATTTTGATGAAGTTGTTAAAAAGGAAGTTTGGATAAAAGCAATGGATAAAGAAATTGATCCCATAGAAAGATATAATACTTGGAATCTTGTAGATTTTCCTGAAGATAAAAATATTGTTCATGTCAAATGGATTTATAAAACTAAGTTAAATGCTGATGGTGATGTTGAAAAATATAAAGAAAGACTTGTTTCTCAAGGATTTAGTCAACAACCTGGAATTGATTATAATGAGGCATTTGGGCTTGTAGCCAGACTTGATACGGTAAGGATGGTATTAGCTATTTCTTCTCATAATAAATGGTATGTACATCAAATGGATGTAATGTCTACATTTTAGAATGTATCTTTAGAAGAAGAGGTTTATGTGAGACAACCTCTAGGATATGAGGCTGATGGACAAGAAGACAAAGTATACAGATTGAAGAAAGCATTGTATGAATTGAAGTAGACACCCAGAGTTTGGTACAACAGAATTGATGAATATTTGAATGGTGAAGGATTCAGCAGATGTCCAAGTGAACCAACATTGTATACAAAGGTAAACCAAGATGGTAAAATACTGATTGTTTTTTTATATGTTGATGATTTGATATTCACAGGAGATCTTTCTGTAGATGATTTCAAGAAAGCCATGAAAACATAATTTGAGATGCTTGATTTAGGATTGATGAAATATTTCCTTGGTATTGAAGTAATTCAATTTGAAGATGGCATTTTTATATGTCAGTCTAAATATGCAAATGATGTATTGAAAAGATTTAGGATGCTGAATTATAAGCCAATTGTAACTCCAATAGCAATGGGTACAAAAATCAGTAAGGAAGATGATGGGTCAAAAGTTGATCCAACAATGTATAAGAGACTAGTTGAAAGTCTCATGTACTTAACTGCAACAACTCCTGATATAATGTTTGCAATAAGTTTAATTTCAAGGTTTATGGAAACACCAAAAATTACCCACTTGCAAGCTGGAAATAGAATCTTAAGATATATTACCGGAACAACAAATTTTGGTATCCAGTATACATATAATTCAAATTTTAAGTTGATTGGATACACTGATAGTGATTTTGCAGGTTCTATTGGTGATAGAAAGAGCACATCTAGATATGTGTTCAGTTTTGGATCGGGATCAGTGGAATGGGCATAAAATAAGCATCCCATAGTGATACTATCCTCTACTGAGGCAGAGTATGTTGCTCCAACAACAGCTGTATGTCAAACAATATGGATGAGAAGAACTCTTTCTGAGTTACAGCATGAACAAAATGAACCAACTCCAATTTTCTGTGATAATAACTCAGCTATTGCACTATCAAGAAATCATGTTTTTCAAAAAAGAAGTAAGCATATTGATACACGGTATCATTTTATTTGTGAACTGGTAAATAACAATGAAATCAATGTGGAATTTTGCACATTAGGAAATCAATTTACAGTTTTCTTTACAAAACCATTGGGAAAATATTTGTTTGACCTTCATCGAAAAAACATTGGGCTTTGTAAGTTGTAACAGAAATCAAGTGTTACAAAATTTTGCTTTTTGAGTGTAGTAATTAAGGGGGACAATGTTGAAAATTATGTAATTACTCCACCATTGGTTGCAACAAATCTTGAGGAGGCATCACTGCCAAGATTGCAACCGCGATAATTTTGAAGAGCCGCAAACCACCTCACCGTCACACTACCTGACAAACAACAGATTATTTAAATTTTCAAAAGGCATTTTGCTGCAACAAAACAGTTCCAGCAAAATACATCTAAATTGCTGAAGAGGTAGCGCATTTTTCAAACTCTGTAGGACTGTAACAAACACTAAATTATTAATAGAGAATTATGTTTTGTAATCCGAAGGGTCAATTAGTAATTTAATGACCGACTTAATAGAAGTAGTATATATACCCATTTTGTAATTGTGTTTTACACAGAGTGAGACACAACATAATAGAGAAATTGTTACAGAGTTGAAACTCTGAAATTTACTGTGTATTTGTATTTTTACTCTGTTTTTTTAAAAACTCAATTTTACTTTTTTTATGTCAGTTTGTTGTAGCAGCTGGACTTTTATTAGTGTGGATGTTGTTTATTTATTCAGTAGAATGTTTGTGATAAGTTTCTATATGCAGGGGTCATCAAGTCAGCGAAAAATAGTGAGCTACAACAAAGCTGTGCATAAGCTGTAAATGAGATGTGAGTGACGTCAGTAGTCGCAGCTACCTAAATTAAGCATGTTAAGTGTTGTTGGCTGTAACAGTGAGCTGCAACACCATCTAGGGAGAAATGTTAGCAGTAGCAGCCAAGCTGCAATAGTCCTGTAGATGCTGGGTTGATTTTTGAACTCTGTCAGTAAAGTTGTACATTTTTTAGAAAGATTGTACATTGATTGTAAGTTGTTTTTGAGTTATACGTGGAGTTTTCAATGCCATTGTTGAAGAGAGTGGCGCTCCCCTTCCTTCTCCACACCGGTTTGGTCAATTTTATTAAATGCCATTATCTATGTATAAAACCAGAGATTTCTTCCAAAGGAAAACCATATGTCAAAGGTTTTTAGTTGTTACCAATGACCATTGATCATGCAGTCAATATTTTTTGACCACCCAACCCCAACTAGAAATTTGGCCAATTTTCTTGAACTTTATTATGTTTGTATAAAGGTGGATATTTCTTCCAAAGGAAGACCAAAAGTCAAAGGCTATTAGCTATTTTCAATGGTGATTGATCATGCAGAAAATAGTTTTTTACCACTCAACCTGCTGAGACTAAAAATAATTGAAAGATAAAAATTAAAGATAACCCAAAAAACTGATTTCGAAGTAACTAGAAGTACTTTCCAACCAACTAATGATAATTTAAGTCCCTCAGTTCTTTTGGGGTCTCTCATATTTTTTTGGGAGCATCTCTTTCAGAAACTCTAGGTTGAAAGAATATAACTCCTTTCTTAAGTAAGCAGAAATATGTTGTGTGAGAGGTTATTGAAGCAACAAGACTGCGCATAGAGTTATTGTGTTCAAAAGAAGGCATGAAGCAGTAAAAGCATATCTACAAAGACTAAAAATCAGAGATGATTTTAAGGGTGAATTTTAGCCTCTGGGAAATTTAAGGGGTCGCTGAAAAAGGTTGGGAGAATTTTTAATATGAAAATGGTTTATTTATTTATTTAATATATTAGCCCATTATTTATTAACTACCACAAATAAAATGGCCTACACCATGAAACAAGGAAAATGGAATTTATCCCACTCCATTATGGCTCAAATATTGACTTCCCACGTATTTTTTCGGCAACGAAGGTGAATAACACTCAAATCACCCAAAAATTTCAGTTTTGGAGGAGAAACGTAGTTGGTTCGCCTCGATTTATGGATGATAGGGTAAATATTTGGTATTTTTCCTCCTGATTTATGGATTTTAGGGTAATGCAAAGGTAGTTCGGCCCCAATTTATGGATCATTGGGTAAAATGGGATTAGTTCGTCCTCGATTTTGGTAAAATGGACTTAGTTTGTCCTTGATTTGGGTTTGTGGAGAAATTATTTTGCTATGCCAGTTATTATTACCTTCCCATCCTTGTCCAAATAGTTTTGCGTCTGTCGATTTGCAATAATGGAGGAGTGGAGACCAAGTTTTTACTTTCAAGTTTCAATAGTGGGAGTTTGGGGTTTCAACCTCCAAGAGTCCAAATTACTCCAAAATGTTCCATAGTTGAGAAAAATGTGGAAATATTTAGTCAACTGGGGACGTTTTTGTACCTATATAATGCCACTAGAGTCGGCATGAAGCTTTATTCCAATTGCAAATTGCGTATTTAGAATGGTTGAATGGAAATAAATTTCACAGTGACTTACTCCTAAGTGGAAAATATCTGCATTTGTTCAAGGTTCCTTCTATCTGCTGACTTTATAAAGGTTAGTTCCTTCTTTAAATTATTTCTTCTCTCGTTTATAGTAGAAGGTTGAAGTTGATAATAGATATACAAAAAAATTGGCATTCTCCTAGTGTGGAAGAATTACATCTCCAAGATTACTCAAAACCTATTACTATGGCCATTGATTTCTTTGTAGAAGCTAGACCCCATTCTTACAGGTGATCACTTCAATATCTCTATTTTATTTGGTTGCTACGAGTGTCACCAAATTTAGTCGGATAGTTTTTGGACAAGATATTACTGTGACACATCTTTTCGAACCACATCAAGATATTCATTATGATTTTTGAGCTCAAAGAAGTTAAGAACCCATGGAGACATTCGAATTTCAATGATATTCCATTTTGATACCATCACACTCAAGGATCAAGAGCCCAAAAGTATATCCCAACCTTGAATATAGAGTTAATAGTGCTTGAATTTATGAAAAAAACTATTTTAATATTTTAATAGATTAGTCGTGACCTTGATGACCTTCCTGGAGCTGGGCCATAGTCTTGCTCAGGCTGCTAAACCTTACTAAACCTTATTTAACATTCCTAGGATGATCTGTGATTGTATTGACAATTCTATGTTGGGTTGTGGCATTTGTGACCTTGCTTAACCTTGTGGACTCCTGTAGATAGGGTCGTGACTTTGTGGGCTTCCAAATATGGCTTATGAACCTTGTGGGCTTCTAGATCTTAACCATGTATTAACAAAATTATATGTAGCAAACTAATTAAATAACATGTATTAATAGAATGATACGTATTAACAAAATGACACATGCTGAAATATTACCTCGGTGTTGCTTGTTTGAGCCTTGGATATGACAAAACCCGATACACTACCACCCCCTTTAGTAGAGGCATCAAGATACTGCAAGATTTAAAATTGCATATATTAAGAATCTTTTAATATGTGTACAATATCGAAAATTAAATTAATCAACAATAGATCTTTTACAATGTCCTTACCTAACCACAAGTCATCGTAGAGGTACCATGTGTTTGTCCACAACAATAACAGGCTTGACCACACGTTGTGCACACATGTGGATCAATCTAGGGCTCATGCGATGTCAGTCTATCCCCACCAATAGATGGTCCTCTACAACCAGAAGTTGATGGTTGTACCCCACCATAAGAAGAGGGACCTGCTTGGTCAATAGTTGTGGTGTGGCAAAAAATCATCTCAGCTAGTGTAAAAATTTCCTCATGTGTCTAGGTAATCATATCATGTGCTGGAGGGATGTCTTTCCTCGGTATCTAGACACTGGATGGAAATATATCTCAATCAACATCTCTATTCCTTCCATTGGGATGGTTTTGGGGCATCCCCCTACTAGCACCCTAAAACCCCAACATGTCAAAATAGTTGACATGTTTTCCCATCACAAACTTTGCATAAAGTTTCCAAAGGAAGTACAACGATACTCCCCCCTTGTTGTACAGGGGAATATCAAAAACCATGTACCATATGTGCATCCAATGGTCTCTAATTGGTTGAAAAATTCACCACTCAATGGAAATATGTGGTCTTCTACACTCTGGAATGTCATCCATCCCAAGCACTCTAAATTGTTAATATATATGCTCTTTGGTTATTTTGAGCTTCTTAATCTCATTGTCGATTAATTCATCAGCATATTCTTTTTGTTTTGTCACTCAATATGATGTTATGCTATACAAAGCATCATTATATCTGTTACAGTTGATTTTACCACACATGGTGGATCACACATTTATGGTTGTCCTTGTCCCTCTGCAAACTCTTTAGACCCCATGGACCATTGTTGTACCTTTGATGTTTCCAAGATCATCCCTAAAAACATGCAATAATTGCCATACATGACTTTTAATCCCTTTCTCGCGTATATACATAGATTTGACCCTTAAACCTGCATACATCGGGATGTGTACAAAAGGCCAAATTATTTTGGAGTTTTCCTTGATGTGGATCTGAATCACTTGTCTCTTTGCCTTCCATATGCCTTGAGATCGCTCGCATTCGACCTTCCATTACCCCATTGAAGAGATATATAAGGAACCCTTTGGATACATTGAAAGGGGAGGAATTGAAGAGCAAGAAAACTATAGTCCATTGTTGTTGGAGCTTCAAATTTGAGTCTACATCCCTTTGTCCCTTGGAGTAATTTGTGTTCTTCCCAAGATTTCCTTTTGCTTGTGAGCTTGCTATCAAGAGATGGAGGATTGAAGTGGTGGAGGCCCAAGTGGGGGACTCAGTTTCTTCGATTTGCAGACGTGTCGACAAAGGTTGTCACTATTGTAATCTTTGTTTTATATCAATAGAAATATTATTTTCCTATCCAATAATGTGTATTTAAATGAGTATTTCATCCATGGATGCTTTTAAATGCTTATATGTTATTGATTATATATGCTAGAGTAGGTCTAACATAATTATATATAGCATGCTTATCTTGTTTGCTGAATGTTGAGGAAGCAAATTGCCAATACAAGCTGGAGTGTAAAAGCTCAACGGGGATCTACATCAACCATCCAGAATAAGGTACGAATCGAGATCCTTTAGTGTTAGATATTTGGTTTCTCTTGCATATAGGGAAGGATTAATTTATCGAGTTAATATGTCTGTTGTGGTACCCCAAGCCATAGGAATTTCTCTCTGTAACAAGACCTATTGATTATATCCACTATGGTTAGTAATTACGTTGACAAGGAGTGGCAGAATTCATCTCCACCCCTCCAAGCTGAATCAATATCTCTGAAATGACCAATAACTCTCAAAATCTCTACATTGTGCTCCATAGTAGCCACTACAATGATAAATACAAATAAAATATCATTAGAAAACTAAACACGTGTTATAATGAAATCTCTAAGTAATGAAAAGTGTAAAACTAATGTACGACAAATAACAACTTAAACTATCTATAATTTAAATTTTAAAATTGATCTTGAATTTTACACTAAAGAATAAACATTTAACATTTTTTAATCTTAAATTTATGTCGTAAATTTGTATTATTTCCAAATTCCAGCTGCATACATTAAATGTCCTATGTGCATATGTTGATTGGGAAGCTCTTCAACCTTATTTTAAGGATTAAATTATGAAGTTTCATCAAAACTGTGAGGTGTTCACTAATTCCCTTGGAGGACCAACTCCAAGATTGCAGGTATAGGCAAGGGCTAGATCCTAGAGGAGGTGGTAGAAGTTGGTATTGATGAATAAAATCCCAATACAAGAAAGGATTTTGATAGATATGTAATTATTTTTTGTAGCATGAATTCTTTTGGACTCCATAGACCATTTACCATCTTTGTTTATATATATAATTTGGGGCATATGTTGATTGGGAAGATCCTCTACCTTATTTTAAGGCTTGGATTATGAAGTTTCATGGAAACTGTGAGGTGTTGACTAATTCCCTTGGAGGACCAACTCCCAAATTGTGGCTAGAGGCAAGGACTAGAGCCTAGAAGAGGTGGCAGAAGGTGTTATTGAAGAATAAAATCCCAATATATGCAAGGATTTTGATAGATATGTAATTATTTGTTGTAGTGTGAATTTTTTTGGACTCCATAGGCCATTTAGCATCTGTTAGTATCTAATTTGGGGCATGTATGGATTCCACTTGATGTTATTTTAGTTGTATGACTCTTTCTATATACCCATGAGAGACTTTGCATATTTTTGTATACTGGATTTTAAGGTTGCAAGGTTTCCACTGGATTCTATCATGTATGATAGTATGTGATTTCCATGTAATCAAAAATATCAACCTCCCTATGTATCTTGATGTTGGTAGAGGCTATCATTGAACTTCGTTGTCTTGACCTTAACCAAAATGTACCCTTCAGTTAAGGGAAAAGATTTGTTAAGCATGGGAAGCTTCTATACCTTAGTTTAACACTTGGATTAGGAAGTTTCATAAAAAACTATAAGGTGTTGCTTAATGTTCGTGGATGACCAACTTCGATATTTCAGATAGAGGCAAGGGATTTACCATGTCTGTTTATGTATTTTAGGAAAGATGTGAATTCTACTTGAAAATTGTTTTTAGTTGTATGCAACCTTGGAATATACTTGAGAAACTTTACATATTTTTGAATTTTGGTTTGGATTCACAATGGTGCTTGTGAATATACATATGCAGATAGTGAAATTGATTTGGCTTTTATGAGTAAATTGGGGTTTTGGTTTCCATTGGGCATGTAAATTTCTTATGCAACCTTGCAATATACATGAGAAACTTTGCATATTTGTGAATTTTTGTTTCGATTCACAAGGATGCTTGTGAATATGCATATGCAAATAGTGAAATTAATTTGGTTTTTATGAGTAAATTGGGGTTTTGGTTTCCATTGTGCATGTAAATTTCTTTATGGGAATAGAAATTAAAAAAGGTTTGGTTTTAATTCATATTAGGGCATACAAATTATTAAATAGGGAAACTAGCATGAGAGAATTTGGTGTAAATACCTGACAATGAAGAGATTGATCCCCAAGGTGGATTTTGTTTTCCTTTTATCACCCAAATCATGTTCACCCTTGCTTGTTTTAGTCATCCAGAAGACGTTGTTGCACATTGTTGTGGAGAAAATGACGGGATCAACCTGTTTTAAGTATAAACCATGTTTTACATAATGCATGTGCATTTTTGTACACTATAACGAGGTGTGTTTTAGAGAAACATAATGCGCACATGTTTTACTTAACTATCTTAATTGGAAAGCATGTTGGGAGGATTGGGACTAGGCTTGGAAGGGTCGAAATTGCTTTGGATGATTTATGTTGTATGGATCTTGAATCATTGGCTTCAATCTACCATTGCATCTAAAATGTCCCTCAACTTTGTGCACTCACCCTTATACCATAAATATCTATAACAATCTCGTAATTAAAGTAAAAATTCATTTGTAGTGAGTATATTACATCAAGGTACATGTGTGAGTTGTACATGATGTTTTAGAGTATAAATTCATTTGTAATGAGTATATTGCATCAACGTACATGTGTTAGTTATGTATGCATGTGTGTCATTCATGTTATGGTATTTAAAATTACTGTTTCTTTTATAGACATGGACTAAGCAAAGACATGAAATGCATAAATGTACTGTCTCATGGAATTCAATGATAGTTAGGGATAAGTACATGGAAATGGACTAAACAAGGTTTAAGATACATAAATATAATGCATTATTGAATTAAGTGACAGTTGGAGATAAATTTCTCTTGTATCCAATATGTCCAAATCTTCTTGTACCTTCATCTTGTATTCATCAAGCTCATTGGACTCACAATACACACATGATTGTGCTTCAGCTCTAAATTTCTCATACTTTATTGAAATGTTTATAAAATGGTAATCATTTTATGCAAAGAGATATATGCAAGTTTTTTTCGACCAAACAAAATTGCAATATATTATAAAAATATATCACATATTACAAAGAACTTGAGAACTCAGAGAAATCACGTCATCATGGTGAGTAACCTCCACTACATCTATACAAAAAAGTGAAACTCAGCTTCAAACTCAAAAAAGTAAGTCTAATATATTCTTGACTCAAGTGAATACTCACTGGGGAGGGCTCTAATTATAAAACATTGATTGTCTTGTGGAAAAAGAGAATATACATAAAAACATTTTAAGGAAGCTTTTGAGATTTCCACAAAATGATGAAATAATAACTAGATAAAGTTTGTAAGTTTTTGCAGTGAGGTGGATTAGTTTAGGGTTTTTTTGGAAAATTCCACAGTAGTCATTTTGTAAGTCGATGTTTTGATTCCGAATCAGGAACCATCATCAGGACAAGAAGTCCTGATTATAAATCATTTCCCCACGTTCATCTTTATTTATAAGATAAAGTAAATGTGAATAATATATAAATTACTTTTTTTGTACATATATTTATTATTTTTTATTAAATTGAAAAATATACTCAAAGTGTTACATAGATAACTATAACTAGATTACATTATACATATAATTATATAATAGCTAAACAATTTGTAGTAAGGAGTTTCAATGAAATTATTGTTTGGAAATTTATTATATAAATTTACAAAGTCTTTTTAAATTAAGATTGAAAAAGTCCCCTTAAATTAAGATTGGAAAAGTATTTTGATATATTTATTTAAAAGAAAATTTTAGATTTACATTGTTTTTCAAGTTAATATGACTTTTTTTTTTGTTTTTAAAAACAAACCTAAATTATAAATGTTTATTTGTAAACAACCGAAGTTTACATTTTTGGGAAACTTTCTAACATAATCGAGTAATTCAAAAAGGATTTTATACATTTTGATAAGCTTTCTAGCATCATAGTAGTAATTCAAAAAGGTGGTTATACAAAACTCAAACAATGAATGAAAAATGGATTACACCAATACCATACAATATAATGACAATATAGAAAATTTAATATTTACATTGTATTTAAATAAATAAATAATAACTTAAAAATTCAAAAATTAATATTAAAGATGTGTATGGATATATGAGCATAATTAATATCTTAAATAAAGAGAAATATTCATTACACAAGAATATTTATTTAAATAACTCAACTTTCACTATATACTAAAATTAAATAAAAACAAGTTCCTAATTTCTCGTTGGTTTTTGGAATAACTTATAACTTTGATTATATGCTAAAATTAAATAACACAAGTACTTGTTGGTTTTTTATAATTCATTATTTATATATTATTTTTATGGAAAAAATATTTAAACTTTAAACAAACCGCTAACAATAAAAATCTTACTTTATTATGAATTTTAAATAATCATAAAACAAAGTTACTTAAAAAATCAATTTATTTTAATTATATAATGTAATGATAAGATTGTCAAACCTCATTAGCTTATTTGGTTAAGGTCCGGGCCTCGTCAGAAAGGTGATCCTAGTTCAATCCCGTTAGGGATGTGTTAGTTGGGAGGAGATACCCAAAAATTCTAGTCATCATAAGGGTTGGTGTGGCCCATGATGGGTGCGATCCTCGAGTGACTTTGACAACTTAGATACCCTAAACCAAATAAAATTTGAATTATTATTTTGCATGACTAAAATAAAGTATTAATGGCAATAATGATTTAATAAATCTATTATTAAAACACTATTTTTTTTTAGTAATAATATTTTATAAATAGAAAATAAAACATTAATATTTATTTTTAGCTTCTTTATTAATAATAAAATACTAAATGGCATAAAATAATTACCTTATGTTTATAGGAAAACTAAGAAAAACAAAACATCTTTATGAAGATATGGCATAAATTTCATTTTCTTCAATTTTTTTATGCATAGTTATTATCTAATTTAATGTTACAATTTTTTTTGCAATGTGCCTATAAAAAGTTTGAAGACCAATAACCATGTCATAAAGTAACACCAATAAAATTATAAAAACAAAAATCCAATTTTAAAAATCATATAAAATCTTTCAAGGAGATCCAAAATACCAATTCAATAAATTATAAAAAACATGTAATGCACGTAAAATTAATATTTTTTTATTATTTTTTTGCTGAAATATTTTATTTATTCTTTTAAATAGTTTTGATAGAAAATCAAACTAAAAAAGTGTAATGAATTATTATTGTATTAATAAAAGATACTAAAGGGGACAAAAGTGGAATAGTTGTTAAAGAGTGTTCGCTGACCCACAAGTGGTTTAAGCTACTGAGTGAGAACTCAAGGTGTAGGAGGCATCTTCCCCAAAATCAGGTCACAACTCCTACTTGAGTGCTAAAGAGCAGGAGGATCATAAATGACCAAGCCCTAGGAAAAATACTATATAATAGTATTTCCACTAGCAAGCAGGAGCGTGGCATTGGATGCAGATTGAATATGTAATGTAAGTGATGTCACATTAAGTAGATTTTTCTCTTGTGGTTCAGTGAACAAGCTTGGGGGTTCTGGAGCAAGTAAATTAGCTGCTCTGGGAGTTGGATGGTAAGGCTTGTGGCCACATAACCCTTATCATAAAAACTTATTACATTGCAAGGTGGGATAAGGACTATGGTATAGTGTCCCAACCTTAGGGCTAGTAAGGCCCTAGTAACGACAATAAAAACCAAAGCAAGAAATTGTAAAACATCACCTTCAGGCATGGTTGTGTGCAGTGGATAGACTTTTCCATTACCATAGCTAGAGAAACCTGGCATAGGAAGAAAATTGATATAAGTAACTTACATAAGCATCATTAATTAAATCATGAGTAAGATTGCCTGTTAAGAGTTGTACAATTATTGCTAGTTAAATGCATGTAGAACCTTTTTTTATGAATTTTGAGATGTGTGACAGAATGGTATGAGAGCATAGTTACAACCCTAGTCGTGAACCGAATCAACATTAAAACTCTTAAAGAAACCAGAAAATAATTTACTTTATTTTTGGTTTAATTCTCTTACAAAATAGGAAGAGAAAGATAACTTTATTTTTACAGGAAAAACATGGAAAAAGTAGGGATGTCTGCAGAAGAAGAGTCTCACCCAATAAATCCTATAAATAATGAAGAGGGTAATTTAAGGGATGGGGATATCTGGGAAACTTGAATGAAAGACAAGATAATAAATATGAACTACAAAGAGTTGTTAAAGAATTAAGATCAAAGATAAAAAGAGCTAAGGACGACAATGAATGAATCCTGAAAGCTCAACAGGAACTGAATAATATTTTATTAGTTAAAATACATAATGATGAAAAATAGAAAAATAAGGAACTTGAACATGTAACATGCCAAAAAATAAACCTTACAAAGATAAGGAAAGGAAAGTGGAATTTTCCAATCATAAGGTTGAAATGTCTAGTGAAGAATCAGTCAAACATCACATAGAAAAACAACAAGATTCTAGTGAAAATAGTGATGATAATAAAAACAAAAAAAAGTACAAACGTTGGGGAGTTTAAAAAGATTAAACCACCAATGTTTAATGGTGAAATTGAAAAATTAAAAGAAGTGAAAGCCTAGTTGTCAGGGATGAAGAAATACTTCCAAATCTACAATTACTTCAACAAAGTGAAAGCTAAAATGGCCATATATAATCTGATTGGAAAAGAGGATATATGGTGGAAGGATACAAATAAAGTAAAGGGAATTAAGGAAATATATGTAACCTAGAAAACCTTTAAAAAAAAATTTAAAAAAAATACTTGTGAGAACAGTATTACGAAGAGAAGGTTAAAGAGTTTTACAAGTTAAGACTAGGATCTATGACTATGAAAGAGCTTCGTTGTGTGCCTTATATAATTGATGAAAAACCAAAGATACAATGTTTTCTCAGTTGTTTTTTTATCATGTTTAAAAAACGAATTGAGCATGAAATCCGAATACGCTAGAGGAAGCAATGAGAAAGGTAAATTTATGTTATTACCAAACTAAAAATAAAAGAGAAAGTGTACCAATTTGGAAGAGTAAAAGACAAGATAATTTTTATCCAAAATTACACAAAAGTATAGGGAATAATTATAAAGGGAACCAAGGAAATAACTATAAGAATTTTAAACCACAGAATTCTGCAGTAAAAGAAAGAGAACCTCACACTACTTTTAATAAGAACACTACATTGACGGAACCCTTAAAATCTTGGGAATGTGGAAAGCCACATTATTTTAAATAATGCCCAATAAGAAAGAAAAGCTTTAATGTTCACTCCATTCAGGAAGTTATTACAGTTGGTGATGCAGGAGCATCGTCGCATGCTAGTAATGTGATGTGTTGGTCACATGCTACAGCATCTTTGTAACCATTTTTCTCAGTCATAGTCTGTTAGTGCAAGGAATAATAATTGCATATCACAACTCCCTGCATGGAGATCAAGCCATCGGTTGTTTGTTTTAGACAAGGACGTTTTCATAATGCTTTGTAGTGTTTTTTTTAGTTGCAGGACCGCTTAGGGTAGGAGTTGGATTTTAGCTTAAATAGCTCGTTTAGGGAAGAGAGAATGGTTCTGTTCTTTAGTGGAGAATTCAGAAATTTGTAGAGAATAGGACAGACCTGCGTCTGGTTCCTGCTTGTAAATATTTTGAATAGAAGAAGATAGCTCTGAGTTGTGTGTGTTTATTCTATTGCTTAATATAAATATTAGCCATATGCTTGTAGGGTTTTTACCCTTTATGCATGTGTTGTGTTAAACTGCGTATCTAAGTAGAGTCGACTTCGACATTTTTCTAAACATCTATATATTTCTGTGAAGTTGTTGAATTCATGCATTAATTTATTGCTTGAATAGTTGAAGTAGAGTGTAGATGAATGCATAGGAGTGTTAGGATAATAAATCAAGAAGATTGTAGGATGGATTGATCAATTACATGAACAATCAGCGCAATCCGCAGATTTTCTACCATTAACAAGTTTTGCAGAAAAATGAATGATGGAGGTTGAGTCTACAGATGAAGATCTGATGTGTCAAGAGAAATCCACAATGGAAGTTGTGAGGATGATAACATATCCGCCAAGATCTAAGAGATCCACACCAAAAGTATATAGACGGTCATGAGGAAGGCTGCAAAGATCTGACGGTTGGGAGAAATTGTGGGGGAAAAGTTGCAGAAGGGACGTTGTGGGGGAGCAACTTTGGAAAGTTGACTTCCCACAACCCACAACCCACTTGCGAAAATGTTGTTGCGCAAAGAGAGTTGAGGGAAGGTTTTTTGTGGAAACTCTATTGCGGAAAGGCAGTCATGGAGTAAAATTGCGGGAAGGATATTTTAGTGCAGAATTTTGCCGTGGGCTAAATTTGGAAATCCTGTTAAGTGTGGGAGAAGCCAGAGATCCTAGGGGTGCTGGTAGGGTTGGATGTGGTTGGCCCTGCACCTGCACCAATTTTGGTATCAGAGTGAGAAAATATTTCCTATTGAGAAATTCCACAGTTGAAGTTGTGGGTAGAATTTCTGAAGGATCAAGGAGAAGCTCGCGTGAGAGAGAACCGTATCCATAGAATCCTACAAATAGCAAAGAAGAGTGCTCAAGAGGTTCTAGATAGAGGACCACCATTTCCAAAAGACCAAGTACATAGAAGGGCTTGGTGAGGTAAATTGTAGCAATGTGAAAGAGAACTATTATTGCAGAGGCTTAGTGCAAGAAGATGGCTACACACATAGGAATAGCAAGAGGTCATGACAGAGGTTGACCAGTGGGGAATGTAGAAGTTCTGTAGGAAATGCGGGTGTTAAGAACACATCTTGAAGCCATGGGGATGAACAGATGAAGAGACCCAGAAGCAAGGGATGTAAGTGAACCTGAGGATGAAGAGAAAAGGGAAGAAGCCACATCGATGCAGGAAACCCCAGAGCTAAGATATTTTAGATCGGTTCTAGGAGAAACTTCAAGGCCAAAACCTAAGTTGTCTACCTATGATGGAAGCCTCATTGCTGTGCATCTCATTGACTGGATCAGTGAGTTGGATAAGTACTTTGAGTACGATGAGATCGAAGAAGACAAGAGAGTCATATTAGCTGTGACGAGGTTGAAAGGCACGTGTCCTTATGGTGGGATAGTGTGCAAGCATAAAGGTGGAGGAAGAATAAGCTGTTGATAAAGAGATGGGATAGGATGGTAGAAAATATAAGGGTTAATTTCCTTCCCAAATATTACCAGTTAATTCTGTATAGACAAGTATAGAACCTTAGGCAAATATTGTTGACAGTGAGAGAATACACTGAACAATTCTACAAAGTAAACCTAAGGGTTGTATGTGTCGAAGAATTAGCAGAGAAGGATGCTAGATATGTAAATGGTATGAGGATGGATATCCAAGAAGATATCAGCATGATATGACCTAGAACAATGGAGGAGGCATATCAATGTTCCTTAAGGGCAGAGGAAAAGATAGCGAGGAAGAAGAGCTTTAATAGAGGTCGTGGTTTAGCCAGAGGTCGATGACAAGCAACTGGAAGAGGAAGATTTGGAGAGCAGAGAGGAGAGCATACTAACCCTAACCAACAAGAGCAACATGGTAGAGGAGTTGACTCTAGCAGAAGAGGACCTTACCAAGGAGGTAGAGGTAGAGGAAGAGGTAGAGAAACTGTCATTAGGTGCTACAAATGTAACCAGTTGGGGCATAAGTCATTTGAATGTCCAGGAAAGGAAAACGTAGGATAGAGAGGAACCTATGCAGCTCGGAATGAGAAATAGCAAGAATAGTTGACAGTGGAAGAAATATTTCCATAGACAAGAGAGGATTTCATGATGAACAAGGTATTCTTGAAACCTGAGAAGGAGGAAGTAGAGTCTTCTCAAAGAAAATCGTTATTTAGGATTACATGTAAAGTCCAAGAGAAGTTCTGTAAGATGGTGATTGATAGTGAGAGTATTGACAATATTGTTTCCACAGAGATGGTGGAGAAGTTGAGTTTAAACAAGACCAAGCATCTTGTTCCATACAAAGTATCTTGGTTACATAAAGGACATCAAATCCTGTTGAGTGAACAGTGTGAAGTTCATTTCCAAATAGGTCCATATAAGGACAACATTTTGTGTGATGTGATGCCCATGGATGTTTGTCATATACTGTTAGGCAGACCATGGCAATTTGACAAGAGAGTGATTCATGATGGTAGGAGTAACTATCACAGTTTTGAACATAATGTGATAAGACACGTACTTCACCCTTTACAAGAAGGTAGTATAGAAGGACAGTAAGCACCCAAAGTTCTGATGTTGTCAGGAAAAGAGTATTTACAGCAGATTGAGAAGGAAGAGTTGAATTATGCTATTTTATGCAAACCAAGAGTGGTGACAATGAAGAATAATGTGACAAATAGACCTAAGGATATTTAGAATATGTTGAGTGAGTTTAGTGACATCGTGGTGGATGATTTACCTAATGAGTTACCACCAAGAATGGATATAAGTCATCAAATTGATTTTTATTCAAGGAGCCAGTCTACCAAACAAGGCATCGTATAGATTGACACCTCAAGAGAATGAAGAACTAAGGAAGCAGTCCAAGGATTGTTGGACAAAGGATTGGTCCAGAAGAGTCTGAGTCCATGTACAGTACCAGTAGTACTGACACCAAAGAAGAATGGTGAGTGGAGGATGTGTACTGAATCTAGAGCAATTAACAAGATTACCATCATATATATTTTACCTCTACCAAGGATGGATGACATGATGGATTTCCTAAGAGGGGAAACACGCTTTTCAAAACTGGATTTGAAGAGTGGATATCATCATATCAGGATCATAGAAGGAGATGAGTGGAAGACAACCTTCAAGACAAATTATGGGTTGTCTGAGTGGTTGGTCATGCCATTTGGATTGTCCAACACACCAAGTACTTTTATGAGATTCATGAGTGAATTCCTGAGATATTTCATACATAAGTTTGTGATAGTTTACCTTGATAACATTTTTGTTTTCATCCAAACAGAAGAAGAACATCTGAGGCATTTGAGATATGTTTTAGAGAGGTTGCAACAGGAAAAGTTGATGGTAAATCTGAAGAAGTGTACATTCATGAAGACAGAGCTAGTATATTTGGGTTTTGTTATCTCAAGAGATGGGTTGAATATTGGTCCAGAAAAGGTGCAAGCAATCATTGATTGGCATTCGCTTAGGAACATACTTGAGGTAAGAAGCTTTCATGGATTGGCAAGTTTCTATAGGAATTTTATAAAGAATTTTACTGGTATTTGTGCATCTATTGTTGAGACAATTAAGAAGAATAGACAACCATTGCAATTGATAGCAGAGGCTGAAAGGAGATTTCAGTTCTTGAAGAAGAATATCACTAAACAACATGTATTGAAGTTACCATACTTCAACCACCCTTTCTAGGTAAAGTGTGATACTAAAGGAGTAAAAATCAAAGCTGTACTCAGTCAAGAGGACATGCTTGTGGTGTATTTCAGTGTGAATATGATTGATGTCGAGTAGAAGTATTCATCTTATGAAAAGGATTTTTATACTATTGTGCAAGCAATGAAGCATTGGAGGTATTATTTGATGCCTAGAGAGTTTGTGTTATACTCTAATAACCATGCATTATAGTACATTATGCAGCAACCTAAGTTGAACCTGAAACATGTCAAGTGGGTTGAGTTCTTACATATATTTACCTTTTTGTTGAAACACATAAGCGGATAGTCAAACAGAGTAGCTGATGCCTTAAGTAGCAGACTGTTGATCATGCAAGAGAATCAGATCAATTCGTGGGATTTGAGCATTTGAGAGATTTGTATGAGGTTGAGATTGATTTCCAGGAAGCTTACAAGGCTTGTGAGAATCCAGTGGAGGTGACCAGAGAACCATGGATGGAGTATATGCTACAATATGGTTTACTATTTAAAAACAGTAAACTATGTATACCGAAGTGTTCCATGAGAGAGAATCTGATACAAGAGAAACACAATGGAGGTATGGAAGGTCACTTTGGAAGTGATAAAACCTTTGGACACTTAAGACATTTCTATTTTTGGCCAAGGATGAGGTATGAAGTTGAGAAGTTTGTAAGCAGTTGCATATATGCCGACATGCTAAAGGGAGAATCTAGAACACATGATTGTATACGTCATTTCCTATTCCAACTAGGCCTTGGGATCCTGTGAGTATGGATTTCATTCTGGGTTTGCCAAGAACTTAGAAGGGACATGATTATATCTTTGTAGTTGTTGATAGATTCACTAAGATGGCACAATTCATTTTGTGCTACAAGACTAGTGATGCTACACACATTGCTAACTTGTTTTTTAATGAAGTTGTGAAGCTACATGGTTTCCCTCCCTAGAAGCATTATATCAGACAGAGATGTGAAGTTCACATGTCATTTCTGGAGAACCTTCTGGAAGAAGTTGGGTACCAGACTGAACTTCAGTTTAGCATATCACCCTCAGTCTGATGAACAGATAGAGGTAGTTAGTAGGATTATGGGAAACATATTGAGAATCCTAACTGGAGAGAGTCCTAAGCAACATAGTGTTAGTGCAAGCTTAGTTTTCCTATAATGATTCACCAAACAGAAGTACAAGGTTGATTCCATTTCAAATTTTGTATGGAATGCATCCAAGAGGAGTGTGTGAACTTCATGACTTAGGTCAATTGGAAAAGAGAAGTGTTGATGGAGAAGAGTTTGCAACAAGGATCAGTGAACTGTAAGAGCAAGTGAAAGAAAGGTTAGAGCAGAGTAACACTAGTTATAAGGACAGAGCAGATTCCAAAAGGAGAGAGAAGAACTATGAAGTAGGGGATTTGGTATCAGCATATCTAAGGAGAGACAGATTTTCAAAAGGAGAGTATAACAAGCTAAAGATGAAGAATATTGGACCCTTTAGGATACTTAGGAAATTTCCAGCAAATGCTTATGAGTTAGGGATGCCTATAGGAGTGGGTATTTCACCAATATTTGATGTTGTAGATCTATAACCTTATGTAGCAGGTGATACTGAGACCTTTACAGACGGTGAAGATCCTACTGAAGACTTACAATCGGTGAGGAAGATGCCTGTGACACAGCCATTGGAAGTTGAGGTTGTTCTAGACACAAAAGTAGTAAAGAGGACAAGGAAGAAGGACTATCTAGAATATTTGTTCAAATGGAAGAGGTGACCAACAGAGGATTCTACATGGATGACCACTGTAGAGTTAGAATCCAAGGGTTTCACTGTAGCTAATCTAATGAACAGGAGTTCATAATTTTTTCAACCTTGCGAGTCTAATGCATGAGCATCGCCACATTCCAAAAATGTGATGAGTTGGTCACATGCTGTGGAATCTTTATAACCATTTTGCTGAGTCATAGTCTATTAGCGCAAGTAAGAATAGTTGTGGATCACGACTCCTTGCATGGATATCAAGCCATTGGTTGTTTGCTTCAGACAAGGATGTTTTCATCATGCTTTGTAGTGTTTGTTTCAGTTGTAGGACCACTTAGGGTAGGAGTTGGAGTTTATATTAAATATATTATTTAGGGAAGAGAGAAGGGTTTTGCTCTTGAATGGAGAATTCTGAAATTTGCAGAGAAGAGGACAAACCTGCGTCTAGTTCCTTCTTGTAAATATTTTGAATAGAAGAAGAAAGATCCAAGTTGTGTGTGTTTGTTCTATTGCTTAATAGAAATATTAGCCTATGTTTGTAGGGATGTTAGCCTTTATGCATGAGCTGTGTTGAACTGTGTATCTGTGCATAGCCGACTTCAGTGTTTTTTTGAACATTTATGTATTTCTGTGAAGTTGTTGAATCCACGCATTAATTTGTTGCTTGAATAGTTGAAGTAGAGTGTATATGCATGCATTAGAGTGTTAGGCTAAGAAATCGGGAATATTGCAGGCTCGATTGATCAATCAGAGCAACCCACAAATTTTCTGCCATTAACAAGTTTTACAGAAAATGAATAGTGGAGATTAAGTCTGCAAACAAATATCTGATGGCTCATGAGAGATCCACAACAAAAATTGCAATGATGATGACATATCCGTAAATATTTTAGAGATCTGCACCAAAATTAGATCGATGGTCACGAGGAAGCCCACAAAGATCTAACGGCTAAGAGAAATTGTAGGGGAAAAGTTATGAAAGGGAAGTTGTGGGGCAACAACTTTGGAAAGTTCACACCTCTCATCCCACATCCTACATCCCACAACCCACTTGCGGAAACATTGTTGCAAAAAGATATTTGAGGAAAGGCTTGTTGCGGAAATAGAGTTGCAGAAAGGAGGTTGCAGAGTAAAATTGCACAAAGGCTATTTTAGTGCAGAATTTGGCCAAGGGCTAATGGAAGTCTTGCTAAGTGTAGGAACCACCAAAGATCCTAGAGGTGCTGGTAGGGTTGCTTGTGGCTAGCCCTGCACCTACACCAATTGGAGACATGGTAAGGAGCATGTACAAAATCAGCGCTACATTAGAAAACCGGCAAGCAGACCATCAAACTTCAATGGTCGAGATCGAAAGTATGAAAAAAAGTAAACCTATTTCCATTTTTATTGATCTAGATTCAAGCCTGAGTTATATATCACCTAGAATAGTTCAATTATGTAAATTAGTACCAGAGAAATTTGATAATTCATGGCTAGTACAATTAGCCACAGGTACCAAATGTAAAGTTTATAATTATGTTAAAGACTGAATTATTAATGAATGATTTCATTATGCATGTTGATCTGAATATTTTACCTTTAGGTTCCTATGATCTGTTAATATGAATAGATTGGCTAGAAAAACACAAAATAATGCTAAATTGTCTTAACAAATCCTTTACATGCATAGATGGTACTAGAAACACTATAAAAGTAAAACGAATTCCCAGGAAAGTTACAATCAGAGAGATCTCTACTCTACAAATGAAAATATCAGTACATAAAGGATGTAAAGTAATTGTTGTTTATGTAATGGATGATTAAGATAATGAAAAAAAACTTAAAATAGAAGACATACCTATCTTAAAGAACTTTGAAGACATCTTTCCAAAAGAATTCCCTAGACTTTTTTCGAAAAGACACATTGACTTCATAATAGATATGATACCTAGAGTAGTACCAGCATTGAAATATCCTTATAGAATGAACATAATAGAGCTTACAAAACTCAAATCACAATTACAAGAATTGATCGACAAAAAGTATATTCAACCTAGTGTTTCCCCTTGGGGAGCGCCAGCCTTATTTGTAAAGAAGAAAGACGAAACCCTAAGATTGTGCATAGACTATCGACAACTAAATAACATGACTATTAAAAATTGATACACACTACCTCGGATATACGATCTATTCGATCAATTCTATGGGGAAACAATATTCTCTAAAATAGACTTATGTTTTGGATACCATCAAATGTGGATCAAAGATGAAGACATATTTAAAACCACGTTTAGGACTTGTTATGGTCACTACAAATTTGTCGAAATTCCTTTTCGGTTAATAAATGAACCTACAACATTCATGTGCTTAATGAATAGTATTCTAAGTAACTATCTGGATAAGTTTGTAGTTGTATTCATTGAAAACATATTGATTTACTCAAAGAATGAACATGAACATGAAGAACATTTAAAGATAATTCTACAAGTACTAAGAGAACAACAGTTGTATGCTAAGCTAAGTAAATGCAATTTCTTTAAAGATAGGATTCAATATCTAGGACATGTGGTTTCCAAGGATGGAATCATTGTCGACCCAAAAAAAATTAAGACTATCACTGAATGGCCAATTCCTAAAAATGTAACTGACATAATATCGTTCATGGGGATTACCGGTTATTATCAAAAGTTCATCGAAGCATTTTCTAAGATAGCCTACCCCATAACGTCATTGCAGAAGAAAGGTAAAAAGTTTGAGTGGACTGAAAAGTGTATGGAAATATTTAATAAATTAAAACATCCATTAACTACCGCCCCTATCCTAAACATTGGTGATCCTTTTAAGGATTTTGTCGTATGTACCGATGCTTGTAAAGAAGGGTTAGGTGGGGTATTAATACAAGAAATTTACTTCATGTATTATGAATATAGAAAATTAAAGGAAAATGAAAAGAATTATGCTACGCACGACTTAGAACTTGCTGCAATAATTCATGCATTAAAAATGTGGCGACATTACCTCATTCGAAGGAAATTTATGCTAATGTTAGATAACATAAGTTTAAGATATCTATTTGAATAGAAAAAATTTAAATGTTAGAGAGGAAATATGGATGTCTTTCTGAATTGAATATGATTTTGAAATAAAACACATAAAGGTAAATGAAAACAAAGTTGCAGACGGTTTGAGTTGTCACACAAATTTACTATTTGCAAGCAGCAGTTGTGAATCAGATATACAAAATCAAATCGTAAGTGCATAAAATTATGATAAGGAATACCAAAATTTAAAATAAAAGACTGTTGGAAATGAAAAGAATCAGATTAAAACACATTTCAACCTAAATAGAAGATGATTGTTGTTGCATAAAACAGGTTGTATATACCAAATACAACAAAAATCAAATTAACAGTCATAAATGAGTTACATAAACGACCTTATTGAGAACATCTTGGATATTAGAAGATGATCACCATGATTAGAAAATACTTATTTTGGCCTAACATGAAGAAAGAGGCAGTAGAGTACTTAGCTCGCTGCATAGAATGTTAGCAAGTCAAGGAAGAACACCAATATCCAGTAGGGTTATTGCAACCGCTGCCCATTCTGGAATGGAAGTGGGAAATGATTAGCATGTATTTTATAATAGGCCTATCTAAAAATCAGACAGCATGATTCAATCATGGTCATAATCGATAATTTAAGTAAAGCAACTTGTTTTATTCCTATAAAATATACCTATAAGGTTGTTAACATTGCATATATTTTCATGAAAGAGATTTTCAAGTTACATGGTGTACCAAATGTAATAGTCTCATATAGAGATGCAAAATTTACATGATATTTTTGGAAAGCTTTGTTTAAGGGGTTAGGTACATAGTTGAACTTCACTACTGTGTATCATCCGCAAATGGATGGGTAGACTGAAAGGGTAAAATAGGTCCTAGAAGACATGCTAAGAATGTATGTAAAGTACAAACCAAGTAAGTGGGAAGACTACCTACAATTAGTAGAATTTGCTTATAATAATAATTTCCAAGTATCAGCAGGTATGAATCCTTCTGAAATTCTGTATGGACGCAAATGTAATACTCCAATTTCTTGGAGCAGTCCAGTTGATAGGTTAATATTAGGTCCTGATTTATTAAAAGATATGGAATTAACCTTGAAACAGGTGCAACAAAACCTGAAGGTTGCACAATACATGTAGAAAAGTTATGTTGACCTAAAAATAACTCCTAGAGAGTTCAAGGTGGGTGAACATGTGTAATTAAAGGTAAATCCAAAGAAAATCTTTTTGATATTTGGCAAGTTTTCAAAATTGGAACCCATGTATTGTGGGCCATTTGAATTATTGGCTAAAGTGGGTCTAGTTGCATACTAGTTAGCCCTACCACCCACTGTTAAAGTGCGTAATGTTTTTTGTGTTTTTATTTGAAAAATATATCTTCATGATGCTACTCATCCGATCGATTGGAATATTATCCAGGTGGAACCTGAGGGAGAGTTCTAGGTGGGACCAAAGTGTATTCTTAAAAAAATAGAACTTTTACTCTAGAACCGTACCATCAGATGAGTCAAGGTGCAATGTAAGCACCTTAGTACAAAAGAATATACTTTGGAATTGAAAATTGTTGTACGAGAGGCATATCCAATCCTATTCCAAGATGAGGAAATGGAAGAATAAAGTAGAAAGTTAGTAATAGTGAGGATGGTGTTATACTCTAAGGGGAGGTTATGTAATGCACCTAAAATTAATATTTTATTTATTATTTTAAATATTTTTTACAGAAATTCAAAAATAAAACAAATGTAATGAATTATTCTTTATTAATAAAAGATACCAAAGGCGACAGAACTAGAATAACTATTGAGGAGTGTTTACTGACCCATAAGAGGAAAAGACAAGTGGATGAAGCTACTAAGTGAGAAATCAAGGTGCATGAGGCATCTTCTCCAAAACTAGGTCACAACTCCTAGTTGAGTGCTAAAGAGCAAGAAGCTCATAAATAAACAAGTCTTCGAAGAAATACTATATAATACTACGTCTATTAGCAAGCAGGAGGCTAGCATTAGATGAGGATTGAATCTGACAATGAAATAGATGGTGCATTAAGTGGAATTTTCTCTTGTGGTTTAGTGAACAACCTTGGGGGTTTTGGAGCAAGTAACTTGGCTACTCTAGGAGTTGGCTGGGAGGAAGGACTATTCCATTTCTATTTTCCAAATAGTGGTGCCAGGTGCTTACTCTATGTTTTAATTACAATAGGCAATTTATTCTAGATATTGAATCACTACTATATTCATAAGTAGAAATGGTTTATTTAATCTTATTGCATAATCATCTAACATGTATTGATTTAGATCTTGCTTAGGTATCATTCCTAAATATGTTTATGTTTGATTTATATCTACGAATGGCTAATTTTGATTAGTAAGGATTCTTAGATTGGGCATCCATCCCCAAGTTAGGGATCTCTAAATGATTTTATATGTTGTAGAATCAAATTCTTTCCTTAAATGATTACATCTTGATGAATTATATTTGTTTTTTTCTTATGTTGTAAACCTAGTTAAATTTTGATTACAATAGTGAAAGTTAATATGTTTAAATTCTAAACGATTACAGTAAGATCGAAACCAAGGAAAAATAATTAAACAAACTAGGATTACATGATTTATAAACTACCAAGACATATATACAAATATTTAAGATTTATAATAGAGCTAACTACTAATCCATGAATTGCAATCATCTATAGTCGTAGAGATATTTACATACAATATAGATATTATACAAACAGTCACATATAGGATAGTTACACCTAACATATAACTTATCCAACCAAATTCTTTACAGATATAATGCTAACAGTAATTGACGAGACTCACGGAATCAAAAGTAAATACACATTACAATTGTAAACAAATCATAGAAGAAAATATTCATTTTCCAAAGACCGGTATTAATCCCATATACGATGGCAGGAGAGCATTAAATTAAATACAGTAAGCAGATCAATAAAAATCCAAAACAAATACTGGCATGTATGATAACCACATTTCAATAATTAAAACTACTCCATAGAAATCGCAAGACCCTATGGTTCATATAAACAATATCAAGTTAAAGATTATGGTGATAAGCCAATTTTTATGGTTTCTATCATTACACAAAAGATAAACACAATAAATTTATATAGTAGTTAATTAGTGCTACATAAAAACACTAAACCCTCATATGGGTTAGTAATACCATTATTATTATTACTACATACTCCCATTGTAAACATAACTGGGATATTATTTTAAAACGGTATTACCAAAACATATTCATGGTCGTAAGACCATCGAAGGATAGCAACGTGTAAATAACTCAAAATAGTATGCAAGTATAATCACAGAGTAATTCGCAACAGAGACCCTAACGGTCATTTCATTTTTTTATACAATAAAAATTATCAACATAATGTACGCATACAGGTTGTGGTTGTAAGACCATGTACGATGGCTTCCACCTTTGTTTTTAAAACGATAAATAAAATTCAATTATAGAGTAAGCAAAGTGATGGTAAGACCATCCGCAATGGCACCCACAATAGCCACGTAAGCACTAAAAATTAACCCTAATGCACTTAAAACCAATATGAAGTAGAGAGGTTGTAAATACCTCTATAAAACAGAGTGTAAAACCCATGGGTTTTGAACAAACACACACACCACTTTTCTTGCATAGAGCTGGAATGATTTCGCTCGACCCCTTTCACGTAGGTTATAATACATGCGATAAACCACATTATATAATAACAATTATGAATGAAATTTATTATTTGTATAGTATGAAAACCAGAGCTCAATTTTTGTTTCTTTACATGGGCATTTTAAGAAGCAGGATTAGGAGGAGGTGAACCTGTCGCCCTCCTCTCCAGTTCACCTAACCTGCAACAAAGGCGTTAGTGGCTGTCAAAAAAACTTATTAAACCTTTTAAACAAGATTGGACACAAAGACAAACATCATTAATGTTTCCTGGTGCGATTTGCTGAGAGGGAAAATGTAGGCTCCTCTAGGAAGACCCTTATTCCTCCTATGCCTTGACAAAAAAATGTTGCAAAGTATTACTTGATTTAAAAATAAAAATAAACTTATTTGAGTATTAAAAATAAACTTCATTTTAAAATTACTTGCAGTATTAAACTAAGTGTACCTCGTGAAGAGTCGCGACAAAATGGAATCGATGGCTGAGCGAAGCAATGATTTGCAAATGGCCATGGACCCCATGGAAAGCACAAGAATACCTTGGAAAGAAACGAGCTACATTTCCCTCAAACATGAGTTGTGGTTACACCAAGAAACCCAACTTTTCACAATTAACAAAGTAGAGCTCGACGCTCTCTCTCACAGACCAAACCAACCAAGAATGCAGTGTTCAGACAATAAAGGAAAACATTAAACTCTTGCAAAACCCTCACTACAGAACCTTACAAATGGACAGTTGATATGTGATCTCGAGGCTAGCGTGGAAGCATGGCTATGCTATCAACTCACAGAGAGGGCACACTTTTAGGGAAATTAAACTCAAGTAGGACAACTTTAAACCCTCGACCATATCAAATGATGTCCTTTCAATCATTGCCTCGAACCTTGTAAACTATACCAAGAGCCATATCACATAATATAAAAACCATTGCAATATAAAGCAACGATATATCATAATATATTAACATTGCAAACCATGGTTTAAACCATGTCAAGTCCATGTTCAAGATTTACACCCTTCGCACCTTTAGGACCAAGGTCCTTTGCAATACCTTATACCAAGCACTTAGGACTATGGTAAGGCTCGTGGCAACATACCCCTTATCATAAAATCTTATTGCATTGCAAGATGGGATCAAGGCTATGGTATAGTCTCCTAACCCTTGGGTTAGTAAGGCCTTAGTAACGACAATAAAAACCAAAGGAAGAAACTGTAAACATCACCTTCGCATGTGGTTGTAAGCAACGAATAGATTTCTCCATTACCATACCTGGTGAAATGTGGCATAGGAAGCAAAATGAGATAAGTAACTTACAAAAGCATCATTAATTAAGTCATGACTAAAACTACTTGTTAAGAGTTGTATGATTATTTGTAGTTAAATGCATGTACATTTTTTTACGGATTTTGAGGTGTGTGCCAAAGTAAATTTAATTTTTAATAATTATACAAAAGCAATCAATAATATTCAAAATACTAATTCAATTAAATTATTTTTAAAAAAATCAATTTTAATAACCATACAAAAAAGAACCAAAATACCAATTCAAACTTTAAATCTAATCGACATTCAATTAAAAATAAAATATAAACTGATAAAAATTATTAATGCAATCCTCAACCACTTTTACTATGAAACGAGTACTCAACACAGTTCTAGTTTTTTTCTCTCCTAATTTTAGTAGTTATTATTACCTTAGTTTTAAAAAGGGTTGATACCACTATCACACATTTTCATTTTGAGGCATTTTTTTGGGCCTTTGAATCATCTTTTTCTTAAAATATTTTTAATTTCTAAATAACATACATTTAGAAGCAAGTTATAATGAAAACCATATGCATTTTGCAAAATTTTCTTTAAATTAAGACATTTTTATGGACAAAAAAAGACATTTTTATTGACAAAATTGTAAAAAAATCCAAAAATAGAGACGTTTAAAACTATTTTCAATGGATTTTTAGAGTTTTTTTTGTATAAAATTGATACTATTTCAGAGTATTTTCCAAAAAGTGAGGATTCACATAAATTCAAGAAAAACTATACCATATATTTGTAAATAACATTAGAAACCTTTAAGGTTTTTTTTTTCTTGCTTGTTTTTTCACATAATATGATAGAAATTTTAGATTAATTCGATATGACAGGTTAATATGATATGATAATTGTTAAACTTGCACAATCTTGATTCCCTTGGGGTATTTGAAGATGCAAATAGATTCATAAAAATAATTTGGACACTTTACAATCCAGATTTAAAAAAAAAAGCCTAATTCCAATTAAAACTTCACCAAAAATAAAAATAAAAATCTAACAAATAAACTATATATATAAATATATAAATATATATATATATATATATAATTACGGTTGATCCTTTATGTTAAACATTTTTTCATTTTACATATACTACTTATATGAATGTTACCCAACTACAATAAATATAAAACTAAAACATTTATTATTAGTCACAGTCAAATAAGTAAAATCGATAAAATACTATGAGCTTATCAATGCCCGATTCGGTTGATGTAGAATATCCTATATTTATGTAATGACAGTTAAATTGGAGAAGCTGGTTTATAAATCCATAGTTTGATGAAATTATATACAAATTATATACAGTTATTGATCTATGCATACAATAGAGACGAGTGCATGTTCTTTCCATAGCAGCCGCGAGACATAGCAGAAGCACCCACCAAGTTGATATAAAATGGATTAAATGTGGTGGTGGTATCTGGCTGACCGGGTTCAGTTCAGCTCGTCCCCCGACAAGAAGTGATGCTACTACAAAGATCCAGAGATTTGATGAAATTATATACAAATTATATACAGTTATTGATCTATGCATACAATAGAGACGAGTGCATGTTCTTTCCATAGCAGCCGCGAGACATAGCAGAAGCACCCACCAAGTTGATATAAAATGGATTAAATGTGGTGGTGGTATCTGGCTGACCGGGTTCAGTTCAGCTCGTCCCCCGACAAGAAGTGATGCTACTACAAAGATCCAGAGATTTGATGAAATTATATGTACAGGTACTGATCTATGCATTGATTAGAGAAAAGTGTGTAGGTCCGCCTCCAAGAAGAAACGAAAGTAGCTCTACTCTAATAGTTGTTAGTTGTTAGTTGTTGTAGTACGAAAATTGAGTATTCATTTAGTCCCTTTTGCACTAATTGGATTGGAATCATTCATTGGAACCAGCCAGCAAGCAGTAAAATGCAGAAAACAGAAAGCTCTTCTCTTCAGATCGGATAGGGCATGGGAATAGATTTTTGTGGTCTATGTTTGTCTATTGGAACTGATCCAGGCATAACGGAATTTTACCACTGGGACGAGATCTATCCTGCCAAACTAATAAAGACCACGAAGATAGGGAGTTGATAGGAGACCTCTTCTTGGAAACCTGAACATGACAAACAGACAGGTAGGGAATAGAGTGCTTGGTATGAATTATATTAACCCACCCGCTTGAAGTTTTCTGGTAGGTATTGATAGGAGAGTTTCGTAGGTGATGATAGAAGAGTTTGCCGGAGGAAGGGACGAGAAGGGACGCCGGGAAGGGTGGACGGACGCGGGGAAGGGAGGAGGCCTCCCTCAGTGTGCAAAACACGATGAAGATGCTCTTTATCGAACCGAGATCTAGGAATCCCTTTTCCGAATAAGATAAACTCGAAAAATTTATGGACACTTGTAGACAAACCTGAAATATGAATATCATCCGATGATACCTGTCTACGCACGGTTATCATTCCCCGTTCAAATATTCAACAACAATTCAATACTTTATAGGAAGGATCCAACCGAACGAAAACTGAGGGAGATAAACACGTTATTCGATTGCAAGAAAGCTTAGGAATTAATATTTCCAAGCTACGAACATACAAAACTCTTACGTCAACGGTCATCTTGCAAACAGGGAGGGCTGGTTTGGAACTTTTACAACTTAGCATAAAAGGTGAATAGTCATACTTTGAGCACATCCCATAATTTTATATTAAAATTTTTGTATGCAAAGGGTGATCTCATACGTCTAGGCGAGGGTATTAACTGTCCAACAGAAGATGCGCATATGTATGTTAAACAAAGCCAATCCTTACAAGCGTCTTCAGCTTTCCATCTTTTACAATCGTCTTCAGCTTTCCATCTTGAACGCAATCCTTGAATGGACTCGACAACATTACAATACTAGCTAACACTTGTGACGGCTAATGCTGAATAGTTTATAGCCACTGCCCCTTTTGACAGAGTTCAGATTTTCCATATCACATGACACTAATTTTCATGAAGGTTTACCTAAACATCCATTGTCTCATTCATAAAGTAACAACGCTTCAATTAGAATATTGAAAATATTATGAAATGGAAGTTCACTTTTAAAATAGTTATTGCTATTGGAGATTTAGTTTAGATAACGGTACATGAGCCCGTATCACTTAGCTTTCTCGTGGCCGATGGTGAAAGACAATGCAAGTAACTTCCATCATCGACCTCAACAACTTTTTATCTTTGATTGATTTCGTAATGATATCGTGTAGCGAACTGAAGGACTTATGGAACCAAATCCTCGCCTAACTTTTGACAATTATTTATCTTTTGGAATTATTGTGCAAAGTATGCATTCCAATCCTATTCTATAATTCAATTGACGATCAAAACTGCATGTCAATGCTATCCTAATGACTTAAATGTTGGATCAATCCGACTTGTAGAGTGCATTCCTATACAACTTTCTTTTTGCGTTGTCGCTCAGGTCATGAGTATTAAAACAAAGGCTAGAGGACAACAAGAATTCTGACATGCTTCATGTCGTGCACTATGAAAAACAAACAAAACTTAAAGTCTGACATGCTTCATGGCTATATGACAAACACACAAATCTCAATGGCACAAATCTTAAAGTATACGCACGTTATCATTCCCCGCCGAACGAAAAGAGGGAGGTAAACACATTGTTCAATTGCAACAAAGCTTAAGCATTAATATTTCCCAGCTACAAACATACTAGCATTTTGAAGTCAAAATGCATTCTAAAGTCAAAATTTTTCACTAAAAGACAGTTCACCCAAAAATACTCCACGAGTACTCAATGTCTCTACAAGTGTGGGAATGAAAACTCCGACCTCTCCTTCTACAAAAAAAGGGGAAGTCGCAGGTGGACCTCTCTTCCGCATCACCCCCTTATATTCCTCTCTCTGTACGCTTAAAAGATGATGCCTGTAACTTGCCTCCTCGGGGACTTAGAGCACTATCTCCCCAATAGGGTGACCCATGAAGATAGTCTCCCTCAATGTTAGGGGCCTTGGAGGTAAGGCCAAACTACACTGCCTCCGCACTCTATTCAGCTCTCTTAGCCCGGATATGATTCTTCTCCAGGAAACCATGTGTAGCTATTTTCCTGCCTTACTAGCTTTCTCTAAGCTTCTCGCCTCCTAGGAGTTTTGTGCCATCAGTGCCAGAGTTTTGTGCCATCAGTGCCACTGGCCTTTCATGATGTCTCCTATCGGCTTGGAACCCTCACAAGGTCAGATGTCGAGCCTACCAGACTTGTGTTGGCCTCTTGATTCAGGCTTCTTTCTGGGGACTCTCCTATCCCATCACGGTCCTTAACATATATGGCCCCTATAAAGACCGTGAAGCTTTCTGGGAAAAAGCTCATAGAAGTGGGCTCCTCAGCTCTCCAAACCTGATTCTTGGTGGAGACCTTAACCTCACATTGCACTCTTTTGAGATTTGGGGTCATAAATCTTCTTCGGATCCCCTCTCTAACCACTTCCTATCACTATTTGACTCCCTTGGCCTGATGGATCTAGCTCCTCAGTGTACAGGCCCTACGTGGCATAATGGTCGTGCTGGGACTGAAGGTATAAGCAAAAGACTAGATAGATTTCTGATCTCGTGCTCCTTAATACCCTCCTTGGGGATCCATATGGTTTGGACTCATTGCTTGGATATTTCTGGTCACTACCCTATTGTCCTGGAATGGAACAAGCAAAGAGCCTCCTTTAACTACCCTTTCAAGTTTAACCGTTCCTGGCTCAATGACCCTGCTTTCACTGATTGGTTATTGACAAGATGGCCCATCCTCCACCTGGGTGACTCTGTCTCGGATATTGACTCTCTCCTATACAAGCTCCATACTCTCAAATATGAAGCTAAAGGTTGGATCAAGGACAAACAGGTCAAGCTTGATAATGACTTATTTAAAATTGAACACGACATTACCTCTCTCCTTTCTAGCTCTTCCAATGGCATTTTATCTTCAGAGGATATGGATCTACTCGCCCAACTCAGATCTGAAAGGAAACTGATCTTGAATCATTCTCTTCTCACTTGGCAATTGAAAAGTAGAGCAAAATGGGCACTCAAGGGGGATTCGAATACTAAATACTTTCACATGTTGGCTTCTGGTCGGAGAAATCGGAATTCAATTTGGTCTCTATCAGATGAGGCTGGTAATAATTACGAGGATGAGATTTCCCTCAAAGAACTAGGACAAGCACACTTTGCAAATATTTTCAAAGATGATGGAGGAACCTGCTTATCCCAACAACTCAAGGTAGTCCTACTTTATCCTAGGATGATCCCAGATGTGAAAGCCACTGATCTTATTTGTGAGGTTTCACTTGGGGAAATTGAACTGGCTCTAAAATCTTTTAAAAAAGATAGAAGTCCAGGCCCGGATGGTTGGCCTGTTGAGTTCTACTTGCACTTTTTTGATCTCTTGGGAATGGAACTTCTATCTGCTGTCGATTCCACTAGAGTCACTGGAATCATTCCCACTTCTTTGAACACCACCTTCATTGCTCTGATTCCTAAAAGAGACAAGCCGCAGACCTTCACTAACTTTAGACCCATCTCTTTGTGGAATCTCCTATATAAATTAATCTCTAAAGTTATTGCGGTAAGAATCGAACCCTTCCTCAATTCCAGCATTTCGCAGGAACAATATGGGTTCCTCAAAAACCGCCAAATTGTTGAACCTATTGGAATTGTACAGGAATCACTCCACTCTATCAAATCAAAAAACCTCTGTGCTTTCATACTCAAGCTTGATTGGATTAAATCCTTTGACCGGGTCAACTGGACTTTTATTCGCCTCATTCTAATTCAAATCGGTGCTCCCCTTCAGAATGTCAATTGGATTCTGGGTTGTCTCTCCTCCACTACCTTTGTTGTTCTGATCAATGGTACCCCCTCAAATTTTTTCCATGCTTCTCGAGGCATCCATCAAGGCTATCCCCTTTCACCCTTGCTTTTTATCCTAGTCATCGAAGGTCTCAATCTCCTAATTACTGATGCTCGGAACCATGGACTTATACGAGGGATCCAGATTTCTCCCTCTCTTGCTCTGTCTCATCTTATTTTTGTGGATGATGTTATTGTAGTGGGCACTGGATCTCCTCAAGAATGGGCAACATTCGATGTCATACTTGAAACTTTCTGCAAAGCTTCGGAAATGTCCATCAGTGTAGAAAAATCTATTTTCCTCCATAACAATATTCCAGCCTTGGAGCTCATGAACCTATCCAGATTCATCTCTTATCATAAGCTCCCTATCATTACTGGCTTCAATTATCTTGGGTTTTACATCAAAACCCTTGGTTACAAATCTAGGGACTGGAACTGGCTAGTACAAAAATTTGAAAATAAAATCAGTCTTTGGACCCACAAGATGCTCTCACTCGGAGGCAGGTTGATACTAGTTCAATCCGTACTCTCTAGTATTCCGGTTTACTGGATGGGTCTCGCCCCTATACCGGTTTCTACTCTACACAAGCTCAGGAGCATTACCTTCGCTTTCTTATGGGGATCCTCAGGAAATAACCGCAGATATCACCTGGCAAGCTGGTCCGATCTCTCTTGGCCAAAGAAATTTGAAGGGTGGGGAATTAAGAACCTCCAATGGTTCAGCATTGCCCTATGACTCAAAAATTTCTGGAGGGTCCTCTTCAGTGATAGTCTTTGGCATTGAGTCCTCATTGCCAATTATTTGAAGCAGGACTCTATGGTTTCTTGGCTCCGAGGAAAAAAGTTCAGTACTCGGGATGTTTTTGCTATTTGGAGGGGGCTCATTCAGACCATTCCCTGGATGGGACGCCATCTCGCATGGCAGGTTGGGAATGGCAACGATATTTTGATTGGCATCAATCTAGTTATATGCACCCATACCTCTCACCTCTTTCCTGATGGTCTGAGATCTTATCTTGAAAATCTGGATATAAAACTCTTGCCCAGGCTCACAACACCTTATCGAATGCCCATCACTATTGGTATTCAGCTGAAGAATTATATCTGGATGGTGAATGGAAAGATGTTTGGAACATGTTCACTAGAGATCTGGATCTAAATGGTATTCGTCTTTCTTCCGATTCCAATTCTCTGATATGGGATTATAATAAAAAAGATGGAACAATTTATGCAAATAAAGTTTATGATTGCATTGTGAACTCTTTCAATCCAGCACTCGGCAGTCGACTGTACATTTTGTTTTGGTCCGGACTCCTTCCACACAAAATTGGTTGCTTCTCCTGGCTGGTATTGAGAAACAAGGTACTCACTTGGGACAATTTACAGAAAAGGGGAAAGTTGGGACCTGGTATTTTTTCTTTATGTTTTACAAATGAAGAGACTGTAACTCACCTCTTCTCTCGCTGTTCGTTATGGAAATGCGTTCTAGGGCTCTCATGTGATCAACTTCAGCTGAATTTTCCTCCCGAAGCTGTTCTATCACTGAGTTTAAGGAATTTTGGGCTTCCAAATACCCACGCAGCTCTACTCTCTTCTTTATCCCTCACCATGTGATTTGGGCTATTTGGAAAGCTCGTAACAAGGTTATCTTTGAAGGGAAAAAGGTGACTGTTCTTGGCATTTTCCATCAGATTTTATATGCTGCTCAGATGACTCCCTCTCGGCCTATCATAAAGGATGGGAAAATAAAAATTGCTAGACAGATTGGACCAAGACCTCGCATGACTTTTCCATGTGGTTACTTTGATGGTGCTTCTACTTCATCAACAACAGGTATTGGATATAGCTTATTCTTCAATGAGAATCACCATCTGGATTTCACGCTGGGGGTTGGATATGGATCCAATACTAAGGCAGAACTTCTGGGTCTGTGGGCCCTTCTGCACTCTTCCCATATGATGGGAATCCCACTAGCCCACATATACGGTGACTCATAGGTCATCATCAATTGGGATAAGGGATACACTGCACTCTCCCCACCATAACTTCTTCACTGGTGTAGGGAATCTCAAAAGTTTATTTCAAGCTTACAGGATCTCTCATTTAGTCACATCTATCGTGAACACAATCGGATTGTAGACTGTCTTTTAAAAATAGCTCTCACTCTCTCTCCAAGCTTTGGCTTTTTTTCTGAATTTATAGATGACCAATTGGTCACATGTGACTCTTTCCAACTCATTTGAGCCATGTTTTTTTGGGGGAGCTTCCTCCTCTATTGGATACTTGCACTATTATTATCTGAGTGGCTTCTTTTGGACCGCAGATCTGATCCTCTTGGTTCACAATAGATAGGCTTGTACGAGATTGATCCTTTTCATGATGAGACAGTTTTCTGATGGGAAATTACACTTACTATTCCATTCCATTCCCCTCAGTTGCGACTGGATGTGATTCTCTCTCGACTAGTTGTATTCTCTTGTGATGTAACCCTTCTTGGGTGGGTGTTATCAATGCCCTTTGATTCCTAATAAGAATAACAAGGACATGCTTTTTCTTCCTGAAAAAAAAAAGTGTGGGAATGAAATCAGGTTATGTTTAGTGTGGAAAATACCCACGCCACCTCATGAAAAACGAGAACGCAGAGCATAGATATTTGAAAATTCTAAAATAAAGATTTCAAAGATTATACTAAAATAAAGATTTAAAGGAGACATTTTTTATTAAAATATTTATTTTTGAAAAAAACTGTTTTAGATAGCACAAGCTCCTGAGAACATAGTTGAACTTTTCATATTAAAGTAAGTTGAAGACTAAAACAAGTCATCATATTTTTTTTTGTTGGTTATTTTTTTTTCAAATCGGGTAGCAATTTTGTATTTTTTTTGTTGGTTATTTTTTTTCAAATGGAGTAGCAATTTTATAAAAGGTTATAGTTTCTATCTAGATGGTCCAGGTTTTAAGAAAAAAGAGTAATTAGGTATAACTATGTTTTGCGTGAGAAAAGACAAACACATCAAAAAGATTGATTTTAAACGCTTATCAACTCACATATTGTAGTATTATATGAAGAAATAATTGAACTTGATTTCCAAATTTTGAGATTAAGTTTAGTCAATACTTGAGTGAAGATGAAGTTATGAAGAAATAATTGAATTTGGTTTCCATGTTTTAAGATTAAGTATAGTCAATACTTGATTGAAGATGAAGTGAGGACATCACAAATATGAGTATCAATGAAGAAGAAATTGAAAACACTCTCTATTCAATGGAGGTGGGAAGGGGCTCCTCTTTACATTGAAATATAGTACAAGAGAAAAAAAAAGGTTCTAGATTTTGTGAATGGATATTGCTCCAACCTCAAAGAAA
This sequence comes from Pseudotsuga menziesii, assembly GCA_001517045.1. Taxonomy (NCBI): domain Eukaryota; kingdom Viridiplantae; phylum Streptophyta; class Pinopsida; order Pinales; family Pinaceae; genus Pseudotsuga; species Pseudotsuga menziesii. The sequence goes on along the minus strand of LPNX011034738.1, from coordinate 82,981 downwards.
ATCCTCTCTTGGATATTGGTATTCTTGTCAATCATGTTGCGTTCTTGAAAAGATCTACAATTTCCATATGAATTCTTATGCTTTAGTATTAAAGTAATAAAGGCTTCAAAAGGAACTATACCCAATTAAGTCAATACATAAGGAGGAAAAAGACTGAAATGACAATCGAAGGTAAATAGGGCATGAGTGAAGACGTACATCTTAGACTTAGGTGTACATGTTATACAATGCTTAGTTTTCTACATAGAAATTATCAAATTAGGGCACACCATATAATTACACCCATTTGTTCCATTACCCCAGGGTTGGAGTTATCCTCCACTAAGTTTTCATTTCCCTATGAATCTGCATTAGAGTTAAGCAAGGCATGGTCACTTTAGTTAAGTCATTGTACATGACAAAGGACATGCACACATTCACAAATCCAAAAATTAATATGTATTTCAAGTACAAATTAAATTATTAAAAAATACTAAATTATATTTAGAAATTTCTTGTCAAGTTTGTGAAGTGCTCAAGTTATGCATTCTCCATGTCTTGTATTCATAACCATACATTCGATCATACTTCATTTTAACTACAAAATCAACACAATTGTAGTTGTTTTGTGAGAGGATACTTAGAGGAGGTGCAAACATTTAAGAACGACGCCATTTCCACTTCCAGAAATCCAATCAAAGGGCGAATTACATGAAAATCAAAATCATGAGGTGTCTAAATCCATGGATTTAGATGGAGTGTTTGAATCCATGGATGAATTTGAATAATTTCACATGGAGCATTTTAGATGTTTTTTTATTAGTATGATGCTTGTAATTGAAACTCTAAAGGAGTTTTTTAATATTTATATGAATCCTTTGTTCTTGTATGGCCTAATATACGATTTCATTATGAATTGCATTATAATTTCTTTCATTTTATATGGTTAGAGTGGTGAAATTATTGATAGAATATTTGTTTTGGTTTAATATGCAAGTTTAAAAAAATTGTAATTTATCTCTTGATGGAAAAAACTTTTCCAATCTTGGGGTTGATTTTAAAGTTTTTCTAAACAACAATATGGGATGTTTACTCCATGGCTCTATTTTTTACCCCCAAAAAAAACATGTATACTGGTATCAACACTTTTCTATTTGGAGGGTGTTTTTGATGTTTTTTATGCAAAAATCATTGTTTTTATGGCTAGAGTTATCGTTCTTAGTATAAAATTCTCGTTTCATAGTATAAGTGGTTCCTCAAATAGTAAAAAAAATTACTTTTCTTTTTCTTAAATCAAAAAATCTTTAAATATGTAAAATAATGCAATTGTGGAATAGATTTTGTTTTTAAATAGTGTTAAATAGAACACCTTTCATCTAATATTAAGGCAATTATGGAAGATTTTATGTTAAAAAAAACATCTTTCATCTTTTGAAGAACACAAGCATCCTTCATTTACTTTAATGGAAAGGTGAAGCTTGCCACCTAGTCTCTCACAAAAACTTTACCAAGTAAATATTCTATAATAAAACTAAGATACCCAAGTCTTAGTTTAATTTTAATTGGTAAAAAGTAGAAGAGTTTTACCTTGTTTATATTTTAGTTATTGAGCACTTCAAGAAAATAAATATGGTTGAGAACCATGAAAATAAGTTACATCGGCATTTGAGTCACTAGGGGTAATTTGTGGTGGCAATCTTTGAAAAGCTCCACATGAATTAAGCTCTACAACTTCTATTGTGATAAGACCAACTAACTAGCAACTCATTTTCATTAACATTATGGAGTAATTTCATCTAAATTTAAAAAGCTTGAAATAGAATCGAGACTATTTTGAAAGAGTACACCTTTCAGAGTTTGGCGCAACTTGTCATTTTCATTGTCAAATTTCTAAGAAGCAGTCATTTTGCCATCAAGTGCTCAAACACACCATCCTAGATATGGACAAATGTTAGAAAAAAAGTTGTAAATTATCTAAAACGCCATGTACTTGTGTGAAATTCTAACAAATTATCTTCACTATTTCTAAAGACTCAAAACCATCGAACAATTTGGATATTTGTATTTTGTCCACCCCTTTTAATTGGACAAATGAAAGTTTTTAATTTTCCAGTGGTAGAAAAAAATGACAGAATAAGATGGACATACATTCGATCATTTGAGATGGGGTATTTAAAGTCCAAAGTGATCCTCGTCTCTGTGAGAGAAGAGAATAACGCATTAATAAAATTGGAAATGATATGAGAGTAGAGTAAGGTATCATCCAATACACTCAGCCTGTCTCGATTCATTGAAATCTAGAGCCATTTTACCAATTTACACTTGACATGACTCTTTTCCTCATCAATCTACCACCATTTTACCAAATTTATAAAACCCAAAAGTAACCTATTGGCCAAAACCCACCAACAAAGCCTCGTCAACAGGGGTTCTTGTTCTGTCAACATCCAACTAATGCAATCTCCCCAAGCATTGGCCCAGACAGGTTTTACCCATCTCGACAACAACCGTAGAGTGGATGAAGTCTCACCTGAGATGTTCGAGGGAGAGCTGTCAGAACCAAGTTTCTAGCAGTAGGGAGGAGGATCAGGGCATCAACGATTTATCAACATAACTATTAGATCTAGAAAAGCTATTCATCAGATATCGCAGCATTCATCACAGATCTACCATTACAACCACAGATCTAACATATTGCATCATTTATCTATTTATCGCAGCAGTATTCATAAAACAGAATCATCAGACATTGACATCACAGTACATAAAGACAGAAAGAGATAAAACACAGCAGTGGTTCAGCTCAACATCCATCGTATCATATTATGTTTTGTATAACCGATCCAAAACAACAACTGTATTTTTCCACAGCAAGAGAAAAATTGACCCACAAGGTCGCATACAGATAACAAAAGATTCAATTCTCTTACTTGCTCTCTGCTATCACTTCTCCCCCTCTCATTTGCAATTCTAATTTTATATATGGGCTTGTGCCTTTACATTCATGGTTCACTTATAACTAAATCCTAATGGATTTAACCACTAATGACCTATATCCATAGAATGTGGTCAACCAATATGAAAAGATGCATAAAATATTAAAAAATGGTTTGTTTTCCACCCATCGCATTTTATTTTCCTTGCGCAGTGTTGCGTGAGCTTGCATAGCCTCCACGGTGCTGCACAACTCACTTACCGCAAAACCTTTGCCAACAGGCCCCCAACACAGTTTTGTGGCTCATCCTCGAGCCATGTCAAATGGACAGGGTGTACTCCATCGTCTTCATCCTGAAGTCCTCGTACTACTGCAAAATCTCCTCAACTTGTGCGTGAACCTTTTTAGCTTCATCGTGACATCTGAGTAGGTCCTACTTCACAGGGTGCTCCACCAACTTGGTATTCACCATATTCTTGCCATCTTGAATAGCCTGCATCACGGCAACTACTTTGAGATCCAACTGTGCTCCAGTCTCTTGGAACTCATCTAGTTGGGCATTGCACTTGCGATGCCATTCTTGTGCCTTTGTGGATCTTTGCTACAGTTCTCTCATCCCATTGGACCGTCTAAGCTGAATCATGGGTGGCATTGTCCTTAATGCGGTCTTCAACATTGTCAATTGTCCTTCAGTTTCTCGTGCCTGCACGGTTAGTTGATATAATTGCTCATCTTGGACGACACTTTCCAAAAATTGCGTCGTGGCCTCTGAGATCTACTTTGCTTCCTATTCCATCACTTCAAACTGTGTCACAATCACTTCGATGGAAATTTTTCACTCTAAAACCTCCTTAGGTGGTGTTTCTGGGTAGACCATAGCATTGAGTAGACTGTTGGTCAGCTGGAGCTGGCCGATGACCTCTCCCAGTCACTTGGATTTGGAGACTGCATCAAGTTCTATTATGCTTTCATAATTAACATGTTGGCATGCCTCGTCAACAACCGCTTCTACCTCGCCTCTACTCACAACTAGCTATGCATTCTGGACAATCAAGCGATCGGTCTGCTTTTTCAGATCAATGACCTCTTCTGCAGTTTTCTTCTTCAGCTCGTCCTTCATCGTTTTCAATGCTATGACCTCCTGCACCTTTACTACCACTAACTGTTCCTTTACCTAGCGCAACTCCTCAACCTCTGCCTTCAGCTTCATAGCTTTCTCATGTGACTGCAAGTACCCATCACTAAGCTCTTTCTACCTATTGGTCAACTCCTAGTTTGTGACCCGATGTATGTGCACTATGGTCTAGTTTGATAGTTTATTGATATCTACTGCAACACCCTACAGCTACTGCAAGGAGGAGTTCACATCCTCACTTCCTACATCGATTGCAATTGGGGGAACCTGAATGTTCCTATCCCATGGCTTAGTGCTAATTGATGGGAGTCCCTACACAACGGCACTATCTAGTTCTTTCTTCACAATGGCATCATAAATAGAATCTAACTTAGCTCTTACCGCGGAAAAACCTTCATGGTGGGACTGGTGCATTACTTGCACAGTGGCATTAGATGAATCTATGATAGCCTTAATAAGCCACTACAATTTGGCTTCCAACACTGATCTGGTGTTACTGCCCACATTAAACCCCATGCACTTCTTGGTTCTGCATTCCTCCAGGATGCACTGGGCTTCTGGGTTAGTGTCGATTGACAACTCTCCATCTGAGTCATGAGTACTCTGAATTTCTCGCACAGGCTCTACAGGGGCATCTGCTAGTGGTTCCGTCAATACTTCTTCAGCACTAACAAGTTTGCACCAGCCAGCAGGCCAGTCCTGAAATACTGCTTCCACTTCATCATCATTTAATTTATAAGGCATTGGCAGCCATTTCCTATCAAGGTCTCCTCGTGCCTGGATATGAAATGAATGGGGCCCGATGGTGAACCACATGATCCTCTGATATTTTACCATTTTTGTATCTGATAAGCACAGAATTTTAATAGCTGCGGCTTGTAGTGCTTCCCAGTAGATCCAAAAGTGGATCGCACAATCAGTCTACCAACTGGGCTCTTCTACCCACCATAAATTTTTGTATCATGCACCTTTGCACACTTTGACCACTTCAATATACATAGGATGGTAGTCTTCTGGCTCCATCCAAGCCACCAAAGTGATGAGAATCAAGAGCCAACTATAAGAGAAAGGTCACACCCCCGCATGAGCTGCAACTGCATCCTCCATCAATTGATTCAATAAGAAGAGGGACCAATTCATTTGGACTCCCTCAGCACACTGCTGCACAAAAGCAACCACCCCTGAATTGCATTGGACTGGGAGATTCTTCCAGACGATTTTACTTGCTAAGATACGGGCACCAATACGCACTACTCGCTTGTTGATGTTGTCAATGTGGTATGCACAACCATCCCCCTGCAATCCGTATCTCTCCTTCAGTTGTTGGGAAATCTTCTTGTCATTTTCTATTCCTATGATATATTGGGCGGAGTCTGTCCCACCCTTTTGCAGCCCCATGGTCTCTTAAATCATGTCCACCGTAACCACAATTGGGGTATCCAACCACAATGTCCCACCATGAAAACACACCAACAACTATTTGACACATGCATCTGCTTCATTCAACCTTCCAAAGTGGGGAATGTTGATAAGCCCCAGCAACCCAGATTTATTCAATCCTTGCGCCCACGGGTACAGAAGACACTCTATGGGTGCGCCTAAAACTAAAGGAAAGGACATGTAGGGTGCATCCATTACATCCTTCAACAACAATAATTTGTGGTCCTCTTACTTCATCTTGATCAAGGCGAGGATAATTTCCACAGTCGACGTCATCCCTTCCGGTAGCGGCGTTGTTTTTGGCTGATACTTCTAATTTTTGGTTAACCGTTGAGGCTTTGCACTAGGTCACATGGGAGTGACATATATAGGGATATCATTGATGGACATGCCCCTAGGTGCTGTAGACTCCACATATCCCAAACTATATGGCCCTATTTGCACAGTTCCCTCCCCTTGCACCCTAATGGAAGTGCGTGTCTGCCTCTTTTACGGTGGTAGTGATCCTGGCTTCTGAGCCTTCTGCTTGCCCCGGGGGATTGAAGATGATCCGACTGACATAATCATGATCTCTTCCACTATGGAATTTGGATGGATAGGTGACTCCTGCTTGCTTGAAATATCCACAGTTTCAGGGTTGCTCAGCATGTCGCACTAACAAACCTTACCAAGTGATTGAACGCACCCCAATCTTACACCCTAGTTGCCGCTCATAATGCTTCCCACTTCACTCAACTCTACACTTCGCTCAAGTAGACTAAACACAATGATGCCTTCATCCTGTACCTTCTTATAGCGAATGACGAATCCCGCTTCATCATTGCCAAATCCATCATAGCCATCATGACCAAATCTTGCATTAACGACCCAAATCCATCGGCAATCCCGACATGCTAATGGTGAGATCGAGCATAAATGTGGGTCTCTTCAATGAGCACCAACAACTAAATTCTCTTAACTGTCTACATTTATTGCTGATTTGACCCAATCACATCCTTTTAGCTGTCGTGTTCTCTCTATCTAACTGCACTATTGACTCCTACACTTACGCATCCACTTCCTCCTGGCTTGCCCTTCTATTCTCTATCTATCCTATCTCTTTTTTTCTTTTTTTCTTTTTTTTCCATTGCGCAGTGCTTCAAGAAGTGCAAACCTCGTTCCCTATCCTATAGGGCTTCAAGTGGCTACCATTCACGATTTTTGGCAACACCACTCCATCTAACTGCTACAATTGAACTGCTCCCCTAGAAGTAATGGAGTGAACGAGATACGGTCCTAACCAGTGCATTTGTAACTTACCTAGATGCTCCATGAACTTGTTGTCATATAAAAGAACCAAATCTCCTTTTGACAATTGTTTGTTTTTGATGTCATGGTCATGACATGCCTTCTATCGATTGTTCTCGACATGCTACCGGAAGCCTACGATGAAGTCGTCCTCTTCCAGTTGAACTAGTTATGTTTCTCACTCCTTAAGTGTTGTTGTATCGACCATGCCAGTTGTTGCAGTGATGCATAGACTAGGAACAATGTACTCCATAGGAATGACCACCTCTTTCCCATATACCAATTTGAACGATGCCTGCCCTGTCAGCTTCTTGCAAGTGGTGGGATATGTCCATAGAACTGCGGGAATCTTTAAATCCCAGTCATCATGATTAGCATTACATACCCTTCTCAGTACGGTTTCCAATATTTTGTTGAAGGCTTCTATAGTTCCATTTTCCTGTTGATGATATGGGGCACTTTTGTTATGCTACACCTATAGTTCCTTCGTCAGTTATTTTACTATGTGGTTGATAAAGTGAATTCCTTGGTCGCTCATCAATACCCTTGGGAATCCAAACTGTGTCACAATGTTTTCAAATATGAACTTTGTTGTTGTCGCAGTGGTGCAATCCACAATTTGTGCGACCTCCTCCCACCTTGTCAGATAGTCAGTTGTTTTGATGATGTATCACACACCAGTTCGCTTTCCTGGTGGGTTGATTGGACCCACAAAGTCCACCGCCCATTTGTCGAAAGGTTGCAAAGCTACCTGCAGTACAAGCAGCATTTCATCCCGTCGCGATGGCTTCTCAACATGTTGACATACATCGCAGCTCCATGCATAGTCTATAGCATCATTATGTAAACTCAGACACCATAGCTGAGTGCACGGTAGCCCGTCCTCCATAATGTCCACCCGCAACACCTGCATGTGCTTCTGCCAAAATTTTCCTGTATTCATGAAGTAGAATACCGTCGCAGGATCTCATATGGTTCAAGTTTGTATAAGTGCCCAACGATCAACTAGAAATACAAAGCCTTCATGACCAACTGCTTCTTATCACTGGTTGACATTTCCTCTAGCGCAACTCTAGTTTCCAAGAACTGAATTATCGGTGCATAATGGTCATCTACGATATCAACTCGAAACAGTCGTGCATTTGGCAATCCATCGTCAATATTGGTGGGCTCTTCACCTATTTCAATGCAGGATAGATGATCAAGACTAGCATTCAGGCATCCTGGCTTCACGATTATTTCAAAATCAAACTCCTGAAAGAGAAGTAGCCAGCGACATATCTTGCCCCCCAACACAGGCTTATTAACAAGATATTTCAAAGTCGAATGGTCAATGAACATTTTGAAGTGATCGCCTAAGAGATAATTCTTGAACTTCTGTAGCACATATACCATCACCAACTCCTCTCTTTCTATGGTCATTTAATTCTTCTCAACAAAGGATAACTTCCTGCTAGCAAAGGAAATTGGGTGATCCAGGTCTCCTTCTCCTGGTTGTGCAATTAGCACTCCCAGCGCAATGGACAAGGCATCGACATGGACACCAAACTCCTTGTTCCAATCAAGGAACAAAAGTATGGGTGCTAAATCCATCTTGGCATTCAATGTGTTGAAGTTGTTTTGACATTCCTGGCTCCATATGAATGTGACATCCTTCTTTAACAGTTTCACCATTGGGGTAGTAATCGCATCATAACCGTGGATGAACTTGCGATAGTACCCAGCGTGTCCCAATGTTGCTCTAAGCATATTCGTATTTGTAGGTGGTGGAAGGGTTAGGATGAGCACAATCTTTGATGGATCAACCAAAACCCCCTGCTTACTAATGATATGACCCAACATCCTCCCAAATGGTGCACATAATATGCACTTCTTTGAATTTAAGGAAATCTGATGTTGTCAACACCTTTCCATCATCAAGCGTAGGTTTTCTAAGTGATCCTTAATCATCCCGTAGACTTTCCAATCATCCATATATACTTGCAAGAACTTCTAAATAAAATCTTTGAATGCAGCAAAAACAGCCCAAGAGAATATCACGGGTGCATTTTTCAACCCAAAGGGCATCCGAGTGTACTGAAAATAACCCCATTTAGTGACAAATATCATTTTATGGCGGTCTTCCTTTGCAATTCTTATCTGGTGATAACCATAAAATCCATGTGTAAAAGAGTACATTTATTAATCGCCTGCTCCTTCAAGAACCTCATCAGTGAACGATGTTGGAAAGGGATCATGCATGCAAGCATCATTCAGTTTTCTTAGATCGACACAGATTCATACTTCCCCAGTCTTCTTGTCTTGGACCACCATAAGACTTATCCATTATTATTCTTCAACAAGATTAATAATCCCTACATCTAGCATCCAGTTAAGTTCACCCTTGACCCGTTCTTTATATCATGGATTCAATCGATATGGCCTTTATCGCACTGGTTTTACATCTGGTTTTAACGGGATTTTGATTTCCCCTAGGTCACCCAATATAAACTTTATTTCTGATATTTTTGTCGGGAATAGATCTTGAAACTCATGCAATAGATTTGTGATCTTTTCCATGGTCTCCTCGTCCGAGTAGTCCCCAATATTTGCAAATTTTGGATTCTCTTCCATCCCAATGTTAACTTTCTTAATCTTCAGCGGTTGAGTCATGGGATATGTCAGCAAATCCGGTGTTGTGACATCCCGACTTTGTTCAGTCTCCAGAATATTAATATTGTGCTACTCATCATCATCCTTCAGCTCGCCAGAGATGTTGTAGCATTCCATCATCGATTTTATGTGGCAATGCGCATGTGGGTCCACAGGATATGCAACTAGGACAACTTTCAGGACTACATCCCAAATGATTTGTAGTGCATTGTTAACCTTTGCATTAGCGTCTGCAAATCCAAAGGTATGCGCAAAGTAAATAGTCATATCCTCCCAAGTAGTTATTTCTCTATGTCGTTTTGCTGATATGTACCAAGACCTTGGCATTTCACTTAATGTGTGAATAAAAGCATGGACCCACTCATCCTTGGGTCGTGATGCCCACGATGTCTAGAATTCCCTTAGATGACTACAAGGGTTCTTGTGTCCATCATATCTCACAGTGTGATATACCTCCATATCTCCAAAGTGCACAGTAATCAATCATAGACACTGTGCCCATTCATGAATGGTCTCCTTATGAACTTCCCACCAACGTGCTGGAGTAGCCTTCAATGCTCCCCCTAATTCCAACAAGCGCCGAGGCTCAGGTATCTTCGCTTCAAACTACTCAAGGAACCCAGATAGTTCTGGTAGTCCTTAATAGATTGGAAACTCAATGACCTCAATCACGCCATGGTGTAGCGACTACGTGATCAAACCACATTTTCTAAGTGATACTTCATGCATCTGGTCTTGCCAATTTTCCAGCACATCATTAAAATAAAAAACGTCGAGCTAGCGCTGCGCGAACCCAGTTCTCTGTCAGCATTAGGATGGATGTAATCCTCAAAGATATTGTAAATGTGATCCCATCCTCTAACAACTTCATCTTTGATAGGATCAATATATCTCCTTCCTTCATTAGGATCCATAGGGGCGATGACTCAGATATCCTGGTTCTCAAATGTCATTAACCGCTTCTTAAAATTTATCATGACCATGTTGTCATTGGCCCATCCAATCCCTAGTAGCATGGTATAGGATCCCCCTCCATCAATGACTTCAATTACATTGAATTTAGCACGAGTCTTCATACCTCGACATCTACGACCAAGTTCGACACTCGATCGATTGGTTGAACTTTTGCTTGATTAGCCAATCTCAACTGCATTGGGGACTAACCAAGTTTTGGCTCCCCCATCTTCTTCCATGTTTGTTTCATCCAGATATTCACATTGGATCCAATATATAGAATAACTCAATCGACTTCATAGTCCCCAATCTGGATGTTCATCCACATTTCCTTGCCTGTCTTTTTCTTCTATAAAGAATTCACCGCAGAGTTCTACAACTCTCTATCTGGATAGTGCAACAACTTCTCGATCTCAACCAGAGCATCAGGATCTCTTTCTAGGGATAAACAACTCTCGAAGAACTATTGTAAGGTACCATACTGTCACGATGGTCCATCTTCTAACGAAGAATCAAAAGCAAAAGCAATGCCAAAAATAGGTGTCTGACTAAGAATTATTCCAAGTGCCTTGTGAGCCTCCAAAAAGGTATCTCTCTTGGTCACAATATCAAATTGTTCTTTCTTCTTCCTAGCCAGTTGCACTTGTGGTCATATTCCATCTTCTCCAGTTTTCATGCCTCCTTGAGTAACAATTTCGACATCAACATCCTCCTTTCGCGACTCTGCTAAAATGGTCGCAACCGTCGACCCTTGATTTTGGTTTTGTGGCAGAGGTTGATTCAAAGGTGGATTATGGTTCACCAGTGGGTTCCTAGGCTGATTGATATTTTTATTTTGTATTGGAATTTGGGGCTGACCTTTATTCTACAGTTGAGATTCTGGGCCTGGAACTGGTTCTGATTCTGTAATAAAGCAACATTGTTGGCTTGCCATCTCGTAATTAACTGAGGGAAATTTTCAACAGTATGATCATTCACCATGCAGTATACACATTGAAAATGGGGACAATCCCTCTAATAGTGTCCAAATTTCCCATATTTGTAACACTAGATTGATGCACGACCTCGTCCTCCTCCACAGACGAAACCTCCCCTTCCCCTGAATCCTCTGCGAAATACTCCTTGCTGCTGATATTGTGGTTGAGCTACTTGTTGTTGATATTGAGTTCATGCCATTTGCTATTGTGGGGGATTCAGCTACTTCTGAACATAGTGTGTTTCTTGGACATACTGCGGCTATGGCGGAGCCATTGGGGTTTGGGTGTACAGAGACTGAGGCGCAAACTGCGGTTGTGGTGCAACCTGCGTTTGTGGTTGTGACAGAATAAACTGCATCTATGGTGGTAGCGTATACTGGACATGAGGTGGTGGTTATATCACCTACGGATGTGACACCATGCGAGGATCTTCACCTTTCATGAAGTACGAATCATATGTCCATTCTTGAAGTAGATCATAAGCTCGGCAGTCCTTATCCTCATGCCCAACTGAGAGACAGAAGGTGCAATATAAGCTTGTTGGCTTCATAACCATTTTTTGCATGTAGGTATAGTCTTCATGTTGATTCCCATATACTTAACATATGTGACACCACGGCACACCACTGCAACTCAATGGGTTCGACACTCCTGAGAGTAGATAACTTCGGAAAGAAGGATAGGTATATTTTGTGTGTCCATCCACATGACACAGAATGCACCACAAGTCATCATGTTCATATTTCTCCTTCTTGATATCTTGCAATTGAAGTGTCAGGTTCACCAACTGCGCCTAGATTTGGTTTATGCCAACAACAGTTTCTCTAAGAGGTGAAGCCTCCAGCTTCATTGGAATTTTCGGAGCCTTTCTCTATGTCATGATCTTTTACTGCATTAATGGGTGTCGGATATGAGGGACCAGTGCTGCAATGAACTGTTCTTTGTCTTGGACGTCACTCATATTGAAGCTGACCCATGCCATCAGAGTCTTAAACCTCTGATCAAAGTCCCAAACCATCTCATTAGGAAATTGTTTGATTTCCTTCAACTCTATAATGTACTGTGCTTTAGATTTTGGTTTCTTAAATTCTTCAAGCAGTCCCTTTTGAATCTCATCCAAAGTCTTTTAAATGTTCCCTTGCGGAACCTGAATGAATCTCATATACCAATCAAGTGCACGACCCCGGACGGTGGTCGCTAACCGGCCTTTCTTTACATCATCATCCGTAGCCTATTTAGCAGTCCAAAATACCTCCCATAAGAACCAATACTGTTATGGGTCATCAGTGTCGTTTCCATTGAGCATAGGTAGCTTCATATCATCTCCCGCCATCCTAGACCTTCTTCTTGTAGATGCTGCTTTACTACTGGATACCACTTGGCATGTTGGACACATCGACGTAGATTGTGTATATTTTCTTGATGGTGGAGTAGTGCACGGAGGTGTGGACACGTTGCTACCAAGGATTGAGCTTTCTTCTACCCTGGACGTAGCTTGGGTCTTCTCGTACTCTTCGTCATTGTAGGGATGCTTCAGCCTGTGTGGTTGTCCTTCGTGAGCTTGTGTTTTGATCACAGTAGAACCTTTCCCTGTCCTCTACCTCTTCTTTACTTGGAACCTTTCTCCTCCCCTTGTAAAACCACTCTCTTCCTCGGCTGCCCTCACAGTCTCATCGAAACTTACACCCATCTACCCCTTATCTTTCCATCCGTTGCCCCCCTTCTATCGCGATGTTCACAGCCTCTGCACACCATAGTTTTATTACTTGAGGTGCATCTTTACTATGCCCTTTTCATAAACAATCATCTTGATTGACAATTATAGAGACATCAAGAACCTACCTCGTGGTCCATTGAAGAATTCCCATTCTACTTCGCTATAGGACTTGTTTGTATCAACTGCAAACTCAATGATGTATCCTTCCAAAATACTATCTAACCAAACTTCAAAAGGCTGTGACGCTTTGTTATCCATCTCTTGTAGTTCCTGAATTATCTCAGGAGTCCAGGACGTCAACTCTCCTCCCTGGAAGTTGCGCTTCTTGTAGGTGAATTGCACCAACCACTCATATAATATGATGGGAAACTCATAAAAAAAACATTCATGAGGACTGCCATGAATGTTTCTTTCCAACCATGTGTTTGTAGTCACCTTCGGGTTCTGGTTCTCGGCTTCAGTGAGCTCTCATAGTCTTAGGTCGAACCAATCTTGGATCTCTAGTTTCATTGGATGCCGCATCATATCCTTCTCTTAGCCACAACGAGGTCTTGGCAACGGAACCATTTGTTGGAAAAAACCCACCAACAAAGCCTCGTCGACAAGGGTTCTTGTTTTGTTGACGCCCAACCAGTGCGATCTCCCTGAGCACCGGCCCAAACAGGTTTTACCCTACCCAGCAACAACTACATAGTAGATGAAGTCTCACCCGAGATGTTCAAGGGAGAGATGTTAGAACCAAGTTTTCGGCAGTAGGGAGGAGGATCAGGGCATCAATGATTTATCATCATAACTATCAGATCTAGTAGATCTATTCATCAGATATCGTAGCATTCATCATAGATCTACAATTACAACCATAGATCTAACATATTGCATCATTCATCTATTCATTGCAGCAGTATTCATAAAACAAAATCATCAAACATTGACATCGCAGTACATAAAGATAGAAAGAGACAAAAGACAAGAGTGGTTCAACTCAACATCCATCATATCATATTACTTTCTGCACAACAGATCCAAAACAACAACTGTCTTTCTCCACAGCAAGAGAAAAACTGACCCACAAGGTCGCATACAGATAAAAAAAGATTCAATTCTCTTACTTGTTCTCTCCTATCAGTTCTCCCCCTCTCATTTGCAATTCTAATTCTATATATAGACTTGTGCCCTTTACATTCATGCTTCAGTTCTAACTAACTCCTAATTGATTTAACCACTAATGACCTATATCCACATAATGTGGTCAACCGATATGAAAAGATGTGTAAAATATTCAAAAATGGTTTGTTTTTCTCCCATCACGTTGTCTTTTCTTTGCGCAGTGTCACGTGAGCTTGCGTAGCCTCCATGGTACTGTGCAACTCACTTACCCCAAAAACCCTGCCAACACAACCCCCCCTGCAAAAAAAATGCTAAAATAACAGCAATAAATATGCTTTCGATCTTTATTTCTAGAATCACATCCTAGTGTATGGTGTGCACAATAGCCTATGGATATTGTTGTCTACACATGAAAGAGTTGAGTTGCCAATAAAGCTTTGTCGGTCGTAGATACCTCGTGTAAGTAAATCACTGATGGAGACAATTAGTACTAGAAAATAGAAACATAGAGACAATCCAATATTCAGCTGATTATCTCTGGAACACTTACAGAAGTGAGAAGAAGAACCATAACAAACAAAAACACAGTAATAAGCATTACGGATGCTCCAACTTGAAACATCCTATACATCCTCTTATTGATGTTCTGAGCTCCTATTTTATGCTTTGTCATTGCTCAATATCCGTTCCAGATAAAGACAATGTTTTTTTAAATAAGTTGGAGGGAAACCAAAAGCAGTGATTGCACTGTTTGAATTTTTAATTTGAAACTAATTTGACCATTCCCATTACATTTTGGTGGATATTGCTCTCCCTCCTCTGTCACCATAGTCCGCAAACAAAACCTGGCGTGTGGGAAACCAAATTCAAAGGCATGTCTGATGCCATCAATGTGGAATGATGGGCATGTATCCACTCAAGGGAGAGTACCAGCGCCGATGTGGAAACATAAGTAGGGGTAACAACACTAGACGTGGGGCCAAAGATGACACATAGACCTGACTGCCCAAGAGTCTAGAATCGGGATAAGCTCGACGTATATATATGCATAAGTCATAAAACCATTAACTTGTGGTTATTTTACTCTTTTTGTTAATAACCTTGGTATCTCACATCAACCATTAAATTTTCAACACGTTTTCTGGAGATAGGCTAACTATCAACCATATCAAGTGTATCGTATGTCCAAATGTAAATGAACGAGTCTACTTGTGAACTGTTGGAGTTAAATATTTTGCAATTGGATGGTTAGATTTGTGTCAGCTATAAAACGACAAGTCTAAGCACCTGACTATTGTGGTGGGTTGTAAACTATTGGATTTGAATATTCTGCTTTGCTTTGTGTTGGTTACTGTAACGTCCCCAACCGTCCGACCGACGAAGAGGATGCTACCTATGCTACTAACTACTTGAGAAACTAGCCCAACAAAACGTAAAATAAAATGCATTGAACTCAAGATACACAGATGCATAAATAATTACATTCAACAAAATCAAATTACATTTAATTCAAGCATTCAACACATTTTATCATGTTCATCATAATTCATATAAACACTATAGTTGCATGGGTAATTCATAAGAATACTTATCTTCGAATGAAGCTTCTCGCAACTAGCTATGCTACTGCAACGTTCCACCCAACAATAGTCCAGTGTTCTCCTTAATCTCTCAGCAACACCGCCACCCCTGACTGGGGCATGATTCCCCAAGGAAAAAGGAAACTAAGTAGGCCCACACATAGCCAAGGATACCACAAAATTCATCCAAACCAACGAGTTGGGTTTATCAGGTTATCAAGATATGGAATCACTGTCTGCTAAGTTAGTGGGCTCATTGAAGAGCTAAGGATTTCTACACCAGAACTAGCTTGACTCCTAAGACATCCACACACACCCAACACAAGGAATCATTCCCTTCTCAGTTGCACAGTCCCTCAGGCCATGACTTCCCTTCCAGAGCTATTCAGGGGGTGTAGAGAAGAGAGTCATTCCTCTAGCTCTTTCTATGAGGCTCTTGCACAACACTAGGTTTGTCAAGAACACTCCTTCCACTCTTACCCAGTCCAAAGACCAATTGCATACACAACAATATACACAACTTCTGGGTTTGGGAAAATAGTTCGGCCACAAAATCAATTGCCCCAGTAGGTGAAAACAACCCAATAACAACAACCCGAATCCCAAGGACGTTTTGGGCCAAACATGGCCAAAAATGAAAATCAATAGACAATAATTACAAAAAGGAAACCCAAACATGGATTTACAAATGGACAAAAACACCAAGGAGAGAAATATGATCTCGACAATCATTTGATGACTTCCTAGGGCCAAAATCGACCTCTGCAAAAAACCAATTTGTGTTTTTGATTTCTGAAGACATCTACGGCAATACGAGAGCCCAATACGACTGTTAGGAAACCCAAAAATGGATTTCTAGCTTCTTGTTCACTCAGCAAGGTAAAAACAGTTCCCAGCCATGGAAGAATCCATGAAAATGCAGTAAAAATGTAAATATTCCTTTCCCATGTACTGAACAATGCCAAAACGAATTTTTGGGCATGCAAAAATGAGGGAAAATGAGCAAAAACATGAATGATAACACACATGAAACTTCAGCTGCATGTAGGAATCCAACGTGAAGGAGAATGGGTGAGGAAAATGGAAGTAATGGGTGAATAATGGCTTGGGCATGCATTCCCAAGAATTTACTTGCCCCATAAGTCAGAAAAACGTTTTCCAAAATCTGATGACTTCTTCAATTCAAATTTTCGACTGCCATACTCTTCCCCATTCCAATGCATTAACTAACTCAACCATATTTTGGAAGAATTAAATGATTGGGCACAAAAGACAAAATGGGTATTTGAGGGTTTGATGGGTTCTCCCTTTGACATTTGACTTCTCCCCATTGGCCCCAAAGGTTAAATAATTTCCCCTCCTTGTCTTTTGGAAAATCATGCCCCCATCTCATTATTTGTTGCATAGACATAGCTGGTTGAGTTTTTTAATTAAATTGCATATTTACATGATGTTAAAATTATATTGTGCCAGCTAGAACGAAATATACCTTCAGCAATGACTTTAATCGCCGGAACATAAAATGATTTAGAACATAAAACGATAAATCGATGGTGGGGCTTTTACCTTTAGCTCCACACCACGATTAATTACAATATATACATCATAGACATTTTTAATGCAAACTGGGTCAAAACCAGGGTGTTACATTCCCCTTCCCCTTCAACACCACTGTCTTCAGTGATTTACAAAATTAAACAAAATGCTACATTGGTACCGCCTCAGTGCTCCGCAGAATTGAACAAAAATGGGCGTACCAATCGCACCACATCCTCAAGCTCCCATGTAGCCTCTTCAAGACCATAGTGCTCCCATTGCACCTTTACTTGCCCTATGGCTCGGTTCTAGAGCATTGTGATCTTCCTGTCAAGGATGCGCATTGGCTCGATTTGGAACTCTCCCTCAGGTTCCACCTAAATCACATCTCAATTTATCACATGGTTAGGATCGTGTACATATTTATTAAGCAAAGAAACATGAAAAACATTATGAGCTCTAGTGCTAGCAGGAAATGCAAGTCAATATGCAACTGGACCTATTCTTTCAAGCACTTCAAATGGACCACAATATCTAGGTGACAATGTGGCACAATTTCCAAGCTTCAAGGAAATTTTCTTTTCCCTCACTCTAAGCTAAACATTATCCCCTACACCGAACTCTCTGCTCACCCTATGCTTATCTGCATAGTTTTTCTATCTATCCTGAGCTGCTTTCAAATTCTACCTGATCTTTATAATCTCTTGCTCCATTTCCTTGAGCAATTATGGACCAAGCACAACCCTGTTCACTGAATTATCCCAAGTCACTGGTGTCCTACACCTTTTGCCATACAAAGCTTCATACGGTCTCATCCCAAGGATGCTTGTTGTCCATTGTTATAAGCAAACTCTACCAAGTGTAATTAATCTTCCCACTTGGTCAGTTTATCCATCACATACATGCGAAGTATGTCTTCAAGCACTTGATTAACTCTCTTTGTTTGTCCATTAGTCTGAGGATGGTGGGCAGTGCTGAAGTTCAACTTTGTACTCAAATCTGCAAACAACCCCTTCCAAAAATTGGAAGTGAACTTGACATCTCTGTCAGAGACTATTGCCTTAGGAAACCCATGCAATTTGAAAATCTCTTTCATGAAGATATTTGCAATGTCGTCAGTCTTATGCATAGACTTAACCAATATAAAATGTGTTTCCTTTTTCAACTTGTCTACCACAACCATGATGGAATCATGTTGTCTCCAATTCATTGGTAATCCTGTAATGAAATCCATGGAAATAACTTCCCATTTCCATTCTAGAACTGGAAAAGGCTACAACAAACTTGCTAGGTGTTGATGCTCAACCTTTACCTGTTGACATTTCATGCACCTTGAAATATACTCAACCATGTCCTTTTTCATTCCTGGCCAAAAGTACTACTTTCTAGCTATAGCAATTGTCTTCTAATATCCTCGGTGACCAGAATATGGAGCTTGATGGATTTCATCCATAACAACCCTCCTCAACTCGGCTACATTTGAAAAATAAATTCTGCCTTTATAAGTAAGAATTCCATCTTCTTCCAATTTGTATCCCTCATACCTCTTCTCAAGACTCTGCTGCTGCAATTCGTCTTTTACTTTCTCATACAATTCATCTCCAACGGTATGATTAACAATCTGCTGCCTCAAATATAATTGGCAAATACTAAAAGATCCCACATGCATTTCCTGCACCTTCCTGCTGAGCGCATCAGCTACCTTATTCTCTTTTCCCTTTATGTGCTTGATTTCACACATAAAAACTCCATCCATATCGCTTTCCTGGCATTCAGAGTAGGTTGATCAAACAAATACTTAAGATCACAATGGTCTGTCCTTAGTTCAAATCTTCTACCCATCAAGTAATGCCTCCACATCTTGAGAGCATGTACTATGGCTGCAAGCTCTAGATCATGAATGGCATAGTTTTTCTAATGTTCCTTCAACTTTCTTGATTCATAACATATCACGTGGTTGTCTTTCCTAAAGACTCCTCCAAGCCCTTGTCTACATGCATTGGTGCATACCACAAAATCCTTCTCTGGGTCTGCAACCTTCAATACCGGTGCACTGGTGAGAAGGTTCTTCAACTACTTGAAGCTTTCTTCACACCTTGATGTCAATTCAAATTTTATCCCCTTATTTTACAAAGAAGTGATGGCATGTGCAACCTTGGAGAATCCTTCAATGAATCTCCTGTAGTATCCTGCAAGTCCCATAAAATATCTTACATCTATCACATTTCTTGGAGTAGGCCAATTCATAATGGCTTCAATCTTTTCAGAGTCCACGGATATACCCTCTTCTGAAATAATGTGACCCAAATACTGAATTCTATCTTTATAGAAGTCACACTTACTCAACTTTGCATACAGCTGATGCTCCCTAAGCAATTGCAATTTCAATCTCAAATGCTTTTCATGCTCTTCCTCATTATTAGAAAAAATAAGAATGTCATCAAGGAAAACAAGAACAAACTTGTCCAAATACCTACTGAAGACACTGTTCAGAAGGCACATAAATGTAGGTGGTGCATTTGTTAGACCAAATTGTACCACTACAAACTCATAATGTCCATACCTTGTTCTGAAGGTTGTCTTATGAATGTCTTCATCCTTTATTCTCACCTAATGGTAACCAGACCTCAAGTCAATCTTGGAAAATAACCTTGCTCCCCTCATTTGATCAAAGAGGTCATCAATCCTAGGAAATGGGTATTTATTCTTCACAGTAACTTTGTTCAATTGTCTATAATCAATACATAACCCGAGTGTACCATATTTCTTCTTTACAAATAGAACTGGTGCTCCCTAAGGAGATACAGTCGGCTTGATATACTTCTTCTCCAACAACTTTTGCAGTTGCATCTTCAACTCTAGCATATCTGTTGTACTCATTCTGTAGGGTGTCTTGGACACTGGTGCTGCTCCTGGCACAAGTTCAATTGTGAAATCAATGTCCCTCTTTGGAGGAAGTCCTGGAATCTCATTAAGAAACACATCCCTAAATTCATGCAACACATGAAAGTCCTCCAACTTAGGAGTTTCATTCTTTGTTGTTTCCAAAATATGAGTTGCATACAACAGGAAACCTTTCCTACAAAACTTCTTCAACTACATTGCTGAAATCTGCCTCACAAAAATCACCTTTGGAATACCTCTTACAACTATGGGGTTCCCTTCTTCATCCATGCATTCGAAAGTCTTATTGTAACAGTCAAGATTTACCCTATGAGCTTCTAACCAATCCATTCCAATGAGAACATCATAGGAACCAAGTGGTAGAACATTCATATCTACACAAGTGACCAATCCATTCATGACCAATGGACATTTCTTTACAACTTCACTAACCTTTCTCTTAGTTCCAGTGGCTAGTTGAACTAACCAAAATTTTCTATGCTTTACATTCTTAAAAGCACAAAGCTCCACTACTTTAGGGTTAATGTAACTGTGAGTAGAACCAGGGTCAATCAAAATAGAAACAAATTGCTCAACAATCTTACCTGCAACTTCAATCATAGTTGACTAGTGATATTCCTGGCGGTCCTTCAGTGCTGCATAAATCCTAGGGACGACCCTTGCTACTTGACCCGCTGCTTCTTAAATGTTGTAAGCTGGCCTTGCATACTCATTCTCAAGTGGACAATTTATGCGCATGTGGGATCCTCCACATTTCCAAGATTGGAGAGGTTCTCTGTTCTGCTACGGATCTCTTGGTTTCTCTCCCACCACTCCAGCTGGCTGACTCACAACTTGGGATGGTTGCTTCTGGTTATTCCTGAAGTTAGAAGGTTTGAAACCTTTCTTCCTTTGGTCAGACTTATCATTCTTTTTGTCCTTACATGTCTTATGATAATCATGTTTACCTTTTCTTTGCTCATAGCAATACTTAGCCTTCTTTATTGCTTCTTCAAGAGTTCTAGGTTCATAAAACTCAATTCTATCCTTGTAATACTAAGGAAAGCCACTCAGGAAATGCTAGATCTTCACCTTCTCATATTTGATGTACCTAACATACCTCAATAGTTCCAAGAACTCATTGGGATACTCTTCCATGGTCTGTTGTCCCAATCTCAGCTCATGGAACTCCTTAATCTTATCATCATAGTAACTGCCAGAGAGGTACTTCTGCTTGAAGTATTTCTTGAATTGTTTCCACACAATTCTTCTTTCATTAACCTTCTTTAATTTCCTATGGTGTTCCCACCATATGGATGCTCTCCCAATCAAATTGAATATAGCTACCCTTTCCTTCATATTTCTGGAGTAGTCTTGAACTTGGAAATACTTCCTCATCTAAAGAAGCCAAGACTCAGCTTCTTAACCAGTATTGACCTCACCATTAAAATTAGGAGGCCTTGCCTTTTTGAATTCATCTCATGAATTATTCTTGTAACATCTCCTCCTCTTATTCTTGCAAGATGGAGAGCTTGAATCCCCACTAGGTTTTTCGAAATCAGATGACCCATTGGTAGTCCATTCTGGAGTATTCATTCTATCTCTAGAAGCCTTTCTAGAGACATGGGACCTTTTACGAGAATCTCCCTTGACGCCACTTTTGTTTCTTTCAGGATTATCTGCCTGATGACCAGAGTTTATCTATCCTTGGATATCTATCAAACTTTGCACCATAGTTGCATTTATTTGATTTTGATCTTCTTGAGCCTTAAGCATCTTTTCATTGTCTTCTCTGCAACTTTGCAACTCCACCCTTAGGCTCCTCATGGTGGCTGTAATATCTTGGGGAGTATCTTGAAATATTCTCCCATTGGACTCTGTCTCGTCATTTCCAACTCTGACATTTTATCCCATAGCATCTTCCTCGAACTCATAGGGGTCCTGTGCATCATTCATGTCGTCGATTCTCATCTTGGCCCAACCAAGAATGAATTCTTTTGAAACTGATCTTATGAGGAATGTTTCCTTTAAAGGTGACTATAATTTTGCACAATGTGTTAATAAACACAATTGTTAGATGCATAACAATATCATGAATTCATAATTACTTACCTGCATTTGGACAATACTATATAGATAACTTTGTCAAAACACAGAATTTTCTTTCCACCAAGAATGATGGTCTTAGGGGGACAATGGGGGTCAAGGGGGATTTCCATTTTTCAATATGGCGCATAATATCACTGCCATTTTTCACCCTTTCGGCACCCCTAAATCCCACTGAAAAACTGTTGAAAATCTACTGAGAATTTGCTTTTCCCACTGAAAAAAAAAACTCATATTTTTCCATTCGATCAAATCCCTTCCCAACTAGTCATCCGATGTATCAGGTCACTCTTCTTCTATCTTCTGATTACATATTAGGTCGATCTTCCTCTATCATCTGATACCATATCGGGTTGATCTTCCTCTGTCTTCTGATGCATCAGCTCAATCTTTCTCTGTCTTCCGTCGCATCAGCTGATCGATATTCTATTCTTTTCTGATGCTTCAGCTGATCCATATTCTATTATTTTTTGATGCCTCCGATTGATCTTCTTTTCTTTTCTGAGATGCCTTGAAAGGATTCACCTGAGAGCCATCAAAAAACTTTTCCTAATACTTCCTATACTTAGAAAAAAATTGCGAATTTTTTTCCTGTCCTCTTCCTCTTTCTGCCGCCGTATCGACTCCCTTCCAGCGAGCCTTGTCGAAACCTCGAATTGGCCTAGCTGAGACCTTCAGATCCTCCTAGCCAAGACCTTCACCTCAACCCATCCAAGACCTTCAGCTCCACCTAGCCAAGACCCCCGGCTCCTTTGGCTCCTCCCAGGCAAGACCTTCGGAAAAATTTCAAACTTAGACAACTTTTCAAAATTTCTCTCTGCTTGGTTTCTTTACCAGATGGACTCAGCTTAGGTCGTCTGATGTATCGGATGGACTATCAACCATATCAAGTGTATCGTATGTCCAAATGTAAATGAACGAGTCTACTTGTGAACAGTTGGAGTTAAATATTTTGCAATTGGATGGTTAGATTTGTGTCGGCTATAAAACGACAAGTCTAAGAACCCGACTATAGTGGTGGGTTGTAAGCTGTTGGATTTGAATATTCTGCTTCACTTTGTGTCGATTACTGTAACATCCCCAACCCTTCGACCGATGAAGAGGACGCTACCTATTCTGCTAACTACCCGGGAAACTAGCCCAATAAAACGTAAAATAAAATGCATTGAACTCAAGATACAAAGATGCATAAATAATTATCATTCAGTAGAAGCAAATTACATTTAATTCAAGCATTCAACACATTTTATCATGTTCATCATAATTCCTATAAACAATACAGTTGCATGGGTAATTCACAAGAATACTTATCTTCGAATGAAGCTTCCCGCAACCATCTATGCCACTGCAACATTCCACCCATCCATAGACCAATGTGCTCCTTAATCACTCAGCAACACCGCCACCCCCGAGTTGGGCATGATTCCCCAAGGAAAAAGGAAACTAAGCAGGCTCACACATAGCCAAGGATACCACAAAATTAAACCAAACCAACGCATTCGGTTTATGAGGCTATCAAGAGATGGAAGCATTGTCTGCTAAGCTAGTGGGCTCACTGAAGAGCTAAGGATGCCTACACCAAAACTAGCTTGACTCCTAAGACATCCACACACACCCAAAAAAAATAATCATTCCCTTCTCTTCTGCACAGTCCCTCAGGCCATGACTTCCCTTCCAGTGCTATTCAGGGGGTGTAGAGAAGAGAGCCATTCCTCTAGTTCTGTCTATGAGGCTTTTGCACAACACTAGGTTTGTCAAGTAGACTCCTTTCCACTCTTACCCAGTCCAAAGACCAATTGCATACACATCAATATACACAACTTCTAGGTTGGGGAAAACAGTTTGGCCACAAACTCAATTGCCCTGGTAGGTGAAAACAACCTGAATCCCAAGGACATTTTGGCCCTAATGTGGCCAAAAACAAAAATCAATACGCAATAATTACAGACAGGAAACCCAAACATCGATTTACAGATGGAAAAAAAACCAAGGAGAGAAATATGATCTCAACAATCATTTAATGACTTCCTAGGGCCAAAATTGACCTCTGCAAAAACCCAATTCGTGTTTTTTTTATTTCTGAAGACGTCTATGGCAATACGGGAGCCCAAAATGACTGTTAGGAAACCCAAAAATGAATTTCTAGCTTCTTGGCCACTCAACAAGGTAAAAATGGTTCCCAGCCATGGAAGAATCCATGAAAATGCAATAAAAACGTAAATCTTCCTTGCCCACGTACTGAACAATGCCAAAAGGAATTTCTGGGCATGCAAAAATGAGGGAAAATGAGCAAAAACGTGAATGATAACACACAGGAAACTTCAGCTGCATGCAAGAAGCCAACGTGAAGGAGAATGGGTGAGGAAAATGGAAGTAATGGGTGAGTAATGGCTTGGGCATGCATTCCCAAGCATTTACTTGCCCCACAAGTCAGAAAAACATTTTCCAAAATCTGATGACTTCTTCAACTCGAATTTCTGACTGCCATACTCTTCCCCATTCCCATGCATTAACTAACTCAACCATATTTTGGAATAATTAAATGATTGGGCACAAAAGACAAAATGGGTAGTTGAGGGTTTGATTGGTTCTCCCTTTGACATTTGGCTTTTCCCCATTGGCCCCAAAGGTTAAATAATTCCCCCTCCTTATCCTTAGGAAAATAATGCCCCCATCTCATTATTTGTTGCATAGACATAGTTGGTTGGGGTTTTTAATTAAATTTCATATTTACATGATGTTAAAAATATATTGTGCCAACTAGAACAAAATATACCTTTGACAACGACTTTAATCGCTGGAACATAAAATGATAAATCGATGGTGGGGCTTTTTCTTTTAGCTCCACACCACAATTAATTACAATATATACATCATATACATTTTTAATGCAAACGGGGTCAAAACCGTCATGTTAAAGTTACTTAAATTTAATTTCTTAACGTGAGGATCCACCTAAATCTTTGTGTTGGTTTTCCAGATTTAAATTATACATCAAAGTTTGGTTTTACCAAAACCAAAAAGATCAATTTTTTCCCTATGTCAATCCACCAGAAATAAGCTGAATATGGTTTTGTGACTAGAGTGAATGCACCTTCTATTGTAGGCTGAATTTAAAATGCCTTAATTTCCGTTGTTGGTTAATTAAGAGTTTAAATCAATTGAAATCCATGGATTTGCATTACTCTTTCAATATAAATATATGTTTTCTTATAAAATACATCCAGAACATTCAAGTTACAATCTAAAACCTATCCAAAAGCTACAACATATGGAATCATGTATAACTCAAGATGATGAAATAAAATGGAATATACATAATTGAAAAATGTACGAGAAAGGGAACATTCTTTAGCATAAAGAAGAAGACATATTTGATTGCGCCATGTCTAGTGTAATGCTGGAATTTTTTATTTTTTAATTGTGTCAGTGACACCTTTATTCTTGAGCAGATAACTTGTCAGACCCTTTCCCCACTCTCTCTTCCATTTGGGTTTCATGCATCCAAGTAAACCCTTTATATTCCAACTGTAAATGGTTTCTAAATATGTCGTGGTTGTAGGGAAGCTATGTCAATATAGTGTAGGATAAAGATTACATAAAGTAATATTATTAGTATTAAATTTCTTTTACTAACATCATATCAATGATATCTTTTCCAGGGCTACAGTACAGGAATACGAGCTCAGTTCATGAGGCAACTAATTATACCTTCACTTTCTCAAGTTGGAGTGGGTTTCTCCTTATAATGGTATTGACAGGAGGATTTTGATTCCTTATGTTGTAGGCCAGCCTCAAGTTTCTACTTATTCATGAGGCCTTCTATCTTGATAGGAACATGAGCTAGTTGACCGATAGGTAGAACTTTGGACTGATTCACTAATCTAAGTTGGATGAGAGACCATATAAGTATCGAATCCCCCATACTCTCCCATGTTTTCATAGTTAGAATTTTGACATCAAATCCCAAGTCCAGAATAATATAATCCATATCGTAATCTCATATATGGGAAATCATTGTTTGTTCGTGACTAGTCTTTAAACTTTTCCCAACATGATTAACCATGTTTTCTAGTGGCACCTCTTCTTGAGGTTCTTCAATTAGAGTTGTCAATTCTGTGACAACATATTTATCTTTTATTAGCATTAAGAAAATTTTAAAACTAACCATTTTGTCGGTTCCTTTCGGAACAGCTAGTTAAATTTCTCAGGAATTCCCAACATTGGTCCTCCAAGTGGTGTAACAACCAAATTTTTTTGCTTCATTCCTATTGACTAATTATTTTCATGCGTCCAAGAATAATTCCTTTTTTTTTGGACATCAAATGGCACATTCTTTTGTGTTGTCAGTAACACCTGCAGTTGTCCATACTATGCTTCTTGGTCTACCCCAGTCACAACACCTCCTCTTGTTACGAAAACAATATGTGGTTCTCTTGGCTCAACAAAGATCTTCTGGATATTATGATTGGGGTTTGGATTGGGATTCTATAGAGGGTTTGGATTTCCCAGATTCTTAGCATGCTACTTGGAAATCCATTGAGGACATTCCTCAAGAGTATGGTTAAAATCCTTACAATAGGAACATGTCTTAGTAGGGATCGTGCAGTCTCTCAAAAAATGTCCTAGATGCCCACAATTATAACATATAATTTGACCTCTTCTGCGACAAAATCCTCCTCCTTGTCCTCAGCTTCTAAAATTTCCACCTCCTTGGGTTGAGGGCATTTTTTTTGCGGGTATTTATTTTGTTGATATTGGGCCTAAGTATACTGGGCCTATGGATATTCAACCTAAGATTGCTCAGCCTTGATCTTCTCTTTGGTCTTCATTAAATAGGTATCCATTGCTTTTTCCTCCATCAGCTAGTATGCTCTGCAATCCTTCTCATCATGGCCTACTGATTTCAAAAATTTACAGTATAAGTTATCCGACGTACTTACAATTTTTTATAAGTACAATAATTCTTCAATCTGATGTCCTCTAGTCTAGAATATTCTACACCAAGGAATCCCTTGTGTATTTATCAGATTCGACGCTCCCAATGCAACATAGTTCATAAATGTCGAGAAGTTGTATTTGTGGTGTTCCTCAGTTCTGTGTCTAGTACACCAGAGTTATTCTTGGACTTCTTTCCCCTTCTTAATATATTGGAGTTGAAGTGTGAGGTTGGATAGTTGTGACTAGATCTACATCATTCCTGCACCAGTTTCTCTGACCAATGAGGATTCCAACTTCATAGCCAATTCCATAGTCTTGGTCTAGGATACAATCTTTTGTTTCATAAAAGGATTTTGGATGTGCAGTAACAATGCCACCATAAATTCTTTTTTTTGCACATCCAACATCTAGAAGCTTACTTTGGCCATCAGCTTCTTAAATTTACGGTTGAACTCCCACACAAACTATCTAGCCACTTTCTTAATTTCTTTTATTTTTGTAATATACTGCGATACAGATTTGGGCTTTCTAAACTTGTCTATTAATCCAATCTGGATTTGATTTAATGTTTTCTTTGGGATTCCTGTCAAAACCACGGAGAATTTCATGTACCAATCTAACACGCAACCGCTAAGGTTTGTGATCGTCTGAGCTTTCTTGATGGCTTCATCTTGGACTTGTCGCATAGTCCACAAAGGTTTGCATAGAAACCAATGTTATTTAGGGTCTTATAACCCATTTTCATTGAAGATTGGAAACTTTATATCATTCCCTACCATTATATTCGATCTTGGTACAGTTGGATAAAAAGTTTGGCTAGTTGGACTCCCTTGTCCGTTATTCCTACTATTGTTGTTACTTTGACTGACAAAATCACTAGGATATGAGTTTCTAAATCTTACCTCTAGATATGTACGCAAGGTTGTGGGTGTGTCATACTCGTACTCTGGATCTGGGGTTTGATCCTGCTCCTCCTCTTTTCTGATTATAAGTCAGTATTCGTCTTCCTCATAGCAAGAACCTTCGTCAAAGTGTAAGGTCAATTCATAATTTTCTCTTATGGTTGTACTACAAATTTATCTTCTGGTTGCAGTCCTTCTTCTCTTTCCCGATCAAAATCTTCTTGCACTTCTTAGATGTCCACCTTCTAGTTCAATCCCGCTATCACCAAGGAACATCTTTGCTTATTTTTATCCATTTTCTCATACTTCTTTTGTGACATATCCCAGGTTTCCACGTCCAAATACTTACTTTTCAGACTCCATTCTCATGATCCATTTCTCACATACAATCACTTTGATCCAAATCTTTAAAGATGTCAAGTATCTCCCCTTAGGTCCTTGGAAAATTTCTCTTATCGTCTCATGTAGGATCTTATTGTGTCAATGCAATTTATGTGATATATCTGCCCAAAATACTATCAACCCAAAAATCAACAACCCAAGATACAGGGTTGTTAGTTCATTTGAGCCATTGAATCAGCTAAGGAATTAACTTTGTCGGTTCTCTTACTTGAAAAAAATTTCACTGGGTTGCTAGTTTCAAGAACCATTCATATAAAAAAATAGGAAATTCACAAAAGAAAATTTCATGAATGTCCGTATAGAGGTATTGCTCCAACCACTATGTTGGGTTCAACCATGATCCTTCACTTTCTTCCGACACAAACTCTAATGCTTTAAAATCCACCCAATATTGAATTTCCATCTTCGTTGGGTGCCAAAACATATCCCACCAAAATGATTCACAGTCCCGACAACGGAACCATTTGTTGGTGCTTCCTTCCCTTCGACCTAGGTCCAAACCCCCCATTTGTAAACAAAGCCCAAGATACCTACCCGATTGAGTAGGGCTCATGGAAAAGAACCTGTGATGCAGATGCAGTCTCACCCGAGATATCTTATTGGGAACTGCAATAAATAGGTTTCTACAGTTTAGGTGGGGATTTCTCCTTTTATGACACTTTATAATGTCGCTCGACCAAAGCCAAGGATTGAACTTCTTATTCTCATTTTATTTATACAATATATTGGTTTACTTATCAATCAACAGAGATTACAATAGTTAATATAAAATCCTTATCAAAGATTCAATCTAACAACAATGTACCTTTGTGGTTTTTCCCGGATGGGTTTCCATGTTAAATGTTGTTTCTATGTGTATTTGATGAATTTGTTTATGTTATATATATATGCAATCCATTCAAATCTACCTATTCATAACATCCATGCACTCAACATAAACAGATTCACCATATACACATAGAAACAACATTTAACATGGAAACCCATCCGGGAAAAACCACAAAGGCGCTCTTCATCTGACATGAAAAATATGTATCACATTTTTTCTACACGCTCAACTTGTAGACTCTACTCTAGATCTTCTTTACAATTTATACAGACTTTTCTCCTCTCATGCTCTCTAGTTTTGGGTCTTTGTAGCTCCGTTATCCTTCACTCTACTTTTGATCTACACACATCCTAGATCGATTCTCTAGCTAACATCTCTCTTCTCTACAAATATGAGGATAAAAACACTCTAATTCTATAGCAACCTAGACAAGACAAGACCAACAGACAAACCGAGAGCGAAGAGATCCAACCCCCGCACATAGCTTGGGTTTTTATTTTAATAAGCTCTTACATGTCTTAATCAACTGACTCTATTTTGTTAGCTGACAAGATGTCATTTCTACTCTCACACATTCAGTTACAATTGAAAATAGGCGCTATCAGCCCAAAAATGGAATTATGCTTTATCACCAAAGCATGTGTTATTCTAACTAACTCCTTTCCCATGATTAGACAAACTATCATTTTTCAACTCCTTTACTCTTCTTCTGTCCTGTTTCCTTCCATCATGGTTTCTCTCATCACAACTTCTCTTTTATCGTGGACTCTTCCATCATGGTTTCTTTTGCCGCGAATTTCCTCTGTTGCAACTTCTTCTTTCATGTGATCGAAATCGTCATACTCTCAAGAAAAATTATGGTCGAATTCTGCCTATCTTTTCCTAGGGCCAACATGTGTATAAATTTGAATATACATAGTGCACATCCTCTACTTCTTCCTTTAACCCCAGTTTTTTAACCCACAAGTTCGAATCATGTCATCAATCAGTTATTTCCATTTTATACACTAATTGGGCAAGCAATAAAACCCTGTAATTCTTTATTCAATCGGTATATATATGTTGACATATACACCTCAATGAATTCTTTATTCAATGGATATATATATTGACATATGCACCCCATTGAATGATGTAGTGCCAAGTGCAAAACAATGACCTTCCAATTGCTCTCTCCAGTGGGATCTCTCTAACAAAATGGGGTTCTACTCATAATTTGAGTTACATCTGATTGAACATTGTTGTGAGTGCATAATACTTGCCCCAAAAAATGTATACTCCAGTAGATCCCTCCTAACAAGGTAGAGGAACTACTCATAATTGGTCACTTGGTTACTTCCATTGTATACAACAATTGGGGAACCAATACATGCCTAATAACTTATACACTGAAATTGGGAAAGGAATCCACCATAGACACATTAAATGTGGTAGTCCCAAGTGCATAATTACCTTGCAATTGCATCTGCTAGTGGACTCTTTCTAACAAGGAGATAATATCTTCTCATAGTTGAACTTGCATCTCAACATCTACACCCTTTGAACGTTGCAGTTTTGAGTGCATAATTCTCCTTTGCAATTGCACCTTTGAGCAGACTCTTTCTAATCATTAGAGGAATTTTGGGGTCTAAAATGGGCCTCCTAAGGAAAATAATAAAATAATAGTTAAAATAATAAAATAATATTGATTAATTTTGGAGGAAGAAAAAAAAAACTACTTTTTGTGTTCGTATTTTCGACATATCTCCCTGTTTTTTTACTCAAATTTCAATCAGGAGAGCTTGTTGGATGCAGAATTTGATTCTGCATCCAATGAGTACCCACACTGTATACTTTTTACGGACCCCGCTGCCCCAGAAACAAGAAATACTTGAAAAAACGTGATGACATCATCATCATCATATTTTTTCTAGTATTTATTGTTTCTAGGGTAGCAAGGTCCATCATAAGTATGCAGTGTGGGTACTCGTTGGATGTGGAATCAAATTCCGCATCCAATGAGCTCTCCTGATCGAAATTTGAGTAAAAACACAATGAGATATGTCAAAAATACGAACAAAAAAAGTAGTTTTTTTTAATGACAAATATGCCAATTCAACCATTATGGTTGACTTATTTTATTGAAATTCTATTGGTTCTTGAATTCCAACTCACAAAAACTTATTTTGGCATGTTTTCTTATACGGGCCATTTTAGACCCCAAATTTTCTCTAATGATAGTAGTAGGGAAGGGGATCTTCTCATAGCTGGATTTGCAATTGATCTGATTGGGAAATCTTTATCCCTTATTAGGTTTGTGAAATTCTATTCACTCATACGCATGAGTTTCGTTTCAACTTAGATATTTTTCAAGCACTTTTTTATCAACTTTTGGAAAATCCAAATGTAAGCCTCCAAACCATGGTGAGAATTTGGATACTTACTACCCTCACAAGTCATAGAGAATGTAAAATCCTAGGATCTTTCCAACAAGGTAGGGACGCTGGGCTCACATTTGGATTTGGACCCAATGCAGTTTAGGTAAGATCCTTCCTATTGAGATCTTTAGAAGACAAGGTAGGGCTTCGCTCAGAGTTGGACTTGCACACAATGCTAATTGGGTAATGTATTTTCACCATGTAAGGTTTGTGAATACTCTATTCCTTAATAAAATTCTAGCGAACTTTATCAACTATTTCTCTATCAAAAACTTGTGAGTCCCAAATGCAAACCTGCAACCATTTTCATAATTTGTTCGAATACCTTATAAGTCACAAAAATAATATAAAATCCTACTGAAGATTCTATTTAATGATAAGAATATGAAGTTACATTGACTTTATCAGATATTTATCTATCGGATGTAATTGGTGCAAATCTCTTAGCGATGGATACTCACTGCATAGTCACAATGAAATTTAGAATGTAGAAACCTAATAAGCACTTTTTAATTAAGAATTCATTTTCATGAGTTCAAAATAAAAATTTATTATAGCTAAAAAAAATTTCACTCCGATGCTATTGGAGGGATGTGAATGTTTGGGACCTTGCAACAAAGAGGCACTACGATTTTACAAATAAAATTTGAAATATGTTAAGAAAATAGCTTGGAAGAAACCTACAATGTTTGATATTCTAATAGACACAGAAAAGTAAGCTTCCAAAAGAAAAAGCATCTCTATTATATGAAAATATGGCAAGAAAATTTAGCAGCATATACCCCATTCAAACGAAATTAATGAAAAAAATAGTTTTCTTTTATTGGGCTTCCTGAACAAATTGAAGGGATTTCAAGTACAATAAATAGAGGATAAATATTGAAAAATTCAATTAATCCCAGCCTTCCAATATATCGAAAAAGTATATGAAGCGACCAGTCCTACCTGAGTAGTCTTTTTCTGCATTGTCTTCTATCTCTCTTTCTATCATGCCATGTAATTGTTCAAGTGCATGAAACTAACCCATAGCACCTGCCAATTTCAATAATGTTTTATGTGAGAGTTATAGAAAAATAATGAGAATGTAATCAAACATAATGAGAGTGAGTTATCTATTTTAGTCTAGATGCGACCTTTAATATGTTTGAAGTTGTTGAACTGTTAGATATAAAAAATGTTCCAAAGTTACATTGTTTTTACCTAGAATCCTCCATACACATTTCAAAGATATTGTTTTTATAATTGCTGCTAAGTAAGCACAGGATACCCATACATTTGAAAAAGTTGAAGAAGTTCACAGTGGAATGTGGTTGATATGCTGTTGGGAACCCTTAAGATGCACCAAGAGCAGAATGGGATACCTCTTGGTTGTTGGGCGACTTCAATGTAGCTCATGTTTGGGAGGATGCATTGTTCGACTTCAATGCATATCATGTGGCCGTGCAACAATTCTCTGCCATAGAAAAAGTCACGACCTAGAGGGACTTTCAGCGGATTCACGCCACCTATTTTCAGTTGCCGAGAAAGGTGCAAAGTGTTATGCTTTTAAATTAAGTTTAAACAAAGGAAGATTTGATATGGTTTCACTACAAATAATCATAATAATAAACCGTGATCAAATTTAATGAAACTAGTCACAAAATGTTTTTATTTTAGTAATAAAAATTGACCATTATATATCATACAATATTCAAATGTAACTTATTCATTTATATATATAAAAATGAAATAGTGTACTATTTATATAGATAGGTGTTCATATTTTAGAATATGGAGTGTATGATTTTCCTAGATTGTAGAAGGATGTTACAAATTGATTTTAATGATGTAGTTCAAAATTTAAAATAAACAATTTTAAAAATAGCTCAACTTACATGTGATAGCTACATTTTATAATAGTTTGGAGAAATCTTAGTTAACTTCAATTGGCTACAGTTAAAGAAATCTTAGTAAATCATAATAAAAGTAAAGCACGGTAAAAAAATAACTTCAAAAATAGTGAGAATAAAATTTACTAGAATTCCTAATAAATTCCTCCATCTAGTATCCTGGGAGCAATGAGTCAAGCTAATGTGCATTGAATCCATCCACAGAGTGACATGCTGAATAAACTCTCCATTTACACAGAGTGGCATGCTGAATAAACTCTCCATTTGGTAAAGTGGGAAGCAATGAGTCCAGTAGTGTAATGTACAGTGAATCCATGCACGAAATGACGCT
This sequence comes from Pseudotsuga menziesii, assembly GCA_001517045.1. Taxonomy (NCBI): domain Eukaryota; kingdom Viridiplantae; phylum Streptophyta; class Pinopsida; order Pinales; family Pinaceae; genus Pseudotsuga; species Pseudotsuga menziesii. Next base: position 48,982 of record LPNX011034738.1, on the reverse strand, counting down.
CGTCCATCTAGGAGTCAATGTAATGTGTAGTGAATCCATGCATGGCATGACACTCCTCTATATAGCATCGTGGGCAGCAAGGAGTCGATCCAATGTGTAGTGAATCCATGCACGTTGCATCATGGAAAATAATGAGTTGAGGTAATCCGCACTGAATCCATTCTAGGTGGGTAGTCAGTTTAATGAAATATGTGAATAAGTGAAAATCAATATTTATATTCAATGAGAGTTTTGATTTTCCAAGAATTTATGTTCTAATCTATGTATTAGAATCCAATCCACGGGTGAATGCAAAACTATCATTGATACTTTCCTTCGACCTAGATAGTATGAAATAATTACTCATTTTTATTAGTGTTGATTTCTCGGTTAGTTCGTTTGACTATGTTTTAGTTTGTTTTTTTAAAACAAACTTTTTAAAACATAATTCCATGTAACTTAGTTATCCAAAGTTTTTGATTGATTTTGTAACCTTGCAATTGGTTGAAACATTGAAGGTGTTATTGCTGGGCTAGTGGCGTGCATCTTTGTATTGGAAAAGGTATCTTAATTGCCATTAAATGACACCTCCACCACGATTGAATGACATCGGCATTGTCGTTGTCATACCTCACCACCTCATTACCAATTGCCTCCTTGCCCACTGCCAACCGCCTCTTACATATATTAATTAGATTAGTCAAGTCATTTTAACCATTGAAACACATGATTACATTTTTCCATACTTGAACTTGTGCTTCTAGTCTTCCAACTACATTTCAGTTATTGAGTCCTTTGTATTTTCATATTTTTGTGTTTTTATTTTCTTTATAGGCGATTGTGGAGGCTCCAGCATTCCATGAAAAATGGTATCATTCATTTTGTATCAGCACTTCAAGATAAGAACCTCATTTAGGATAAACTGAGATGCTAAATAACTCTTTCCCTTCTCTACAAAATCGTCATATTTTTTAGGCAATACAAGCAACATGCTTTACATAACATATCTGTTTGCACTCTTTGATTTTTGTAAAGTCTAGGATTTCCATCGATCAAATTAGACAAAGGAATCCAGGAATAATACCAAGGGTCCTTTATCTAGAATTTCTAAGCTTGCAAACACTTTGAAATGTTACGCAATTGAGATCCCAAGTAAGGGAGGACGAGAAAACTTCTACAAAGTCTTCCAAATATCATCCTCACTTGGGATTTTGAACGCATAACATTTAGGCATTTCTAGCATCTCACAAATTCCATTTCAGCGTGTCTAGCATCTCACTAATTTCATATAGAAGATTCTTGGGATTATTCTCAAAGTCCTTACATGTTAGGAGTTCTTGGGTCACCAATGCCCTACCCTCCCTCCCTCTTACAAGAATTCCTCGTTGGCCTTAGAGGCATTCAAGAGCATTCCTACCTACAGGGTGCAAGAAGTTATAACTGGGAGGGATAGTGAAGATTAGTCGATATTGCATGCAGTAAGAAACCTCTAAATTTGTCGATGGAAGAAAGAAACAAATAAAAGAGAAGTTACATTTCGGTGCTTCAATATATTTCTGCACCGTGATCTCAAAGAACAACTTGACAGAATGTATATTTTTTGGTGAAACCCAACAAATAGTGCTAGGCTTTATCAAACTGTCTTGCCACCAATAGCTCTGCAACATATTTTTAGGTTCCAGAAAATGCCCAATTCTCGCTCCAACCTGGAGCTGCCCATTCCATGGAACTCAAAAGGTTAGGTCTCTATGTGCACAATGGATACACAAAATGCATATATCAAAATAATGACTAGGAAAATACTGACTTACTCATGGACAATGTCTTTTTGCTTGTCTTCATCCAGAAACTTCAATACAATGAACATCAAATATTTCTCAAAATCGAGCATTGTACCTTGTAGGTGTGGGGAGGCTTAGGACCTCCAAGCTCTACCACCAAGAAAAAAAGGAACTCCACCCACCCTTCCCAATCAACGACCCAAGAAACCAAACTTTATGAGTTTACTTTCCAAGGAAACCAAATCTTTTGTAAAACAGATAACATATGAATGGGGCAAGCAAATTCGATAAGAAATAATACATGCAGGGACTGTATATGACCATGCTTGATAACAACATAATGTTGAATGCTTAGAGCTATAAATAAAAATGGTGAAACCACACAATAGTCACATCAAGCTAGGAGAACAGTTGAATTCATTCACACATGTACCCATACCGAGAATTACAAAGATCTAAAATAGAACATTCTGAATGGAGTTTAAGATAGCCTAGTGTGATCACTACACACCTTACCGTGTTAATGCTATGACCAAGCTTCCCAAGAAGATCCAGATGATGTGGACACAGACCCTCATATATGAGGTAGTTGATATTGCTTTCGACATGGTTCACACTAAAAAACCAGCAGTTATTCAACTATTCAATTTACGAAGTTACTTCCATCCCTTGAGTGTGTTCCTCTATCTATTAATTGCTTGCATCTGCAATTTTTGGACATTTTTACTTTCTCTTATTAATTGAGAAACTTAGAGCTAGAAATAATGCATACATCTATATTGCAAAATGCTCACATAAATTACAGTTCAACTATATCCATTTGGAGAACAAGATAAAAAATAATTAAGCATATCAACCATGTGGAAAGTTGAAAGGAAAAAATGAACTATTGTGCATGCCATTAACTAATTTAATGATGAAAGAGAGTTTCTTTGAAGTTGCATATGCTAAGCTTGCACAGTAACATGTCAAGGAATATATTTGAAAAAAGAATTAATCTATATGTATATATTCATATGTTTGTATCGAACAAAAAAATGAAATCTAAACTTTGACAAAATAAAAATGCAAGCTAATGAAGGATAGAATTATTGCAGCTACGTGGAAGTTGCCAAGAAAATGAAACCAAAACTTTAATTACAAGTACAAAATAAAACCTGCTGAAGGATAGAATGATAGCTGATACGTGGAAGTTACCCTTGCAATGGGCATGGGCTTGGAGGAATGAAGGAGCCACATACATGGTAGGAAAAGGCATGTACTAGTTCTCTCTTAGTTGCATGGATTAAGCATGGCCATTGTGATTTCCTTGGGGATTGGGTATTTTCCATGCATGGATTCACATGCCATCTTTTATTTATTTATTTATTATATATTACAATAATTTTTTTGGCAATACTTGTTCACATAGGAGTTTGGGGGCTTGAACTGGGGCTGGGGATCGAACTTCTAATATTTCATACTCTAATTCACCAGTTGTGGAAGCAAAGATAACATATGCACTTGTTGGATCAAACTGAGCTGAAGTCCACCTATGGATAATTGCGTTGAACCCTGGTTATCATCAACAAAACGATTTTAGTTAGAAGAACCTTATTTATCCACGCCAATGAGAATCAATAACTTAATTTTAATTAAATTGACAAAACTACAACCATTGTATTGTGTTTAAGAAACAATGTTTTGGCTAACTGATATATGTAAACATATTTACTACTTTCAGGAAAAGACCTATAAGATATTTAGCGAGACTGTTTGAACTTTGGTATGTGCGATATAATGTATTAAGTCAGATTATTTACAAGACTATTATAATCTAAATGACAAAATCAACACCAATGAGAATTTGATTTGATTTTAATTTTGAAGTTGATTATTTTTATTTTTTTATTGACTTTTTGTGAACAATAATATATTAAAGTAAGTCAATTCGCATAGGAATGTGGTCAATTTGAATTTTCTACACCTTATTTTGGTATTTTCAAATGGTATATGAATGCACAAAACTTACTCAACTAAGAGAGAGACGGTTCAAGTATTGAATCCTCTTACCTTCTTGCTGAATGCATGGCTTTTTCGGAATTGAACTCGGGCTACATTTCTCCCTTTTCCTTTGCAGTAAATGTAGAGAGAATATGGTGCCAATCATCAAATATAATTGAATGTTATTTGTAGCGTCAAGGTCTTTTCTCTAGGTGGTATACTAGCTGCATCTCATTTCCTAAATGAATTCCATATTTAAGACTTGGGAGAACTGAACTTAGCCATTAGACTGAGACCTAAGATCATGTTGGACGAGTGAGGATATTTTTATATTAATGAGGCGTGAGGTTTTGGGCTATGTTTAGGACCAGGAGAATCATCTAAATAGGATAGATGACAAATTTAAACTTTCAGAAGCATGGTATAACAGCTTCATAGTATATAAATTCATATTTACCCAACGAGAGGAAAATAAGATTTCTTCGCAAATCTTACATGTCAAATATTTTAGGACACTTTAGTTTAGGAAACTCTATACAGTTCCAAATATTTTTTTCTTAAGGAGACAAGGACTCAAGAAAAATACAATTTTGTGGAAAGGGAAAGAAGGGTTATTGTTTTTACTCATAGGCATGTCATGTCCCTAATTAAATGATTTCCAAATAAGACTACTTGTAAATAATGTTCCATCAACCTACCAGTTCCCTAAGTTGAGATGGAGACATAAATTCTATAATAAGGGGCTATGGGACCCAACAATACTTTATTTTCCCTATTCACATTCAAATGGGTCACATAAATGATAAATGCTAAGAAAATAATGTGGCATGGGTTCATGAAGACACTTGGAAGCTTGTGGAGCCTTTGGGTGACTAGATTTTGCACACACTTGGAATGATCTTCATCCAATTTGAACACATGGGTAATGTAACATTATTGGAGGGGGATGTGGTGTCAAATAGCATATAATGATCCAAGGAATTCGAGTTGGTAAAGGAGAGTAACTCCCATGGAAAAGGAAGAGACTAGAAGGCCATGTGTGCCACTTGGAAGGAGATTCCATGCACTCTATGACAACAAATGATGAAATATTCTATGACAAGTATGAAAAATTCATACCTGATTGCAGGCATATGAAAATTCTGACATGAAAAGGCTAAAAATATCAAACAAGAGGTCGAATTTGGGATTTAAAGGCAATCATTCAAATTGGGGAAAGAATTGAAGGAAGACAAGTGTCATGAGAGTTACTAAACCACTAAGATGAGTTCGAGGAAGCACATTGAGGGAATTTCAACCTTAGAAGGAATCATGAAGTTAGTAAAATGATTTCATGAGGAGGGATAATATATTTTGATGATTTGTTAATTTTCCTTTGGCATTTTGGAGAGATTTTTCTTTCCCATTGCACAGTGAGTGTTCACTCTCCCTGCTTGTGAACCAATTTCAAGGGAGTTGGATTCATTTCCAAGTTGGTTGATGGAGAGGAAATTAAGACCTATAATTTGAGATTAATTAAGGTTTATTAGTTTCAGGTTGAAGGTCCATATAGTTGAATTCTCATCTATCTCCATATTCTCTCATTCCTTCTTCTACATTCCCCCGCACTCTCATGTTGATGGCACACTTGTTGGAATTGTGCTTGCACTTTTCTAAGGGTATTTGAGGCCCAAGATTGGGTATATGATGTATGTATATTTACTCTTATGTCCATATTCTCTGTAAGTCAAAATATCAGAAATCCATATGTGAAAGGCTTGCATTGCCATGCTCTTGAATGACTAGTTTTCATGTATTTGGATTCCGTTTTAAAGGAGTTGTATAACATATTTGTATGAGGACATTTCTATGAGTTTGATGATGATGGGGAAGAAATATATGATGTATTAATCTGTAATATTATTCCCATATTCTCTGTAAGTCAAAATATCATAAATCCATTTGTGAAAGGCTTGCATTCTCATGAGCTTGAATGACTAGTTTTCATGTATTTGGCTACCACTTTGAGAGATTTGTATATTAGATTTGTATGAAGGAATTTATATGATGTATAATTATTTTGAGGAATAAATTTGAATTTTGTTTATTTTATTCATATTTCATGTCATTATGTGAACCAATTAATCTACTTTTCATGAGTCATAACCGAGCTATTAATACCATTTCCCCTTAAGCAAATTCATTGAAAGTTACCATATATATATTTTTTCCTCATAACCAATTTTAAAAGATTAATAACCATTATTAAAGACATCCATTTATTCCTTATACTCATTTCCATACTCTTTCATAAAATTTGGGAGGTTCGTACTTGATTTGGGAAGCTAATTTGTCTCTCGCCCTTGGGGGGAATTTGACCTCAATTTTCCTAGTAAATTTGCCCATTTTATTCTTATCCCCAAATCAAGTTGAAGAATCCTAAATTAAGATACAAATTATCCATAAACAACCTTGATATGTTATAAGACTCACCATATCCTTGGTTTACAAATTCAAGACCATTTCGAGTCACTTGAAACCCCCTAGAGTCATGACTAGCAAAGCTTGAAATTGGACAAAATTATGCAAACTTGAATAAAATGTTAAATGAGTTTTTGTTTCAAAAATTGACTGTATGAGGTATTTTAGGATGTTTTAAATCCTATAGTATCCCTCCACAATAAATTTGGAAAGGTTTGGTGGTGCTGGGAACCAAACCTAGAAAGACTAGTTAAGCTTGAATTTTCCCAACTTGTAATTTTCTCCAAAATTTCAAGAAGGGACATCACAGTGGTATTAGAGAATGGTATTGGAACCTTTTGAATTTATAGATGATAGGGATGAATTTATGAAACCCATGAAGTCATATTGTGATGATACGACCAAGCAGGTTATGCAAGGGTTCAAATTGTTGGCTAACCAACTTAGGGGTAAGTTGGAAACATGGGGTAGTAGTAGTTCCCATCATGGAGAGACATATAAGACCATTATTTTCGAAGTATTTAATTCTTGGGTGTATGTATTTAGGAACAATAATTCATATGTGAACTCATTAAGTAACAATCAGCAACCGACAAGCATGAAGGAGTTCGAGGAGCCACCAAACTTTTGTGGGTGGTGAAGCAGAAGAAGCATTACATCAAGAGGATCGAAATTCACTACCAATTGACTTTGAAAAAAGATGAAGAAACATAACATTAGAATGAATATGATTCCCTTGAAACTATTGAACATCATTCCAAGGCATATTCTACTGTGGACATGGATCAAAGGGCATCTACTAATGGATGCTTAAACTATGAAGGAGTACCTACTGATGGGTGCTCAAAACTCTATGTTGGTGACATAGAGATGATATTTGAGGATGTTGATGCAATCCAAATTTCTCATGAGAATGAATATGAATACCTTGTATCATATAATGAAGAACCAAGAAACAATGTCCCCATCACAACTTGAGCTTTAAGTAGTTAATCAAATCAAGAAGAACGAAAAAGAGGAGGTTCCTAAACAAGAAACTCTTTTTCTTGAAGGGTCATTGAGGATGGATTGAAAGAAGATTTAAGAGGACCTAAATATTATCCATGGAACACATTATTTGGTCTCAACAAAAATTTTGAGGATGGAGGAGAAATATTCCATGGAGGACATCGAGAAAATTCAGAAGTCAATATCCAACACCAAAGGTAATCTTTTGAATTTTCTTTCTAATGGAGATTATTTAATTGAGATTGTTTCTTTTTATCATGGAATAGACTTGAAGAATTTAGAAGATAATGACAAGCTCTCAAATGATTTGGAGTCCACCCAAAATGCACTCCAAAAATCTATGGTGCAAACTGAGTAACTTCAAGAGAGGTTGCAAGGGTCCTTTAAACCCTCCTACATATCAAACAATATTTGAATGGCTGAAAGAATTTATGTTACAAAGGAGGAATCTCATGTGATGGTGGAACATAAGTGCTTGGAGAGGCTAAATTCCAACAAGAAGGAAACCAAGTTCTTGTTCTTGTTTAAAGGGATTATGAGTTACCTCTTGGTGAGAGTTATAGAGCCTTGGAGGAGGCACGTGATCTCACAACAATTGTACCAGCCAATTATGGATAAGATGCATTCAAAAGTTTGATATGTAAGAGTTGCAAATAGGTAAGGTTAGTTCATAATTATGCACGCCCTACTTCATTTTTGGCCACATCAATTGGAGATGGAAATTGGGTGAAAGGTTTCTTTTTGATGGTGCCACATTAAGAGTATGTAACTTATAACTATCCCTTTTAAAATGACATGAATATAGAACCATATTTGTTACATTTTCAGCAACATCCTTTGTTACATTATGATGCGACACATCTACATGGATGCACCTATGATGTTCACTTGACTCACTTGGAGACTCATGATTTTCCTTGCTCCTTGCCTATCCCATTTGATGTTGGAGAAACTTCATCCCACACTTGGGTGAATAAATATATGATTGAAGAAAATTATTATTGGCAGCGACATCCTTTGTTATTTCATGATGATATACATGTTCATGGGTGTATTGATGAGACTACTTTGAGTCACTTGAAGACTTCATATTTTCTTTGCTCCTTTTTTGGTTCATATTTTGGTGGAGGTTCTTCATTCACCTTTTGGATGAAAGAATACATGGCTGATTATATGGATGCACCTTATATTATTTTCGAGCATCATTATAGGACATGGGATCCTCACCTATTTCATTGGGGAAGATTTGATAGAATACGTGATGCTTGCATGTATGGGCCACATAATGATCTACTTAGTTAGATGTACAAGCACTTTAATGGTTCTTTGATGAGGTACCTTCTTGATGTAAATTTGTCTGATGTTGGTATGTACTTTCATGATCTATATTTTGTACTTGTGATGTTTGGAAGGGTGCAATACAAGAAATGGGATCCTGCTATTACTTGGTTCCAATTTGGGGGAAACAAGCAATAGGGGATATTGAGTCACCACTTGAGAAGGTGATTGTAATCAGAGTAGAAAAGAAACAAGCATGGTGGTTCCTCTTTGAAAATTTCTTGGAATCTTGGAAATTCAAGTTTGGAAACTCAGTACCAACTTCAAAGAATTATACAGAAGCAAAAAGGGCTGAAAGTTCAGAAAAGATTTCCAAAAGATGGAGGTAAATATTATTTGTGAAAATTTTGTTTTGGTGTATTTTATTAATCCTTTTGTTGTTAGTTTTGATGTCATAGGATGTATAAATATTCAAATATCCAGATATATTTACTTTTGGAAGCACCTAATTGCAGTACATGAGTGCCACTACTTAAATTACAGCTAAGGTTTGAAGCAAATTTTTGGAAGGAAGGAAGGTTATTCAAAATAAATGTTTGAAATTGCTTAAGGAAAATAAATATTGAGTGGGGAGGACTTTCATTCCCCCAATTAAATAATTTACAAATAATACTACCTAAAAATAATGTTCCATCAACCTACTAGTTCCCTGGGTTGAGATGGAGACATAAATTTTGTAATAAGGGGTTATGGTATCCAAAACGACTTTAGTTTACCCTATTCACATTTAAATGGGTCACATAAATTATAAATAATAATAAACTAATTTGGAATGGGTTCATTAGGACACTTGGAAGCTTGTGGAGACTTTGGGTGACTAGATTTCCCACACACTTGGCATGATCTTCATCCAAATTCAAAGACATGGGTAATGTAACATTATTGGAGGGTGATTTGTTGTCAAATATCATATAATGAGCCAAGGAATTTGAATTGGTAAAGGACAGTAACTCCCGTGGGAGAGGAAGAGACTAGAAGACAATGTGTGCCACTTGGAAGGAGATTACATGCACTCTATGACAACAAATGATGAAAGATTCTATGAAAAATAGGACAAATTCAAACCTGATTGAAAACATACGACAAATTTGATAAGATAGGGATAAAAATATCCACCAAGAGGTCGAATTTCTAAGTTAGAGGAATCCATTCAAATTGGGGAATGAATTGGAGCATGAATAGGAGGACAAGTGTCATGAGAGTTACTAAACCACTAAGATGAGCTGGAGGAAGCACATGGAGGGAAATTCGACGTTTGGTGGCTTCATGAACTTAATAAAAGGATTTCATGAGGATGGATAATATATTTTTATCATTTTTTAATTGGCCTTTGTCATTTTTGAGATATTTTGCTTGTCCATTTCAGGATGAGTGTTCACTCTCCTTGCTTGTGAACCAATTTCGAGGGAGTTGGATTCCTTTCCAAGTTGGTTGATGGAGAGGCTATTCATACCTCTCATTGGATCTTAATGAAGTTGCTTTAGTTTCAGTTTTATGTTCCATACATTCAAATTCTCATCTATATCCCTAATCTCGCATTCCTTCTTCCCCATTCCCTCCCACTCTCATGTTGATGGTGCACTTGTTGGAGTGTTGCTAGCACTTTGATCAGGGTATTTGAGGCTCAAGATTGGGTATATGATGTATAGATAATTACTTTTATTTATATATCCTCTTTAAGTCGAAATATCAAAAATCCATATGTGAAAGGCTTGCATTCCCATGCTCCTGGATGACTAGTTTTCATGTATTTGGCTTCCATCTTAAAGGAGTTGTATACTAGATTTGTATGAGGAAATTTCTATGAGTTTGATGATGATTGGAAAGAAATATATGATGTATGTCTCTATAATTTTATTCCTATATTCTCTGTAAATCTAAATATCACAAATCCATGTGTGAAAGGCTTGCATTCCCATGAGCTTGAATGACTAGTTTTCATGTATTTGGATTCCACTTTGAGAGAGTTATATATTAGATTTGTATGAAGGAATTTATATGATGTTTAATTTTGTTGAGGTTGCAATTTAAATAATTTTTATGTTATTCATTTTTCATGTCATTATCTGAACCATTTAATATACTTTTCATGAGTCACAACCAAGCTATTAATACCATTTCCCGTTAAGCAAATTCACTAAAAGTTACCACATAGATTTTGTGCCTCATAACAAGTTTTAAAATCTTAATAAACATAATTAAATACGTCCACTAATTCCTTATATTCATTCAAATAATCCATTCTGAAATTTGGGAGGTTCGTACTTGATTTGGGAATTCTTGGCTCTAACCCTTTGGGGGAATTTGACCTCAATTTTCCTAGTAAATTTTCCCATTTTATTCTTAGCCCCAAATAAAGTTGCAGAATCCTAAAGTCATATACAAGTTTCCATAAGCCACCTTGATATGTTATAAGACTCACCATATCCTTCCTTTACAAATTTGAAACCATTTGGAGTCGATTGGAACCCCCTAGAGTCATGATTAGCAAATCTCAAAATTGACCAAAATTATGCAAACTTGAATAAAATGTTAAATGAGTTTTATGATTCAACAATTGAATGTATAAGTTCTATTATCATGTTTTAAATCCGATCGAATCCCTCCACAAGAAATTCGGAAAGGTTCAGTGGTGATGGGAACCAAACCTAGAAAGACTAGTTAAGCTTGAATTTGCCAACTTGTAATTTTCTCCAAAATTCCAAGAAGGGACATTAAACCGCAACAAAAAGTATGGAACAACTCATAAAATCATAGAAGTTAAAGGGTTACATGAATATACTAGCTACAGCTAAAAACCCAGAAAAATTCACAAGGTTACATACTAGTTTAGTGCCTAAAATCTAAAAAACAACTACGACGAAACAATGCAACAACTTCCTAACAGTTATAAATCCATTTATGTCAGTGTTCAATACCAGCATTTCCAAATACAACTGGATAAGTCATATTTCATAACAAACATATAGGTTTTATACACTTTTAGTGCCTCATTTCAAATTGGAAAAACAGTTTAAATTACAAGTTTATGGCCACGAGTAAGGCCTCCATAAAAATACACTTTCAAGCCTTAACTTTTGGTAAATTATCTAATTTCCCTGTATTTAGAACTTCATCTCACGGGTTCCTTACAGGAGCATTTTGTTGGAGTGTTTACCCTTGCATGTTGTCTATCTTCCTAGAACCTATGAGAACATCACCATGTATACGAGAAAAATCAAAGGAATAACTTCAGTAGAAGAAATCGATCTCAGGATTTCCAAACATAACCCAACTTTGTGACTAGAAAACATTTCCTAAAAACTTTAATTAACTAAAATGTGTATGTAAAAAATTTAGTGTGTAAAGTATTCAATTAAAATATGTTGAAGAAAACGTGTTGGGGTTTTTTAAACGATCATAACATAATTTTGAGACGGTTATCATGTAACTAAAAAAAAATTGTGTTTCATAGTAGATGAGAAAGCAACACAATATCATTAAGATATCGGATCTTTCCATTTCCTTCCCTTTACTAACTAGTTTCTCCACTCTCTTTATTTTTAACATGCCTTCACAATGCTAGTAACATGATCACCTTTTCAAAAAGTGCAGTACAAACTCACACAGATAAAACAATAGCGAAAGGGCACTGCGAAGCTAGGAATTAGAAACTTCTAAACATTTATGGCAAACGAGCAGACCTGTATTTATATTTCTGAAATATAGACCATAATGTGGATGCATTTAAAACTATATTTCTTTCCCCCAAAAAAATTAACTAATTCTTAATCCATTCCATACACACAAAAAAAAGGAACATAGTCTTAAATATTGAATGCTTTTACTTTAAATATCGAACGTGTTTAGAAAACACACATATAAATATTGCATTGAACTTATGATTAATTTTTAATTTGAACATTTATTAATAAATTCTAAATTTTATAAAATTGTTTAAATATTTAAAATTATTATAATGATATATGATATGCAAGTGGTGTATTTGTAATCCCAAGGTGTTGATGCCTAGCCAACATCCAAGTCAATGACATTCTTTGGTGAATGAAATTAAAAGTCGAACGCCTATGCTTTTAAGGCTGAGATTCGTCTTCAACCACGCTTTGTTGCTACTACACTAAGCTACATTCTTGCACACTACGTTTACACTCAGGCTACATATTTGTGTGCATTATTTTTTTTATAAAAGATTTATATATTTATGTTCAATCTCAATCTCACTTATTATTCTCATATCAATGCATACCTATCAATCTTGGTACATATTCGTTGCCATGCAGTACTTGTTGATTTTATGTCGAGCGGTTAGTTTGTTAGATACTTTGTTGGAATAACAAACGTACTGTAGTGGATATTTGATGGGTTTGCAGATGGAGGATGATTGAAATGAGTTCATTGAGTTTCGCCCACCAAGAGTTTTGCTAAGTTAAACAATGACTAAATAATGTATTTCCTTGGCGTATCCTCATGAGAGATATATCAATCTCGTTGTGATCTCTGAATCATCTTTGAAAGCAATTTGAATATAGTGCTATCCAATCTATGGTCTATCCATGGGTGAGAATTTGAATATAGTGCTATCCAATCTATGGTCTATCCATGGGTGAGTATGGAAGGGAATCTCTCAAGGCAAGCAACATAGAAACAAAAAGAGGATATGAACAAAATGGGCTATATGTGTGTGCATTATGAGATATACAAAGGATTTCATGAATGATCTTTTAATGTGTTATGCCCATGCATTATGACATTTTGAGAGAGGTGTGTTTTATTTTTTTATTTATTATTCTACATTGCATGGTTAGCTATGCATTAATATTTGATAATTTTATACTTTAAAAGGACTTTATTCCGCAAGAGAAATTTGTGGTTATATTGTAGATTGTGCTTTTCTCAAAGAAAAGGTCTTTCTTCTATCTAAATTTGTGGTGACTCAAAGGTCATAATGGACTGGGTAAATGGTATTTCTACTCTTTAGGAACTCAGATTGGAATTCTAGTTGGAAAGAGTCAAATATTTGATCTTTTTCTGAGATGTCATTTTGTTATATTTTTTAACTCTTCAATGAAGAGGCAAATAGACCATCAAAACTTGCTATTGGAAATATGGATGACTACTTATACTTTCGGGAATTTAGGGATGATGTTATTATTGAATCTGGTTTGGCCAAAGTGTTTTGATATCTTCCAGCCTTAGTATGTTCGAACACTACTTTTATGATGGTCCTAGTGTGTTGGATGTTTGGTTCATGGAATTATTTAACTAGAAGTAAGGAAGTTGGTAGTTGGTTGTGAGTTCAAGTCTTATTATGAAAGTTTGTTCCTATAAGATTTAAAGATTTTGTAACTTTGATTCCTAATGAATAACAAGTTGCAGTTTTTTCCACTGTGAAAAAATGGAAAATTTGGTTCATAAAAAAAGTAGTTAAGTATTAAATTATCGAGTAGTTAATAAGGAAAATAATTAATTAAAAATTAGGTTAATGAAAAAAGAGAGAAGTTAACCAAAGAGATTTAAAAATTGAGGGAAATATATTAAAAAATAGATATATTTATTTAAGGAAGGTAATTTTAAATGGTTAAAGAAAATAAAATATGAAGATTTTTTAGATATATTTATTTAAGGAAGGTAATTCTAAATGGTTAAAGAAAATAAAATATGAAGATTCAATGTTAGAAAATGGAATATATATAAAAGGATGGTGTGTCAAAAAAAGGTTATAGTTGACAAAGATCATGAAAAGATATAAGTAAAGAAAAAGGAAACAAATTTATGAATAGCTTACCAATCAAGGTCGATATATTAAAGGTTTAATCTCATTTCTAGATTTATATATTATAATAATAGTTTAAAAAATTTATCTTCATTTATATTGAAAATGTGTATTTAATTTCTTTATTCTATTACTATAAAGTAATATATTATAATTTATGTGAATATATATTAATAATAATAAAATCAAATGTATACATTTTAAACTTTAACATTGATTATATTTAAAGAAATAACAAAAATTATGATAAAAAAAAAAAAGCATAGGTTTAGTCCACCTTCCTAAAAACATAGGGTAATAATCTCATTTTATAACTTGAATCACTTAAAAAACAAAATCATGACTTTGTAACTTGAATCACTTACAAAACAAAATCATTATAGTAAGAATTCAGCACTACAATTAATAACAGATAAGTACAAATTATATGAGAAGTAGAAAAAATTATATGAGAAGTAGAAAATATTTATGTAAATATTATGAAAAGTTTCATAATAGTTTTTTTTGCTTGTTAATAGTGACATATATCTATAATTTTTGTAAATACAGGAAGTAGCAAATACTTTTGCAAAAATTATGAAAAATTTTATAAGCTTTTCTGTTAATTAACAGGGACATATATCTATATTTTCCGTATATACGAGACAAATATACCAAAGTATAGCAGTACTAATAGTTATTAAAGATGAAGAAAAGTATATGTAATAATGGACAAAAACTTTGATTATGTAAGGTCTCTAAACCTATACAAAGGTGGTTTCTTTTTTTCCACTTAAAAATATCGCAGACCTTTTTCTTTTTAAACCTAACCTATATTGTTCAATTGGCATATGGGTCGTACATATAAAATCGTTGTATCATTTACATTCATATAATAGCCATATTCTACTACTCCCTATCAATATTCAAAAAAGATAGATTAGTTATTTTTCTCTAATGAGAAAATTCAATCATATAAACATCATGTATGTTGTGTCTACAATAGATTTGATAAGAGTCAACATACTAAGAATGATTTATCTTATATTCTATGTAGTATATGACAAACTAAGATCCCCCCAATGAGAAGTATGTGTCCAGGTACCAAATCCTACCAATAGAAGGTTATGTTGGACATGGTCCAGGTTCATATTCCTTGATCAAGTCATTTTGGATCTCCTGCACATGCCAAATACCTTTATCGATCAACAACCCCTCCTTTGAAAGTCGGTCTACAATACATTGTGCTCCCTATAGATATGATGGAATGTTGTATGTTCTATGCATCCAAGGAGTCTACAAGTGTCGTCATATAGCATCTTCAAATAGATATTTTTGGGTCCTCTCTTCTTCTTAAACTAGTTAATGACCATAAGAGAATCACCAAAAAATGAAATGTGTTGTACCCATTTCAAAATTGATATCTTCAACACTAGCCTCAAATCCATGAGCTTTGCTTTATTAGTAGTAGCAGGTCCAGTACCAACAACTAGCTTGTACCAATGGTTTTCAAATAAGTAGAACATACCTCCAACACCACCCCTCCTAGGACTTCCTTGTGTTGCACCGTAAAAAAAACACTATGATTTAGTCTTGTCAATGGCCTCTATCTCCATCTTCTTATTATTCCATGCAAGCAGGGAATTGCGTATTCGGCTAGGTTTTGCCATTTGTGCCATTACAATTGCCATATATTATACTATGGTTTTACATAAAAATTAACAGATTTTATAAAGTTTTTTTCATCCATTGTCTTATTGTGAAATTACCTTTTCATTTTATGTGTGCTATGAGCATGTACTTAAACCCTGACAAACATGCAACTTGCACTGATCACTGACACCCTGACAATCTTTGCATCCCATGAAACTGTGCAATCAATGACTTGCATGAAGCGAGATCCTTTTAGTGTAACATGGCAAGCTGCAAGGGCTTAAAATTATCCCAAAGTAGCTCCATCCATCAACTACACAATAATTTAAAGGACAATAAAATCCACAAAAACTGCAAAGATTCCCGCTTTATTTTTCTATGTTTTTAAAACATTCATTTTTTTTAAAATACTGTACATTTACTCAAATTAGCTCAAAAAATCATTTTTTTTAGAGGCTTTGAGTTGCATCCTCTTTAGGTTTCCTTTTGTTCGCCATTAGGAGATACATAGATAGACTATGTGGCGGCTTTTGAAGGGCCACAATTTCAAGCTCATGATTAGTCCCCTAGAACCTTTGTTTTCACATGTACTGGGATTGTAACAAAGGAATTTCATTCTTATATTGGAAAATAGCAATTCTTTAACATATTTGTTCTCTTACAACAGAAAATTAATGTTTATAATGGTAAATTGGAGGTATTATTGCATATTGTTTGTGATAAGGTAGATTACGTTGGAAATCTTGTTGCACTGTTTTGCCATTTCAATCTGTTCTTTTACAGTGACCAACCTCTAAATGACATGTACGGCCATTAGTTTTCGTTTTTCAATTGTGAAATGGAAGAATTTTTAAATCATCTTTCTAATAGTTGAACTAGATGGGAAGCCTTTGAATCTCTGCGAACTTTGTAACAGGAGGTTTGCATTTCATTATTGTCTGTAAATTGAAACAAATTTAATTACTATTTGCTCAATTTGCAGCAGATCGTATTCTATAAGGAATTTTTTTTGTCTGGCAGTAATGGAAACTAGTCTGGCTAAGTTCTAGTAGAAATTCTTAGGGTACTTCATGAGTCTCATCACAGACGTCTCGATTTGTTTTCATAGTGATTATTTAGGTTTTATTATGCTACTAGAGAAAATTGTTTGAACTCAAGTAACTTCTGTGGGATATGATAATTTGGAATACTCTTCTTAAAGGACATGCATTAGAGGAAATTTCAACTCAAAATGAGCCTTTAACTCTAATTCAAATTCCATGACATCATGTGTTAGCCAATGAAATTACTTTAAATTTGAAATACCGTATAAGACTTAAACACTTTTTTCATATAAATTTGGGGATAGGTATCATAAAAAAAAAACTACTTTTTTTATTTGTATTTTTGACATATCTCTCTTTGTTTTTACTCAAATTTTGATCGGGAGAGCTTGTTGGATGCAGAATTAAATTATGCATCCAACGACTACCCACTTGGCATACTTTTGACAAACCCCGCTACCCCAAAAACAAGAAATACCTAAAAAAACGTGATGACTTTTGACAGAACACGCTACCAAAAAAACAAGAAATGCCTAAAAAACGTGATGATGACATCATCATCACTTTTTCTTCAGGTATTTCTTGTTTTTGGGGTAGTGAGGTCTATCAAAAGTATGATGAGTGGGTTCTCGTTGGATGCGGAATTTAATTTTGCATCCAACGAGCTCTCCCAATCGAAATTTGAGTAAAATCACAGAGAGATATGTTGAAAATACAAACAAAAAAATAGTTTTTTTCTTTTCTCCCTCCAAAATTAATAAATATTATTTTATTATAACCATTATTTTATTAATTTTTTTAGGAGGCCCATTTTGAGTTGAAATTTCCTCTAATGTGCAATTTTCTCCAATTAAAGGGCATGGACAAATTTCTCCAATGGCTTTGCTTGGCATATATATTGCAGATGCAATGACAAACTTATGCATGATCTAATTATCCAGCTGTATGTCATTCAAATGAGTTCAATCGAGCTAACAAGTTGATGTCGTAAAGTCAAATATTACCCTTGCTATGGTTGTTGGCTATGACCATTTTCCTTTGTTTATCTCGTGTGAAAACTTATAGGATGGGGAGGCACAGTCAATGATGTTTATCAAAAGGATTATGTGGAATTTTTTATCTTTTCTAAGAGGTTGAATGCATTGGTGGAGGAATCTAAGTATTTTCCCTTCATGATATTACTGTAAATAAGAAGGGTGTAACAATAGCTAAGCTTGGGCCAAATGATGTGAATGTTGTAACTTGGGGAGTTTTTCATGCACATGAGGCAATCCATCCCACTGTTGTTGATCATGTAAGTTTCTTCGTTTGGAAGGATGAAGCATTCCAGGCCCGGGAACAAAAATGGGAATATTTGTATCTAAAGGGCGATCCTTTAATAAATATCCTTGAAGATGTAATTTATCATTGTGCTCATGCCAAGCACATTGAGAAGTATCCAAACAAAACAAGTGCACTTTGGCTTAGAACTTGAATTTCTACTTCTGTCCTTGGACATAAACTGACTCGACCCATCTATTTCCCATATAACAAGTGATTTTTGATTTTTTTGAATACTGTAGAGATTTTCCTATAGGAGAATACAAATCATGTTTCTCAATAGCCCTACATAGGTTTTCTTCGGTACAAAATTTTACATGCCTAGAAACATCTATTCTGCGTTGGTGATAGTTGGGCATACTGAGTAATGTTTAGACTCACAAAATGACTCATCTCTCTTCCTCTAATAATATATTGATCTAATTTCCATGGCATCTCTCTATTGAAGGGTCTACACAATCTACACCCTTATGTGCAAAAAGACAATGTATCCATTGATCTAATGATATAGTGACCTAATTTGCATGATAGCTTTGTAATGCTTTACTACATAAATAGCGGGTTTAAGACTATATTTGTGTAAATTGTCTTAACTTCAAACCCAAAAAATAAAAAATGGTTGAGGATTGTCTGAAATATTGTTTTTAAGCAATTGCCTTAAACTATTGTCTTTGTTTGAGACAACAAAAAAAAGTATTGTCTCAAATTTCTTTTCTCCATGTCATTTTTGTGTCTCTCAAGACAATGTATAAAACAATGTATAAAAAACATTCAATCATTTGAGAAAAACCAACTCAAGATTATTTTTTTAAAACTAAACTACAATATCCTATATTTTATCAATTCTACCACTGAGGAGACCTGGCCGAGGAAGAAATACAAGGCAGACAGGAGGACAGAGGATGAAGCTGACACTGCTTATTTCTCATCCCAGATATCAGTGGAGGAAGCAGTCTAAGGGGTCATACAAGCTCTAGTTGGTAGAGTGGATATGGGGCAACTTATGCCATTGCATGTTATTGTCGTTGACAAGATACATATACAAATGACAATACAAAAAGAGTCTCAGCAACTTAAGGAGGGCGTTCAAGGTATTCATCGTTAGATTTAGAGTTTTAAACTGTGTATATCCAAGAAGCTGCAATGGTTAAAGGTTCTCGTTATTCAGTCCTGGGAAACTCCTAGGAAATGCATAAACATCGATTAAAAACAAGTGCAGGATTAAAGTATCCCTACTGCACATGTAGAAACGACTATGTGTCTCCCATGCTAGCAGATTTAGTCAACAATTGTTCAACCTGTTAATAAACAATACTGCATTGAACAAGCGTCAGTGTTATTTATCACATGGTAATATTTCTTTCTTTTAGAATTAGTTGGGAGTTTATATTAAAACAAATCACCATTCCATATGTATAGTTACAAAATTAATCTAAAAAATCACTTTTTCATTCACTTTAACGTAAACAATTTTTTTAAATTTATATTTTTTCTCTTTTTTATTATTATTTTCTCATTCTACTTGAACTTTATGTTTATCTAATATGCTAGTTGTTATCACTCTAGGAAACTCCTCTAGTTTGTAGCTCGAGGATGCCTGGTAACTTAAATCTTTTTAGGGTTTTCTAATATGGATAATGTCGGGTGACCTATATGACATTCCACTCTCAAGACATCCATGCCAACTCAATCAGGTACAAGGATTTTAGTTACCATTGTTCAGAGGTTGACAATAAGGTGCAAGGATGGAGAACTCATTAGGCTGGCAGATTTACACACAAAACAAATGCATATAAATGGCTAAATCATGATAAGGATGGTACTTATAATTCAAATCACATCAACATGCCAATAGGGTGATAGCTATCAGTCATTAATTAACTTGAATTTAACCTAAATACACATTCAAGCATAAGCACAGAAAAGACAGAAATGGAAGCTGAACAAATGATAACAAAAAAGCTTATATTAAATCATGAGCAAAATGAGAAGCTGACAATAGTATCGTCTACAAGTCCCTAAAGTCGAACCTTTTCCATGAAATAATTCTTAGGCTTTATAGCCTTTACAAAATACACAGATTCTGAAAAAACTTGGATCTGTTTTTACAAAAAATAAACAAAATAATAGTTTTTTGCAAATTAGGTTAAAAAACCCTAATTAACTACTTGTCTAACTAACTGAAGAATTAGTTCACTGTATGAACCTTTAGATAACAAAGGTAACTGCTGAAAATCACTGTTAATAACACTAAACAAGCAGATAGACTGTGGGGTGGCTTTTGAAGGGCCGCAACTAGGAGATATAGAGATAGACTGTGAGGTGGATTTTGAAGGGCCGCAATTTCAAGCTCGTGATTAGTCCCCTAGAGACTTTGTTTTCACATGTACTGGGATTGTAACAAAGGAATGTCATTCTTATATTGGAAAATAGCACTTCTTTAAGGTATTTGTTCTCTTACAGCTGAAAATTAATGTTTATAATGGTAAATTGGAGGTATTATTGCATATTGTTTGTGATAAGGTAGATTGCATTGGAAATGGGATACTTGTTGCACTGTTTTTCCATTTCAATCCGTTCTTTTACAGTAACCAACCTCTAAATGACATGTACGGCCATTACTTTTAGTTTTTCAGTTGTGAAATGGAAGAATTTTTAAATCATCTTTCTAATAGTTGAACTAGATGGGAAGCCTTTGAATCTCTGCGAACTTTGTCACAGGAGGTTCGCATTTCATTATTGTCTATAAATTGAAACAAATTTAATTACTATTTTCTCAATTTGCTGCAGATCGTATTCTATAAGGAATTTTTTTTGTTTAGCAGTAATGGAAACTAGTCTGGCTAAGTTCTAGTAGAAATTCTTAGGGTACTTCATGAGTCTCATCACAGACGTCTCGATTTGTTTTCATAGAGATTATTTAGGTTTTATTATGCTACTAGAGAAAATTGTTTGAACTCAAGTAACTTCTGTGGGATATGATAATTTGGAATACTCTTCTTAAAGGACATGCATTACAAGAAATTTCAACTCAAAATGGGCCTTTAACTCTAATTCAAATTCCTTCACATCATGTGTTAGCCAATGAAATTGCTTTAAATTTGAAATACCGTATAAGTCTTAAACTCTTTTTTAATATAAATTTGGGGATAGGTATCATAAAAAAAACTACTTTTTTATTTGTATTTTTGACATATCTCTCTTTGTTTTTACTCAAATTTCGAAAGGGAGAGCTCGTTGGATGTGGAATTAAATTCTACATCCAATGACTACCCACTCGGCATACTTCTGACGAACCCCGCTACCCCAAAAACAAGAAATACCTGAAAAAATGTGATGAATTTTGACGGACCTCGCTACCCAAAAAACAATAAATACCTAAAAAACGTGATGATGACATCATTGTCATGTTTTTTCAGGTATTTCTTGTTTTTGGGGTAGCAGGTTCCGTCAAAAGTAGCTGAGTGGGTACTCGTTGGATGCGGAATTTAATTCCGCATCCAACAAGCTCTCCCGATCAAAATTTGAGTAAAAGCACAGAGAGATATGTCGAAAATACAAACAAAAAAGCAGTTTTTTTCTTTTCTTCCTCCAAAATTAATAAATATTATTTTATTATAACTATTATTTTATTAATTTTTTTTAGGAGGCCCATTTTGAGTTGAAATTTCCTCTAATGTGCAATTTTCTCCAATTAAAGGACATGCACAAATTTCTCCAATGGCTTTGCTCAGCATATATATTGCAGATGCAATGACAAACTTATGCATGATCTAATTATCCAGTTGTATGTCGTTCAAATGAGTTCAATCGAGCTAACAAGTTGATGTCGTAAAGTCAAATATTACCCTTGCTATCACTGTTGGCTATGAACATTTTTCTTTGTTTATCTCATGTGAAAACTTATAGGATGGGGAGGCACAGTTGGTGACATTTATCAAAAGGATTATGTGGAATTTTTCAGCTTTTCTAAGAGGTTGAATGCATTGGTGGAGGAATCTAAGTATTTTCCCTTCACGATATTACTGTAAATAAGAAGGGTGTAACAGTAGCTAAGCTTGGGACAAATGATGTGAATGTTGTAACTTGGGGATTTTTTCATGCACATGAGGCAATCCATCCCACTGTTGTTGATCCTATAAGTTTCTTCATTTGGAAGGATGAAGCATTCCAGGCCCGGGAACAAAAATGGGAATATTTGTATCTAGATGGCGATCCTTTAATAAATATCCTTGAAGATGTAATTTATCATTGTGCTCATGCCAAGCACATTGAGAAGTATCCAAACAAAACAAGTGTACTTTGGCTTAGAACTTGAATTTCTACTTCTGTGCTTGGACATAAATTGACTCGACCCATCTATTTCCCATATAACAAGTGATTTTCGATTTTTTTGAATACTGTAGAGATTTTCCTATAGGAGAATACAAATCATGTTTTTCAATAGCCCTACATAGGTTTTCTTCGGCACAAAATTTTACATGCCTAGAAACATCTATTCTACATTGGTGATAGTTGGGCATGCTGAGTAATGTTTAGACTCACAAAATGACTCATCTCTCTTCCTCTAATAATACATTGATCTAATTTCCATGGCATCTCTCTATTGAAGGGTCTACACAATCTACGCCCTTATGTGCAAAAAGACAATGTATCCATTGATCGAATGATACAGTGACCTAATTTGCATGATAGATTTGCAATGCTTTACTACATAAACAACGAGTTTAAGACTATATTTGTGTAAATTGTCTTAAATTCAAACCCAAAAAATAAAAAATACTTGTGGATTGTCTTAAATATTGTTTTTAAGCAATTGCCTTGAACTATTGTCTTTGTTTGAGACAAAAAAAAAGTATTGTCTCAAATTTTTTTTCTCCATGTCATTTTTGTGTCTCTCAAGACAATATATAAAAAAATGTATATAAAACATTCAATCATTCGAGAAAAACCAACTCAAGATTATTTTCTTAAAACTAAACTACAATATCCTATATTTTATCAATTTTACCACTGAGGAGACCTAGCCGAGGAAGAAATATAAGGCAGACAGGAGGACAGAGAACGGAGCTGACGCTGCTTATTTCTCATCCCAGATATCAGTGGAGGAAGCAGTCTAAGGGGTCATGCAAGCTCTAGTTGGTAGAGTGGATATGGAAAAACTTATGCCATTGCATGTTATTGTCATTGACAAGATACATATAAGAATGATAATACAAAAAGATTCTCAGCAACTTAAGGAGGGCGTTCAAGGTATTCGTCATTAGATTTAGAGTTTTAAACTATGTATATCCAAGAAGCTGCAATGGTTAAAGGTCCTCATTATTCGGTCCTGGGAAACTCCTAGGAAATGCATAAACATCGATTAAAAACAAGACCAGGATTAAAGTATCCCTTCTGCACATGTAGAAACGGCTATGTGTCTCCCATGCTAGCAGATTTAGTCAACAATTGTTCAACCTGTTAATAAACAATAGTGCATTGAACAAGCGTCAGTGTTATTTATCACGAGGTAATATTTCTTTCTTTTAGAATTAGTTGGGAGTTTATATTAAAACAAATCACCATTCCATATGTATAGTTACAAAATTAATTTAAAAAATCACTTTTTCATTCACTTTAACGTAAACAATTTTTTTAAATTTATATTTTTTCTCTTTTTTTTGTTATTTTCTCATTCTACTAACTTTATGTTTATCTAATATGCTAGGTGTTATCACTCTAGGAAACTCCTCTAGGTTGTAGCTCGAGGATGCCTGGTAACTTAAATCCTTTTAGGGTTTTCTAATATGGATAAAGACAGGTGACCTATATGACCTTCCACTCTCAAGACATGCATGAAACTCGATCAGGTACAAGGCTTTTAGTTACCATTGTTCAGAGGTTGACAATAAGGTGCAGAGATGGAGAACTCATCAGGTCGGCAGATTTACACACAAAACAGATGCATATAAATGGCTAAATCGTGATAAGGATGGTACTTATAATTCAAATCACATCAACATGCCAATAGGGTGATAGCTATCAGTCATTAATTAACTTGAATTTAACCTGAATACACATTCAAGCATAAGCACATAAAAGACAGAAATGGAAGCTGAACAAATGATAACAAAAGAGTTTATATTAAATCATGAGAAAAATGAGAAGCTGACAATAGTATCGTCTACAAGTCCCCGAAGTCAAACCTTTTCCATGAAATAATTCTTAGGCTTTACAGCCTTTACAAAATACATAGATCCTGAAAACTTGTATCTGTTTTTACAAAAAATAAACAAAATAATATTTTTTTGCAAATTAGGTTAAAAAACCCTAATTAACTACTTGTCTAACTAACTGAAGAATTAGTTCATTGTATGAACCTTTATATAACTGAGGTAAGTGCTGAAAATCACTGCTACTAGCCCTCTGCTGGTTAAGTCACTGTTTTCTTTTGATAGCTAGGTGTTGGTGACCTTTTCCACTGTTATGTCATAATAAAACTAAAACAGACCTTTCCTTATGCTTTCTTCTGCATCTTTCATCTTCAGACTTTGTCCCTAAGCCATCTATATTCTCCCAAAACTGGTCTTGCGAGCCAAAATTTAATTTTAAGTCTTTTTCTACTTTCGGTGGTTAAGAGGCCAGACTATCAGAACCGTTAGCTACCGAAAGCGATGCTTTCAGTGGCTAATGAACTGCCCAGCGTCCGCCTAAGCCACCGAAAGCCCTGTTTTCCAAAAATTATTAGGTTTCTTCCAAAAATGTTCTTTTAGGTCTATATTCTCAACTTTATTCTTCAGCAATCTCTGTGCTAGTAGGATTAACAATAGCCTAGCTAGTTTTTGGAGGCTGAAGGCTAACTCCAGCTTTAGCTGGAGTTTTCAATGTGGAGTGGCTACTAGGGTTTGCCTTGGCCTCCTTCAGCTTCAGTCTTTGGAGCCTAATCATCCTGTACAATCTACTATTGTCTTTCATGAACCTCAGGTTTGTTCTTTTTAACAAGATGTATCTTCCTCTCATCTCTAGGAAGGAATTATGCAACTACATATTCCTTTTGGTCAATATTTCATTATTTTTCTTTATCTCCCTTTCCAAAATCGCCATCTCATAAACTTTCCTTAGTAATTGATTTATCTTTTGAGTTTTGGGCTTGTTGGAGGAAGCCTTCTCTGTTGTTTCCTGTTGCTCTTTTGGTGTGGGATATGGTAGCTCTTCAGTCACTGCTACAATCTACAGAGCTAGGTCTGCACCTTCCTCTTGCTCCTCTTCAAAATCTGAGTAGGGCAGGTTTAAAATATTCTCATTATGTGTTTCAACTTCCTGTCCCTTCTCACTAAAGTCCAAGTTTCTTTTTACCTTCTTGGCTTTGGAAGAGGAGGGAGGTTGTTCTACTGTTGCTGGGGATATGTCCCTCCTCTTTCTTCTCCCACTCCTTGGTGTGCTAGAATTTTTGGCAGGGGACTTCCCCTTCTCTTCTAGCTGAAGGCCTGTCTTAAATCCATTCCAAAACAAGAAATAAGGCCATGCCATATTCCTTCTTTTCAGCGGCTCTTGGATCAACAGTTGGATAAGGCCATGGTGAGACATTCTCCCAGCAATCTTGGTTGGTTGGGCCTTCACTTGGTGTGCCATCTTTCCCAAACTTCTATGTAAGTAAAAGGGAAAATTTAGTGGGCTTTTACCTGTGAAGTGGTTCATTAACTTGAAATGGTAGATCATGGCTTTGTTATATCTTCCTTCACATGTTAGGTAGACCACAATGGCCTTCAGCAGTTGTTTCCACCTCTATTCCAACTAGGATGATGGCACACTCTTTTTCCACACCACTCCTCTATGCTGAGGCTTTAGGTAAGACCTGAACTCTACATCTTTTGGTATGGTGGTTTTGAACCATTTTTCTCTTGTGCCAAGGAGTTCAATTACTTCAGTGATTAGGGTTTCATCTATGTGAAATTCCTCTTTTCCTATGACTTCCTTTGAACCATCAAATGAGAGGGCAAATGCCTCAGCCACCTGCTGATGGGAACCTTGTATCTTCTCAGCAAACTTGTAGGAGCCAGCATCTTGGAAAATTTTACAGACCTCTGGATGTACTTCCAAATAGCTGATATCTCCCAACTCCTGCATGAGAGCAGGTCCTCCCTTCTTCATCTTGATGAATGCCACTCCTAGGTACCTGCAAAGATAATCTTAAGTTCTGTATGATAGTGTGTTAGCAGGCTTCTTTCTTAGAGATGGTTTTCCTAGTGGAGAGGAATGCTAAGATCGAAAGTGAAATGTGCTGTAGTTTTTGGCACTGATTATGAGGGTTTTTGCTCTCATGATGGATGCTGAGGTCATAAGGTGATGGCAGTAGTTGATCTTCTTGATTTCCTTTGCCCAACAATCATATTACAAATCATCCTGGGTACTCGATTAGCTTTCTGCTATTCTTTTGGATAGGTGGAAGAAAAATGAGGGCTTCCAATCCTATTAGTCCTTTATCAGTTCTATAACGACCTCCTTCACTTATTTCCACATGCGGTTATCCAGGCTCAAGTCCTTTCGGTGGTTTTTCATGCCCTTCACTAATCGTTTATCTTGCTAACAGGGTTTGATTTGACTATTTTCTAACCGTTTCCACATTTTACCTTTTCGGTGGTTAACAGTCTTTGGAATTTTTTCTGCTAGCCTCTAAAAAGATGACTTTTGGTGGCTAATGAAGTGATATCCCTTTCGCCTAAGCCACCGAAACCATTATCCCAGCGTCACGGTGAGACCCAACTTTCGACGGATAGTGGCCTCACTGAAAAACCCTTTTAACCATGGAAAAATTGTCCTTTCAGTGGCTAATGAAATGTACGAGCTTTCGCCTAAGCCACCAAAAGCACTTTCCTCGACGCCTATTTTCCTGCTTTAAACAGTTAAAATTTGTTTTGAACTGTTCGATAAGTTGCCGAAAGCATCACCTTTCGGTGGCTAATGAGATGTTTGGAGTCTCGCCTAAGCCATGAAAGCGCCTTTACCAATGTCATTTTCTGTCTGCTTTCGGCAGTTAACACCCTTCTTGGTCTTCTCCCTAAACTGCCGAAACCAACACTTTTCGGTGGCTAATGAGTGATATTGAAGTCTCGCCTAAGCCATCGAAAGTGTTTTTGCATTTTGCTCACTCAGGCCCTCTTTCGGTGGTTTAATTTTATTCTGCATTAACCCGTTAGTTACCGAAACATAGCCTTTCGGTGGCTAACAAGCTTTCAAGAACCTCACCTAAGCCACTGAAAGCTATAACTTCCAAATGTTTCAACCATATAAAAAATAGAGACCGCCAATTTGTTAGTCATCCTCAAATATTTTATTACATAAATTGAATTCTTCATACTATCAAAATAAATTTGTTTTGGAAGATAACACTAGTTATTAACAAAATCTTTACTTTGTTCTAGAAAAATATAAATAATTGCATGGGTATAGATTTGGTGTTGTTACCAAAGCGCTATAAACCTCGGGGTTCGTTAACTAAGGAAACTATGAGTGGGTAGTGCGCTATGATGTCTTCAATCCTCTAAAGTATAAAGGTATCAATATTAGATTCAAGAAGGATTGGCACTTTTAGTTTCATTTTAAACTATTATCCTTTGAAAATATGAAAATAATTATAATGATTTAACTAACGTCATTTCAAGAAATATTTCTGGAGCTCATATCCTTTGTGCTTTACTTTTGCAATGGAAGATTAAGAAAAAGAAGAGAAAATTGTTTTTTATTGTCTCCTGTTGGATAGTAGTTTCATTAATTGTATTTGTGTATGTGATTCATCAAAATAAGAAAAGTACTTGGCCCCAAGTGCATTTGAGAAAGATATCACCTTCCCTGCACTCACCCACTTCAAAGTCGATACTTGTCTTCCTTGATGATATTACTCTACAGCGCTTTGGTCGAGGTTCCTGCAAGCATCAAAATTCCAACCTCGACATGCTTCTCAAAACATAACTAAGAATTGGTTGGAACATTCAAGAGGAGATTGCAGAGTTTAAACTTTAAGTTGTTCTCCAAAGAACATTAACTACTACAAATTCTTGTGGACCTTTTGTTGATAAATCATATTAATGTCCATTTATGGAAAACCTAGGAAAAGAAATGAAAACAAAAGATAATCCTAAATAAAGGAGAATTTATATCAATATATTGTAGAAGAGAAATCCCTTTCCTATGCTATTGATATTTCCTGAGGCTTCTGCAAAACCCTGACCCACTTTATTTTCTCAGGTGAATCCATTGTCCATTTGCATACAGCGGGTTTATCCTCGTCTCTAATATAATTGTTTACAATATGTTCTATAGACTTATCGTAGTTAACATTCTTCATGTTAAAAAAAGGGTTTATGTCATGGATTCCTACTGACGGGCCTAGTATCGAATGCATAGATTGTGAAATCAGCTCTTCTATACCAATTCAAGAATGTTCTTGAGGGAATTTCAAGATCTCTAGGAGAGAAGATGCCCCTAAAAATATGTACAGTATAACCCCATGACACAGAAAAATATCAGTTCCTTTCCTTATCATAGCAAATGGATTGCTGCAGTGTTCTTGCTGAATCTACCTTAACATCCTTGAAGAGATGTTGTAGATCTTGTAATCATGTGTGGTTTGGAAAGATGGGTTCCACAAAATCTAGATGGTGAAGAGTTACTAATGGTGTGATAGGATGTGCAACAAGAAATCTAAAGAGATTACCATATACATCATACTCTGAATATGGGACCAACAAAAAATTCACATATCAAAACACTAATCCCACAAAAAACATTGATTTTAAGCACCCACATTAAATTACTCTAGAATTGATTAGGGTATATTTTACTTGTGCTTATCATACAGAACTAAAACTATTTTTGCATTGTCAACGATGATAGATGCTTCGGCTGAGTGGCCATGGCTATTGGTTTGATAATCTTTATTTAAGGTTTAATATGTCCAGTAGTTCCTTCAACTCAGAGGAGCATAACTATGGTCCATTGACTGATATAATGGCATATGGTATGCCAAATCCACAAATAATACTATCTTCAATCCAATAATTAAACTCATCTTCTATTGGCTTTGTCACAACAACTTTATAATAGACCACTTCACATGCATATTAATAGAGATTCTCACATATATGGGGAACATCGCCATCAGTACTTGAGAAATAGCACACACAAACCAAATGAGAGGAAACAAACATATCAATAGAGAAAAAGAAAATGATCACACGTAAATTTCTTGACAGAGAATGGGACCAATGCAGAGATTGTATATGCGCATCAATTCAAGTAGGTTTTCATGCACATGTTACTCCTTGGTGATTTGTTCCACATAGATGCACACTAGAATGATCATTAAACACATATTTGAATGCACAAATTTTACGCAGCTTCCACATTTCATGAACACGATGTAGAAGCTCACTCTAGGTACTCGTAAATTTATTAAATTACTTTTTGAAGTCCACTGCCATAGTATCAAATATGGTAGGGGTTTGACTATCCATTGCATTACCTTAGCGATTTTTTCACACAATTGGTTTCTCAAGCGATTTAGCAAGTTACGAAAGCAATGGCACTATAATTTCAACCATCCAATCTTTGTGGAGGTATAATGATCATAAAAAAATAAATCAAACCATTTATAAATATATGCATAGTCCAATGCTAATATTTATATGTGTAAGGCTCAATTGAAAAATATAGTTTATATTGAAAAATATAATTGAACATGTGACTTTCTTCAACGGGGCTACTTCGACCCATTTGGTAAAATGATCTATGGCTATGATAATGAACTTATGTCCCTTTGAGAGTGTCACAGATCTCCATGTTACACGTTGCAATTCTATGAGAATGGGATATCAAAGTGTAACATTAAAGGAGTTTGTCACTAATGATACGTCCCAAATAGCGACGAGATCTTTGAAAATGAGAAGAATATCGTTAAGCCACAAGGACCGTTTAGCTTTGAAATCATTTCCAGATCACTAAGATCATTTCATTTCTAGAAAGTACATCTATGGTTATCCAAGAATATGATATTGAACAATGAACTGCCAACAAGAGAATTCCTTCGAACTGACTTCCAACATATGATTTGTTTTGTTGATAATCATAGTTGTTTCCTGTATTTTATTCTAAATTAATTTCTCATCCAAATCCACATGCAGGATTCATGAAACTTCAATC
>LPNX011034738.1:2733-17942 GCA_001517045.1 Pseudotsuga menziesii | reverse complement strand
TATATATATAATAAAATAATAATAAAAGGAACAAATAAAGATTTGAAGTACACACATGGAAGAATTCATGCCACCCATTTTGAGTTACTCAAACTCCACGAGTAATGGCAATCATAATGGTTATGGTTGTTCAAAACCATTGTTCTAAGGATCTCTCTACTACAACCGATTGTGCACTCTCGCACTCAGTTTAGAGGCTTAAGGACTCATAGGTTGGAGAAATGGCAGAGAATTTCTTAATATACAGGGTTTGAATAGTATGAGAATAAAAGAAACCTTAGACAAACGAATTCAACAATTATGTTTATAATGATACCTCTCATGATAACTTCAACCCGTTCTTGAGGTACACTTTAAACTAATTTACATGACAATTTTAGACAACTAGTTTCCTTGCATTAGGTCAGACTAGAAGGGTCGGGTTGTGGCAAGTAAATTGATTTCCGTGCTCTACCTACTCTATCCATCTATCTAGTTACTATCTGGCTCACCCAAGCTTCTATCAATTTAGTTAGTTTGTCTATTCTATATGAACGAAAGAAAGACTTATGGCAACAATTGATTATGTTGTGGCCTTCTTTGACATTTGACACAGACAGACAGATGTCTAGATATAGTATTCTCTCAACAACTGTGATTGGCCCTCTCAATTGGTTGATTCACTTATTATTCTCCCAAAACACTTGCAACCTAGATATTCCTTTTCTCTTTCAACTCTAAATACACCATCTAAATTCAGAGTTACAACTCTAAAGGCAGGGAATATGCAGCTTTGCTGTTAAGCCTTGTTTATTTCTAGTTGTTTGGAAAATGTTCCAAAATAGTAAGCCTCTTTGCTACATATATATATATATATATGGAGAAATAAATACATCCTGAAAATAAAAAAATTATTCCAAGCAAGCCATGTTCCCCATACAATGAGCAAGGGAAGAGCTCTAAATAAGTGATAATGTAGACAATTGAGCCAATTTTGTAGAGCATCAAATAGATCCACCTCATCCTAATAAAATGTGTGCCAACAACCATAGAAGCAATTCTCCACATTTCTTCATTCTTAACACAATAAAACCACATTATTTTTCTATAGAAAAGTTACTAAATACCAATTAGTATAAGATTACACAACCTGACTGTGCTCACCAATTATGCATGTTTACTATGATGTATAAAAACCAATGATCTAATTTAATGAATAGTACATCATGGATTAGACACTACATTCTTTAAATATTAACTAAAATTGTTTTAAGCAAAGGCTTAGTCCACCTTCTTGATAATCTAATTTTGTTACTAGAATCACCTACAAAACAAAATACCACATGGCTGAAGTAATTACTAAATACCACTTAGCATAAGATTACACAAACTGGCTACACTCATTATGCTTGTGTTTTAAAGATGTTTTAAATATAACAAGCTATGATGTATAAAAACAGAGTAAGCTATCTACTCGACGATTTGCATTGGGACCTA
Source organism: Pseudotsuga menziesii (assembly GCA_001517045.1). Taxonomy (NCBI): domain Eukaryota; kingdom Viridiplantae; phylum Streptophyta; class Pinopsida; order Pinales; family Pinaceae; genus Pseudotsuga; species Pseudotsuga menziesii. The sequence continues at coordinate 16,466 of LPNX011034738.1, read as the reverse complement.
CCTGTTGGCCTGATTTTCTGACCTAGGCCAATAAGGAGATTATGCCCACACAATCAGTTTAAAGCAGTGTCCGGTGTGTTTGGAGTAGCAAAATCTCGTAGGTTATGGTCCTGCTACCAGCTGAATTTTCTCTTAAAGAGAAACTAAAATTCAGCAAAAATCTATCCTAATGCTATTTTTCTGTCTAACTAAATCCTAAAGATTAATTTAAACTGCCTATGTTATCCTATACTTGCTTTCTTAAGGAAAGTCTTCAATTGTTTGAAATTTTATATTTAATTTTTTCAAATATAAAAGACTGTTTAAATTATTCTAAAATTGCACAAATTCTATTTAACAGTTGTTAACTAAAATATACTAAAATAAAACTAATCTTAACTATCTTAACTATCCTATCTATCCTATCTCAGCTGAGAGCGTTTTTAAATACTATATTAATTATTAATTAATATAAGATGAACAGAAAGATAAATTGTACGATCTAATTAGAAATATTTAAGCCATACATACTAAATCATTCTGCTATAAAATAACTTAACAGAGAAACTGAAAATAAACAATTATTTCAATTTTCTGAAGTGTCTAATTAATTAATAACTAATAACCAACATAGCTATTTGAATAAAAGATAATGTCTAGTATGAAATCACTGTAAAAATACAAACGATATCTAATAGACATAAATGTATATCCTTATAACTTGAATTTACAATAAAAATGCTGATAAATTCAGTCACAAGGACATATTAATTCAAATATAATATTGGGCTGACTAAGTGAAAAATAAAATAAACACAAGCATAACAAAGTATACTGTATTAATATTAAAATAGAAGATCATATAGTGAAATATAGAGTGTGTCCAAAACAATACCAGTCATGATATTAACTTGGAGATTTCCAGTTACATCCCATATCCAAAGATCCAACTTCAGTAAGGAAATAAAACCAGCTTCAAAATATATCTCAAGTATGTCTCTCTTCTGTCACTCCATCTTCTTATTTCATAAAAACTTCTGACTTATATAATACTATCAGTCTTTCGATTCCAGTTTTCCCATTAATGCTACATGCAATATTATAGGACTCCTATAACTATCAAAGAGAATTGAATCTCTTTTATCAGACACCTGTCACTAGAAGATAACAATAAAAACGACTAGCCTGAATTTTTGTTGGTTTACAGGAACTGGAAAATTCATGGCCGCTATTGAAATTCCAATTTTCAATGAACAGCCACGTCTTCCAACTGAAATCCAACATATTAGAAACTTCTTGAAACTGTGGAGAAGAGTGATGACATATCCTCCTGTTTTTAAACAAACAAAGCATCTCATTAAAAACCAATTAAAATAGATATAACAAAATAAACCATAATTTAAATGTGTGCCTGTAAAATCTGCAATTTTACACGCATGCACAACAAAGTTGTTTTACCTGTTGACAGAGAGGAAAATTATAAAACCGAAAATGGAAATAGTCATTAAGCTGTACTTTGCAAATCAACCACCCTTCTGGCTTCGGCTAGCTTGGCATTAAGCCTGATAATCACTAACTTTTGTTTTTCTATTTGTTCAAGCAGATGTAGATTCGTACCTATTATTGACTTTTTCACCATTTTACATTGGTTCTTTTTTATATTCAATTCTTTCCACCTGCTAATCCAGTTCAACAACTCCTCCCTGAAAGTCTCATTTTCCTCCTCAATCAAAGCTGCATTAGATTGACATTGTTTAAGTTCATCTTTCAATTCTATAATCTTCGTCTCGTATACCCTGTCCAAAACTTGTTGAAGAGTTTCTTCTTCATTTTTGTGACCTGAATTGGCTACCTGAGGAGGATCAGGGTTATCTATGTTTTGACCAAATGATTGAAGACTGATAAAAGATGGTTCGCAATCCGAACTATAAGCGTTCATACACGATGGAGCAACTTCTGCTTTACCCGACTCTGTACTATTTTTAACCAGTTTTGCACTATTATCCTTTATGAGAGTGGTTTTATTTATATGAGTAGTTTCAGGAACCAACGATGGAACGTCATCCTCAATATGGACAATTGAAGGCTGAGTATCCTGTTGATTAGCCATAGGAACAGAAATTGTAAGTACATTTTTCATGCTTCTAGTAACCCTCCTTGAAAACACAAGATTTCCTGATTCAAACCCTCCTCTATCGCAGCATACCTGTGCTAGACAATCTAGTTTATGCATAGACTCCTTGCCATGTTTACGAGGACTATTTGGCTCAGAGAGATTTTTACAATCAACAACGTTAATATTTTTGCTTTCGGTTAACTTGTCCTCTGTTTTTGCAGGAGTACTATAACATTTATCAGATGGGGATTGGTTCAAAGCTACTTCAGAGCAATAGGGAACTACATTCCCAACATCATCACTACTGATACCAGCATTTATGGGTAGATTGGCTTCTTCAAGCCCTTTACCCTCTGATTCAGTCTCAGGAACATTACTGACCTCAGGCTTTATAGTAGCCTTTCATTTCCTACGGGTCTTTGGGGAGGGGTTCGGCCAATATTGAGTCGGCCCCAAGTGACACTAAGTTAAAAATTCATCCCATGATTTACCATTTAAAGACAGTTGATGCTGTATTATGATTTTGACTAAACCATGGTGAAATAAACTTCTATCAGGGTTATCGAAACTTTGAACCGAATGCGACATTTTTTTCATACTTTGCCACAGTTAAATGGTAGATTAATCCTACAGCCTTTTAACACTAATAGGAGTCATAGGTGAGAAAAATGTCCATCGCAGGACACATACCTGACCAAAATATCGTAGAAGGCTTACCATTCAGGCTTCAGGAACTTAACAGAAACCCCTATCTTCGATTTTGCATTATCTGGTAATGGCAGCAGCAAGGATAGACACTTCTTTTTATTAACCTTACCACCTTTGAACTAGCGCTCTCCAATTTGTGGGAGCTTTGTAGCCTCTGCAATTTTGTCTTCGTTAACGATGAACTTAAAACCACCGATTTGTGCAACGTCTTCTTTTAAATTCAAAGCAAACAGTTCGGTCACCTCTGCGTTATGGCCATCAAAACACTTAAAGAACTGCCCCCATCCAACCTTTTCAAATAGCAGGGTGACCTTCTCATCTGCTTCTACAAGCTCTGAACCTAAGATTTCAAAACAATTCAGCGAAGCCATAGCATCCTCAACACTATCCTGGTTTCGAAATGGAATGAATGGGGCTGTGAAGAGGGAGGGGATAGGTATCCAAGTGCATGACATGATGCGAAATATCAAAACTTCACATGCTTCAAATCTGACAGATATGAGGGCTCCAAATTTGGCCATTTTATCCAAACTTAGCGATGATGAATGCTATAGCCAACGTTCTATTATGATACATGCATGATTAGCCACGACTAGCAGTAAAACTTAACCAATTCTTCATATCAAGGATTGTTTTGATTGATAGGTCGTAAATCAAGTCATTGATTACACACAGTGGTCATGATTAGCTCGTACATCGTTGCAAAATGGAATGGTTATCAACATTAAATAATGTTGATACGATTCATCAATATATTCACAGCTATCAGTTAATCACAAGGTGTTAGCCAAATCTCCATGCCAATGCAGCGATCCAAGTAACAGGTGTTATTTATTTGACATATGGGTGATGTATCCTTGTAAACTCTGTCAATTAATGGTCTCCTCCAATTTTTTGTGAAAGGTGGTGTCGTTTATTGACAAGTCAATATAGTATCGAAACCATACACCCTAATGTTTTGCATGACAACTAACTAATAACCTAATTTAATATTTATGCCATGTATATACATAAAATTTCATAAATCTAGTTTTAAAACTTTCCGAAATCCCATCGATTAATATCCTAAATCGAATTTGATAAGATACTAAGCTATAAAACTATAACATATGAAGATTCCCATATGATACTCATTTATTTACTAACTATATATATACAATTTTTTACAAAGTCATGGTAAGATATTACATATGAAATGTGAACGTTAGGTTTAATAAGAGTTTTAATTTAATAAGTCACCTTTAGTTCTAGAACTTTAGAACTCATAATACCTCATCCATATCCAGCTTCAAACAAATTCAAAATGTGTTTCGTTGGTTCCCATTTAGCATACTATCCCTTTAAGTTTCTTAAATCATATATAATCAGATAAATTTAACTTAATGATAAAATTGATTATATAAATATTTATGAAATTGACAGCTGCTAATTACCAAGTTTATGAAAATGTTTTCATCAACTTCTAACATGTCATTTTACTTTTCTCCAATTGAGAGTACCTTCAGAATCAAATATTCTGAAGGCACTCTTTTATAATTTTAAATAGGTAAATTATAAAAGAGAGCTAATCTCCCTTCATCCTAATGAGAAATGAAGGGGTTGTTGCTGACCGCCAACAAATGGCGACAACCTGGGCGAACCAGTTATCTCTGCTCATACAACTTATAAATGATATAAACGAAATCTTAAAACTTATTAAAAATAATTGAAAATTCTTTATCTAAACAAAACCATTATTTTTATTCATATTCATAAGTATAACTCAGAAATATTCCATCTTTTGAAACAGAGATCTAGTTAGGGATAAACTTAAAAATATCTTGATCGAAACAAAGTACTTCATAGTAAAAATAACCTGTACCATCAGTATAGAGATCTATTAATCCGAAAAATTTCCAGAATCTGTTCCATAAGCATAATAATTTTCTTTTATTTGCTTTTCTTTTCTTTAAACAATAATTCTGACTGAAGACTACTATCTAGGTATGGTGTCCCAATGTGATAGTATCATTCACGAGAGCTGTCTGAAATAAGCAAGCCAGCTCGTGATGAGACCTCTTGTCTTTTAATCTTTAAATCAAAAGCCATCACCCTAGTGATCAAAAATGAAGTTATCCCAGATAGCACTGATGATCATGATTAGGCCGGCTCGTGATGAGACCTCCTATTCTTCAGTAAAAATTTATGTTTTCTTTCAATTTCATCTTTTAAATTTCATAAAATGAGAGATCATTACCCAGCATGGTGACCAAATGGTAATGTCAATCATTAATATCACCAGAAAATGAATCAGCTGGCTTGTGATGAGACCCCTTATCTTTTGGTTTTTAAACCAAAAGCCATTACTAGTTTCCCAATAATGTCATACTAGTGATATTTGTGATTCTGATCAGATCGGCTTATTACTAAGACCTTCCGTCTCTCATTTTAGCATTTTATTGACTGGAACAAATCCTAAATAGTTTTCAGATTGTAAATCCTTTTGAAGACTGATGATAGAGGTCAGTAAGAGTTTTCCAAAAGTACAAGCTTCGAAGAAGACATTTAATAAGCTATCCCCACTTTTATAAGAAAAATAAAAAGGTGAGGAATAATCTGAGTAACACTTACAAATAAAAACAATGATAGGTCTTTTATATATTTAAGAAACCTTGGTCATCCTGAACAAATTTTTAAAAGATTTCAGTCTAGTATCATAATTTTTAGACTCATGAGCAAACTGACTTTTTAACTTGAAGATTTATTTATTTACATTTATTTCTTCAGCTGCTAACTAAAGATTACTGACTGATTATATACAAAATTTGACAGTCTGAAATATTTGACTTAACAGAATTAAAATTGGCTGAAATAACAGCATGATGTTTGAAAGTTATAAAAGTTTTATGAATTTCTCATCATCCTTAATTCTATGGACTATAATTTAGTTTATATACAAAAATATAAATTTATTTACAAACAGCAAACAAATTATATACATTTTAAGACCAAAGATATTAACAGAAATATTTTTTCAGAATCAGTCCATTCACTGGGAATGTTTCGGACTAACCTTCAAGTGTTTGCAATCGAAAAGTACTTGGACCTATTTTCTCAGAAATAACAAAGGGACCTAACCACAATTTCTGAAAATTAGTATGATCTCCCTTTTCCTTGTGGACTTTATCCCATTTTAAAACTAAGTCTCCCACCTGAAATTCTCAATTGGAACTAAAGGATTGGTCAAACCAAGATTTCACAATTTGTTGATGTTTTGTAAAGTCTTGTTTTGACTTTTCTCTTTCTTCCTCAAGTTTTAGCAGAGTATTAATTCTCTTTTCCATTGTCGGACACTCTTCATCTTGAACAGACTGAGCTAACTGTAATGAAGGTAAGAACAAATTTGGTGGTAAAATAGCTTCAATTCCATATACTAAGAAGAATGGTGAGTCACCTATCGCAGCCTTAGGAGTTACTTCGTCTACCCAAAGGGCATTGACCAATTCTTTATGCCAATCGCAATGGTGAACTGAAATAGTTCTTTTGAGAATTTTCAATAAATTTTTGTTTGTTGATTCAGCTAGACCGTTTCCATGAGGATGACAGTTAGCTGAATACCTGATTCTTATTCCCTTCTCTAAAGCAAACTGAGTTAACTCAATTGATGAAAAATATGAAGCATTATCAAAGACGAGGGAATCTGGGATACCAAATCTTGTTATGATAAAGAATTCCAAAAATAATATAACCTGATTGGTATTTACAACCCTTAATGGTGCAGCTTCTGCCCAACGAGTAAAATAATCAGTTGTAGTTATTATATATTTGTGTTGGTTAGATGAGGGAGGATTTATTGGCCCTACTATATCAATACCCCATTGTTGAAAGGGTCTTTCAGCTGAAACAGGTTGTAAAGGAAAAGCAGGTTTCTTAACCCTTCCCGCAGCAAGTTGCTTGGCATTTTCTAACAAAGCATAGGAATATCAAAACAAGGTAGGCCAATAATAGCCAACCTTGAGAATTTTATGTGCAGTAGTTCCTCCACCAAAATGACCTCCTGCTGGTCCAGAATGTAATTCTTTCATAATTACTTCTATTTCATCTTTATCTAGACATCGAAGGTATACTCCGTCTGAATTTCTCTGAAAGAGGACATTATCAATTAATAAATAAGGAGCAGATTTCAATCTGAGTGCTCTTTTCTTCCTTGGTTCTAGGTAATCAGGAGCAGCTCTTGTTTCCAAAATTATTCGTATGTCTGTATACCAGGAATCTTGAGGTCGAGGATAAAAATAAATTTTCCTAGTAAGTAAAACCTCATCAATGACAGTTTCAGCTTTATCATTACGAGAATGAGCAGCTTCAATAGCTAACTTACATAGTCCTTGACCTTTGATTATCATTGAGGGTTTAATCTCTAAGTCTTATTCTTGAAGAGCTGTCATCCAAGGTGCTCTTTTTTCACCTAAGTCCTTTTGCACTAACAAGTTTCTAACTGAGGAATAAGGGACGATTATTTTCGTTTTAGATTTCAGTAAATATGGACAAAAATGTTTAACAGCTTTAAAAACGGCAAAGGCTTGCTTATCAACTTCATGGTAATTAAGTTCAGCACCTTTGAAATTTGAACTCATGAAGAAGATTGGGACTTCGTTATTTTGCTGATTTAATTGGGTTAAAACTGTTGCATATGAAATATCAGAAGCAAAAGTATACAATATGAAATATTTATTAAAATCTGAGCTTAGAAAGCTAGGAGCTTCTAAAATGGCTTCTAAAATTTTCTGAAATGATTCTTTTTCAGTTTGTCCCCAATTAAAAACAGCGTCTTTCTTAATCATTTTCTGCAAAGGACGAATGATCGCGAAAAAACTGGGAATGAATCTCCTAACAAAATTTATTTTAGCGAGAAATGATTGCATTGCTTTCTTGCTAGAAGGATAGGTTATCTTTGAAATGGCTTGGGTTCTCTCAGGATCAATCATGATCCCATTCTTTGAAACTACACATCCTAATAGAATACCTTCTGAAACAGCAAATATTGTTTTTTTAGGATTTAAGGATGTTCCAAATTTTCTACATCGTTCAAATACATTTCTAAGATGATTAAGATGATTAGGTCGATGTTTAGAAAATACAGTAACATCATCCAAATAGACAACGACTGAATGGTTAATTAAGCCTCTAAAAGCAATATCCATTGCCCTTTGAAAGGTTGCTCTTGCATTGATTAGCCCAAATGGCATTTTGCGGTAGGCATATGTTCCCCATGGAGTTCTAAAAGCAGTTTTCAATTGATCATCCGGGGAGACTAATATTTAGTTGTATCCTGAGAAACCATCAAGGAGAGATAGTATCTCAGACCCAGACACTTTCTGAAGAATTTGTTCCATGGGAGGAATTGGGTAATTATCCTTTTCAGAAGACTTATTCAAATTTCTAAAATCTACACATAATCTAATATCCCCGTTTTTCTTTCTGACTGGAACTAAGTTTGCTACCCACTGAGTATGCCTGATGGGAAAAATAATCTTGGCAGCTCACAATTTATTTAGTTCCTTCTTGATTGTTGGTTCTAGTGACGGGTGATATTTCCTTAGCTTTTGTTGAAAAGGTTTTGACTCCTGTTTAATTGGAATTATATGCTGCATAACTTGTGTGTTGAAGGTTTTCAGATCATCATATGTCCAAGCAAAGACATCCTTGAATTCCTTAAACAATTTTATAAATGATGTTTTTTCTACAGGGTTACAATCTACTCCAAGACTTATAGTTTGGGGATTTAGTTATGTTCCTCAATTTATGGTTTCATACCTCATTCGAGAGCTGTTAGTTTTACAATTAGGAACAGACCTAAATTTATCCTCCAGGTCAAAGAACTTTTCTAATCTTAGTACTGAATTAGGGACTGGTTTTACCTGTTCAAAAGCTTTTTCAACTGAACAAAAATCATTTATTACCAAAAAATCCCACAGATTTTCGTCATGAGTTACTTCATCTATTGCTAAATCTTTAAAGGTATCCTCGTTCATTAGAAAATTCAGCACCTGCACATCATTGTCAAATACACGCCAATTAAAAATATTATCTGGTATGGAAGGCCTAAAAATTAATTCAATAGAAAAGAAATCTGGTGTAAGATTTTCTAACAGAATTAACTTTGATCCTACATTTGCTAACAAGTCTGCTTCTTGATTTTGACTTCTAGGAATAGAAATTATGTTAAATGCATCAAAATGTGAGATAAGGTTCCATACCTCTCGTTGATAACTCTGTAAATGTTTAGATAAGCAGTGAATTGAGTTATGAACCTGTCTGACAATGATCTCGGAGTCACCGTATACAATTAACTCTTTGATGCCCGAACCAATTGCTTTTTTCAAACCTTGAATTAAAGCTTCATATTCTACAGTATTGTTTGTACAATTAAATTCCATCCTACAAGCTATACATGTTTTATTTCCCTGAGGATCCACCAGTAGGCAACCAGCTCCTGCTCCTTCTTTGGATTTTGCACCATCAAAATATAAAGTCCAAATAGAACAATGCACAACCACTTTACTTTCTATAATATTCACAATATTTAGATTATCTATATCATTAATGGTTTCCTTGAATGAAGAGTTAGGAAAATTAGATGTCACATTTCTAATTTCAGATTGCTGTTTATTTTCAGAAAAGGTAGAATTTTCAGCTTTAAAATTACCGAATCCCAATTCATACATATATTTCCCCATAATGCAATCTAAAAATAAAACAGGTTCGCTAGGATCATGCAATTCTGTGACAGTATGTTTCATATATCTTTCTCTATTTATTTTTATCTGATTTGACTTTCCGTTCTTAGGTAACCATAATGTTGACCAGTCCGTGGCAAAGAACCCATTCAATTGTTGAGACCAATCCCTACTTAGAAATAGCCCATATGCATCTGGAATATCTACAACAACAATATCTATAATTTGATAAACCGAAGGGTTATAGGCAATCCTGACTAAGATATCTTTCATTTCCCCTACAACCTTTACATTTGTCCTGTCCAATTGAGTTATTTGAGAATTAGATGGAACATTTTTCCCATTCAATTTCTTGCAAACTGATAAAGGCATCACATTGGAGGATGCTTCGGAATCTACCATGCAATTATGAACATTCCTATTGAAAATTTCAAAGGTAAGTAAGAATGGAGGTGTGGTTGATTTAGAATTCTTACCTATAAGCTAAGCTTTGTCAGCCATTGCTTTCCCTTTTTCAGTTGTTGTTGAATCATTATTAGAACTGTTTGCAGCAACATTTTGTTTTGCATTAGGAATAATGGAACTCATGGCGGGATTTATAATATGACTATTAGGCATTGGGTAGATTTGAAGAAGGTCGTACATATTGATGTTTGCACGTGTCTTCTTTAAATATTCAATTATATCATATTGTAAATCTAGTTTTGGAGCATTTTGAATAGTTTGGGTACCTTTGGTTGATTGAGTCTGTTTGCCAGATTGAGTTTGTTTGTTAGGTTGTGAATTATTGTTATCATTGTTTGTAGTAGAACTTGACGAAGCTCCAAGAGTGTTTGTGAATGCTCTACTATGAGTATTATAGGCATGTTGTCCTGTAGGTGGACTTTTACTCTCATGTTCTTTCATAAGATTGTCTCAGAAATGACCGTTAACTTGTTGAGGTTCCTCTAATTCTTCCTCATTTTCTGATTCCTCTTCTTCTTCGTTTTCAGTTATTTCTTGACTAGAAGGAGTTTGAGATAAAGATAAAACAACTTGAATTGTATTAAAAATCTCTTCATTTGCTGCTATGTCAGGTGGTGTATTTTTATTATTTGTATTTGGGTTTTGTCTAAACTGATTTCTAAAATATCCCCTAGAAGGAGAAGCTTCAGAATTGGTTTTCTTTAACCCTACAACTTCATTGGTTAATGTTCGAATAGCATTTTGTAGTTGTTCTATATCAAATGCTTTGTCTTTGTCTGAATTGAGTTTTTTCGTCTTCCTACGAGGAAAAGTATCAGATTTCCCACTTCTATCTGGTTCATAGGACATAGAATCCTTCTCGACTTTAATGGCTTCCTCAAACGTTTCTACTAATGTTGTTTTTCCATCTCTCTTAACGAACATCCTGGAATATTTTGGTAAAGTTGACGTATAATTTTCAATAATTATATCCTCGGGAGGTTGAGAAGCAATTGGAATTTTTTTTTTAAATGTCAGAAACCTTTGATTGAAATCTTTGATTCTTTCTTTAGGCTCCATTTTAATCCTAGATAATTCTAGGGCTAAAAGAGCAAGTGTTTTATCTTCCCTGAATTTATCTAGAAAGGCTTTATTAAATTCCCCCCAGTTTGTGATTGATCCCTGTACTAACGAAAAATACCAGGTAGAAGCTCTTCCTTCGAAAGTTACATGAAACAATCAACAAACTACATCTTCATGCTGAACGTTCAAGGTGTGAACAGCCAACATGAATTTGTCAACATGCACCTCTGCAGGTTCTTTGTCATCTGGGTTAAACTTAGGGAGGAGTTTATCTGAGTGTTTAGGAAAAGGATGTTGTACACCAGGGATAGCTACAGTAGCTGTTCTTAGCCAAGGGATTTGTGGATTGGGTGGATTGGGTGGAGGATTGCCTCCTCCTCCCACAGGTACGTTTCCTGTCATTGGACTTCTTTCAGAACTTGAGGAACTTCCTGAGTTGGATGGTCTTGGACTATCAGGTGGTGATTCAGGAGGAGAAGGTGGCTGATCAAAACCGCCTCCTGCAATTAGTTTTTTGGCAGTATTTGTTTGAGTGGTCTGCCTTTGATGACTTTCAACCTGATGGCGGGGAGTGCTATCAGCTACTTCCAAATCTTACGTAACTATGGTCAATTATGGATTGGATATACATAATCTACCATAATCTATTGGAGATACACCAAGTTGATTAGCGTATGCTCTTGTAAGAATATGTCGTGATTCCTCTAAAGTTTGAGTGCTTTGTTCAGGAGTAAAGGGAGAGGTGACACGATCATGCTCAAGGATGCTCCTAACAGTTTCTAAAAATGATGATCTACTGACTTATGGAGGTTGTTGGCTAGTTGAAAATATTTCATTAGTTTCACTTGCCCTTACTCACACTACTACATTTCGATCCAAAATCCAACGGTTACTTCCGACGGCGCATGGATTTTTTCTTTTAAACCTACCAAAAATCACAAAGTTAATTTTTTTTTTTTAAATTGTGGTCATAAGCGTCGCTTAAGCGACAGATAGGCTCATAAGCGTCGCTTAAGTGATGGCTAGCCTAGCAAGCGTCGCTTAAGCGATGGCTCCTTGAGTGAGTGAAAACTTAAAATAAAAAAAATTAAGTAAAATGGTACACCTTCACACAACAAATTTTGTTGAAATCCTATAACAAATAGTAGGCGTCGCTTAAGTGACGGTGCCTTTAGATTAAAAAAAACTAAAACTAAAAATAAAAAATGGTACACCCGCGGCCTTTCTGTCCCGTGAGTTTGCTCGGGGCTTTCTTGCCTCTGCAAACTTAAACCCCAACTTGTCCTCAAGCAATCACTAAGCCATCTCCAATGTGCAAATCCACAGATCATCCAGGTGCCGATCTTACACCATGTACCCCATTACCCCAGGTGCCGATTGATTTTGCATTTTGAGCCTTTTTTAGGCATCCTTCCCAGCTGTAGGGTGCATTTGCTTCCAGTAGATTGAGGATGGTATGTTTGGAGGGTCTACAGTTAGAAGGCTGTAAATATATGTTCAGAAACATTCCAACATATGGCCAGCCATTGATCTCACCAGAAAATGGCCAAAATCATGATTGAACCAAGCAGATTGGAGATACTGGGACTACTGGGCAAATTCAGTTAATAATCCAAGAAGAAATTCTGAGATGAAGACTGGTAGTTTGATGAGAACTGTAAGGTGTTCCAGCAATAAATAAAGAAGTTTTTGGGCAGTTTTGTTCAGTCGGGAGGGCACCTACCATATGTGCCAATATGATCATATTTTGGGGTGAATTTGTGGGTCCGCTGTCTGCCAAACCAGAAGGTAATCTCAACAGAGGAATGATGCTTCTCCAAAGCTTAATCCAGCATAAGGATATGGCATTCATAAAGACATTTGGATTTTACTCATCCATTAGGAAATCTGAGAGGTTGTGCTGTTGAAGTATAGCCGAACGAAAATGCCGTCCTTTTGATCTTTATGTAGTCTTGTGCTTGGTTGTATACTATTTGTGTGGCCTCCAATCTAAGGCAGAGCTGCATACATTGCAAAGAATTGATAGGATTCAAACATGGGCAAGGTCAGGGATTATACTGATACAGGAATTATACTATTTCAGGGCTTATCTGGCCTTGACATAGTTCACTCTTTTCTGCGGGGTATCCACTCTCAAATAACCCAGATACCAAATGAATGATGTTATGCTCAAGGTAGATCTTACACCTGTGTCTCTATTAAAACTTTCCCCAAACTCTGTCATTCCAAGTTGCCAACATAAACTGCACCTCTTTGTTTTATTTCCAAGTGTTGTTGTTCTATGGCTATAGTAGTAGGGTGAGTTGATTGGAAAACTACAAGTCAAAGTCGTAGTGTAAGGCGTGTTTATGGTAAAGGTACTACCAGTGGGGTTTAAAGGCTATTGATATGAGGTATAATGGTTTATGATTCATGGTCACTCAATATTTTGCCTTATTCTCAGGCTGCCATTTGCTTTTTTCTGTATTTGTTACATACCATAACATGCTTTTTGTAATTCTAATAAACTGCATGCTTAAAAATTACAATAACAAGTCTTGTTGATATAGTTGGTATTGAACATCGACTCATTTTTGTGCTGGAATTGAATATTGAGCAAGAAAAACTATTCCAAAAGATGGTGAGACACAACGTTGGATGCTTTCTCCTGGTGCTGAGTATGTCTTATGTAAGGTGAGAAAACGACG
>LPNX011034719.1:305327-351151 GCA_001517045.1 Pseudotsuga menziesii | reverse complement strand
TTTGAGGTTGCATTTCAGGTAAAAATAGATTCTACTTTTTTTTTTTTGTAACATTGATGATTTGAGCTACATTTCCTTGATGCAATTTATTTTAAGATTAACGTTTTGATGGCTATCTCTTATAAAATCTTTTTTTTGTTTGTGACAGGAAATGAGGTTGGAATTTGAAAAAGTTGGGGCCTATCTCTTCACATAGATAGCATCCTAGCATTAAAGGATAAATACCTAATTTAACAACATTTTCACTAAGCAAGAATGGGCTCATTCAAGTACATGAAACCATGTTGGTGTCTAGCTCTAATATCTTGACAAATTTATATGGTTTGTTTATTGATTTTGTTTGAAGAATATTGTCGATTTTTGAAGTTTGAGTGTATTTTGGTCAAATATTGTGTTATTATCCCCTTGAATGCTTCTATTTCTCATTTGATGCTTGATTGGACCCTTTATTGTAGATTTGTTTAAGATTGGTTTCATTTGGTTTCCATTGTTTCATGGATTGGCGAAAGATGTTTTTATTTCATTTCAATTGAAATTGTTTTCACTTTTTTTAAACCAATTATGTTGATTGTATAGTTTCTTTGTGAACATTTATTATTTTTCAGAAAAAGAAATGTCTACATAGCTAAGCGAAGAGAAAAATGGTCTATGCACTAGGTTCCTATGCATTCATCATAGGAGACCTAGTGGAACCAGACCAACATTCCTCTATACCATCTCAATCCATCACAGATTTTGTACAAGAAGAACAGAGAACCTATTTGAAACTACAACATTCCTCTATTTTTTACAATTTTCTATTATGTAATGAAATATTCGCCAAAATTTTATAATATCCTATAACTTAGTGAAAGATTCGCCAAGATTTTACATCATTATATAATAAAATGAAAGATTCGCTAAAAAAATATATATATACATATTATATTATTGATGAAATCGCCTTCAAGTTATCCTATATATCGGGGGGATTCGCCCATTTTTTATACATATAAATTTCGGGGGGGTTCTTAAAATTATCCCTGCTAGTACCAAGTTCCACATATAGGGAAGTATTCTTACCTCATGCACATGTTCCCCTTTTTCACACCGTCGATCTCAGACAGAGACCTTCCCAACCGTTTATCTGAGGTAAATATGTGGGCTGCGGAAATTAGAAGAAGGAACTTCAACTTTTCACGACTAAATTTTTATGTTTTCACTTTCCTCGTCTTCCCTCTCCACCTTTTTGTTTCCGCACCATTGATCTGTGCGGGATATTTTCAAATCATCGATCCTACGGATTGTGGAAGGTGGAAGTTTTAACCTTTACGACAAAATTCTTATGTTTTCCGCTTTCCTCCTTTCCACTCTTTAGTGGAAAGTGGAAGGTGGAAATACCAAATTTATGACCAAATTTTGTCCCTTTCTGCTTCCGCACTTATGTTTACACCTTTTAACTTCCCATTTTTTTCTAGGCCATTGATTTATGTGGAAACCTTTCTAAACTGTCAGATCTTGGACCGCGAAAAGCGAAAGTTGGGTTTTCCATTTTGTGCAACCTGAAAATTTACCTTTTTCGCTTCCTCCTTTTGCTAGACCGCTGAATTATGTGAAATCTCTCTTGACCATAGATCTTGGATTGTGGAAAGCATAATTTGGGTTTACTACTTTTATAACCACATTATTACCTCTTCCACTCTTTTGCTCCTGATTTTCCTTTGCGAAAATGATTTTCAGAATTTGATCTTTTTTGCTGTACATCCAAGCCCTCCATTTGCTGCAAAACCTCATTAATATTTATCAAGGTCATATGATAAGGAAATTTCTAACCTTATTCCTCCATTCACTGGCCAAATACCTTACCAATTATTTATCCCAAAAATGGTGCTAACAACTAGCTCCAACTCGGGATTCTATCCTCCCTGCGAGGTAGAAAAGAACTCCGTAGACCAGGTGCCAAATCCATTGGGTGTTTGGGTACACAGAGTACTCCCAAAAGACCGAACACCTTCAGATACCGCTTCACACAAACATATCACAAATCAACACAATGATGTTTGTCACGTGGTTAAAACCCTCGAGAGGAAAATAGTCCACGACCCCATCCAAATAGCTACTTGGAGAAATTTATTATGCAAAAGAAAGAAAGTTACATGAGCTTCTCATAATCGATCAACTAGCCAAGGACCCTCTATGCTCTTTAAATAGAGATCATAGACCAATTGAGTGTTAAGATGCGAATCAATGGTAGGTATGATCTAAGAGAAGTTGAACCGTCGGATCACTCTATGTCTAGAACATATTGTGACCGTTGGATTAGAATATTTACAAATGCATACTAATGCATACTAAAGAAATACACTTTTACCTAACGGATATATTACACAAGTTGATCTTAACTAACTCCTAAGTGTCTAAATATCCTAACATTCCCCCTTAAGAACAACTTGGGATAGGATTGAAGGATTTACAAAAGTGACACTATTAGGAGAAGGAAGGAGGAATTAGAGCTTGTCCCCCCTTAAAGACACATTCCTGAACTCCTAACATAGACCGAAGTTTAGAAAACTTCGCTTCTGTAAGAGACTTGGTGAAAATGTCTGCAACTTGATCATTTGTAGGGAAATAGAGAACTTCAATAACACTATCATGAACAATATTTCTGATGAAGTGCATGTGTAGCTCAATGTGTTTGCTACGCTGATGTAGAAATGGATCTTTGGAAAGCTTGATGGCACTTTGATTGTCGCACCAAAGTGGAGTAGGCTGCTACTGCTCAAATCCAAACTCTGAAAGGATCTGTCGAAGCCATAAAGCTTCCTGACTAGCATTAACTGCGGCTCGATATTCTGCTTCTGCTGAAGAAAGAGCAAGAGCTTGTTGTTTCTTACAAGCCCAAGTGACAGGTCCAGATCCCAAACTGAAAACATAACCTGTAGTATACTTTTGATCATCAGGATCACCGGCCCAATCTGAATCAGTGAAACCAACCAACAAAGGTTTCCCCCCTGTACTGTAATGAATCCCAAACTGAATTGTACCTCGAATATATCGAAGTATTCTTTTTGTTGCTTTCCAGTGACTTTCATGAGGATTTTGCATATAACGGGAAACACGACCAATGGCAAAGGAAAGGTCAGGACGGGAATGAGTCAAGTATAAAATACTACCAACAAGCTGACGATACAAGGTGGCATCTACTTCAGGGGAAGTACAAGTGGCAGAAATTTTGACTCCAGACTGGAAGGGAGAAGGGGTTGGTTTACAATCTTCCATGTGGAAGCAACGAAGAAGGTCA
This sequence comes from Pseudotsuga menziesii, assembly GCA_001517045.1. NCBI lineage: Eukaryota > Viridiplantae > Streptophyta > Pinopsida > Pinales > Pinaceae > Pseudotsuga > Pseudotsuga menziesii. The sequence continues at coordinate 347,871 of LPNX011034719.1, read as the reverse complement.
CAAGAATACTTAGACTGGGAAAGAAAGATTCCTTCTTTGGTTTGCAAGACTTGGAGACCAAGAAAATAATGCAAATGTCCTAAGTCTGACATTTCAAAATTTTTCTTAAGACTAGATTTCACATGGGTTATAAGGTTAAGGTCACTACCAGTAAGGATAAGATCATCAACATAAAGAACAAGTATGATGAGATGGTTTCCTACTTTCTTGGTATAGACATTGGGGTCAGAATGGCATCTAGAAAAATCAGTGTCAAGAAGAAAGCTATCCATTTTTGCATACCAAGCTCTAGGAGCTTGCTTAAGGCCATATAAGGATTTCTCAAGGAGACAAACAAGGCTAGAGTTATTCTGAACATATCCAGGAGGTTGTTCCATGTAAATTTCCTCATGTAAATCACCATGTAAGAAGGCAGACTTGACATCCATTTGATGTACTTCCCAGTCATGTAAGGCTGCAAGGGAAAGAACAAGGCGGATGGAGTTCATTTTTTCTACAAGGGAAAAGGTTTCATTGTAGTCAATCCCTTCAACTTGGGAAAAACATTTGGCAACTAACCTTGCCTTAATTCTTTCAACACTTCCATCTGATGCATACTTAGTTCTATAGACCCATTTACATCTGACATGTTTTCTTCCTTTTGGAAGAGGAACAAGATCCCAAGTATCGTTCACCATTAAGGAACGATATTCTTCATCCATAGCTACATCCCAATCTGGATTTCCTGAAGCTTCTGCAAAAGTTTCTGGATCATGATTCTCAGAAACTTGAGCCAAAAGAGAAGAGGCTCGCTAAAACTGAGAACATGTTCGACGTTGATCTCTACGATCACCGGCAAGATCACCAGTTGCTTCACATGTTGAACGGACCCATTGAGGAAGTATTGGTGCTAGTGCAATTGGAGGAACATGAGCAAGCGGAGGTGGATTTTCATCCTCACTGTCATCATCAGAAACTGGAGTTGGAAACCTATCAAGGAAGCTGGAAGAATAAGAAGAAGAAGGCACAATCATCGAATCAGGATCCCAGGCCAAAGATGGCACACCCGCCAAGTTAGGCTCGCGGGCCAAGAGATTTTCATCAAATTTAACATCTCTTCTAATGATTATATCATGTGAATGGGGCTGAAGAAGTCTATAACCTTTTACATTTTCAGAATATCCAACAAATATGCACTTTTCACTTTTAGGCTGCAATGTTTTCCGTTTTTCATCCGGAATGTGAGCCCATGCTTCACAACCAAACACAAGAAAGTGACTTACATCTGGTTTAATTTTACTCCATGCTTCTTCCGATGTTATACCTTGTAAAACTTTAGTGGGTGTGCGATTAACTATGTAATTTGCACAATTTATGGCCTCAACCCAATATTGAACACTTAGTCCCTTAGATTGGATCATACAATTAGCCATTTCTTTTAAAGTGCGGTTCTTCCTTTCAGCTACACCATTTTGTTGTGGTGTATATGGAACAGTGTGCTGTTGTTGGATTCCTTGTTCAGTGCAAAAAGTAGTGAACTTGTTGTTAACATATTCTCCTCCATTGTCAAATCTTAACTTAATAATTTGATGACCAGATTGTTTTTCAACAAGAGCCTTGTAGGCTAAGAACATGTTAAATACTTCGCTCTTAAGCTTTAAGAAGTAAACCCAAGTGAATCTGGAGTAGTCATCAATGAAAGTTAAGAAATATTTGAAACCAGAAAAGGAAACAAATGGAAGAGGGCCACACAAGTCACTATGCACAAGCTCCAAGGGAACTGAGGTGTGCCAAGAGGCATGTTTGTCAAAATTGTCTCGATGATGTTTTCCGATTACACAACCAGAAAAAACACCATCCTTGCAAGATACCAGCGAAATACTAGTCACCATATCGTATTTACATAGTTGTTGCAATGAGCGATAATTTAAGTGACCAAATCGCTCATGCCAAAGTTTGCTCAAGTTATCACTATGAGCAACAAAAACTGAAGGAAAAGGTGATGACCCAAAGTTGTTAAATTTGTACAACCTGGTAATATCATCAATAGTTCCAGTAGCAAGGATATTTTGAGGATTTTTAAAATCCTTGATTACAACTTGGTGAGGTGTAAACATCACAGTCTTACCTTCACTTGAATGAGTGATTTGATAGACTGATAGCAAATTGCAGGAAATTTTTGGAACACATAGTACATCACTGAAATGACCATTTTCTACTGAACTGTTCCAGATCCTATAACACTTAGAGATCTATCATCACCAACAAATATTTGTTTGGTGTTACATTCATGCATAGTAGAAAAGATGGCTTGATCCTTAGCCATATGATAAGATGCTCCAGAATCAATGAGCCATTCATTTGAAGTAGAAGAAGAAGATGCAGTATAAGAGTAACCAGAAGCACAAAGTGCATGTCCATGAGAGTTAGATTCTAAAGATGAATCTAGGCTGATGTGGTGCTTCTTCATTGCTGCTTCCAAGGCTGCCATCTTCTTAAAACACTTAGATTCATCATGATTATCTTTCCCATAAAAATTGCAATGACGCTCAGTCTTCTTTCCTTTTTGCTTGGATCCTTTGTCATTTTTTAAAGAAGGAGCTGACTGAGAGGGTTTGGGACCCTTGTTGTTTTGCTTATTATTGTGAAAATTTTGTTTCTTGGGAGGCTTGGACTTTTCTTTCTGTTGGGACAATAAGGCTTTCCCAGATGTATCTGCATTGTTAATTATTCCAAGATGAATGAGCTTATCTTGCTCTCTAATTAAGGAATCACAAAAGGATTCAAGACTAGGCGCTTGATAGCTGGCTGAAGTCAAGGATTCTTTCATGGAGTAGAATGTAGATACAAAAACAGAGTATGCAGGTCCAAGTTTGGAAAGAATATGATAAATACATTGTTTGTCTTCTTTCTTAATCTTGCATTCTGCACATAATAATCTAAGAGTTTTATACTTAGATAAATAGTCTTGAATGCATGAAAAATCATTTGGATTCAAGGAAAGCAACTCATTCTCAAGTTGATGACCCCGAATTTCATTGTGTTTACCAAACACAGATTCCAACTTTTCCCAAGCTTTATCAGGTTCATCAATGCCAGATATGTGGAATCGCAAATCAGTAGAGATTGACATCCCAATCAATCCACGAGCTTCATCACATCTATTTTCCCATTTAATTTTCTTATCATCATCAGTGGGTTCTGTTTCTTTCCCTGAGGTTATCCTGAAAAGTCCCCTACTTCGCAGAACATCCTCTATACAAGATTTCCATGAGAAATAGTTAGAACTTGTAAGTATAATATCACAAGGGGAGGACATACTATAAAATAATGGCTAAAATAATAGAAACTAACTATCTGTATGCAAAGAGCTCAAAGAAATATGCGATTTTAAAAAAAACGACACTTAAAATGGATTCTGGATGATGATGTTATGCTTAATCAAAGAAAACGTTGAAGATGTCCCCAATAGTGACGTGGCAAATATTACCTTGACCAACTAAAAAAGAAGCTCCCTCTTCCCAAGATAAACCTTTGACAATCACTTTTACAATAAATTTGCTTTGAAGTGAATCACTTTTGTAGAATAAGTGATGTTCACTTTTACAATAAATTTGCTTTGAAGTGAATCACTTTTGTAGAATAAGTGATGTTCACTTTTACAATAATGTGACTTTTAAATAGTGCGGCAATAAATTAAAAAACTTAAATGACTCACTTTTATTTTATTTTATTAATATGAGATGCACTTTTACAATAAAGTAACTTAAAAATAGAAATTGCATGCGCTAAAAAGTAGCTTGATAAGACTTGAACTCAAGACTTATCAAGGTGTAAAACAACTTTGGACCAAGTGAGGTAAGTTTAAAAGGTACGTAAAACTATGGAAAGAGGAAGGGGGCTTCTTCCTTTTTTAACTCTTCTCTCTCGTTTTTCGTGCTTGCTTTATTTTCCTGCAAATCACAAAAAAAAAAAAATTCCACACAATGGGGTTAGATCTAGGTTAGCTTACCCGAAAATTCTACGTTTTCAATTTTTCTCGTTGTTTCTGATTTGCCGTAATCGTACAAGGTGCACGGCAAAGAGCATACGTAGCCGAGAAGACAAGAAAAAAAAATTCCCTTACTGTTTATGGTTTATCGCGATCGCACAAGGTGCATGGCAAAGAGCATACGCAATCAGGGAAAACAAATTCCGAGAATAAAACATAAAAGATCTAATAAACTGATAAAATATGAGAGATTTAAAAAAAACAAATCCGCCACTGTAACATTATACCTTCAGATTTGTCGAAATGGGTGTTTCTGGATTAAACAGAAACGATTTTCGGTGAAACAAAAACTGTTTCCAAATGAAAATAGCACTACGGACTCAATGGAATAGCTCCCATAGGCCACAAATGCATAGAAAATATAGAACTAGAAACCCTTTCAAAGTTTCGGCAACACCAGTTCCAGATCTTGATCAAAACCGAAAGCGGCTCTTCATAAAAGCTCGGATACCATGTTCGGGTACACAGAGTACTCCCAAAAAAATGAACACCATTAGATACCACTTCACACAAATAGATCACAGATCAACAGACCGATGTTTGTCACGTGGTTAAAACCCTCGAGAGGGAAACAGTCCACGGTCCCAGCCAAATAGCTACTTGGAGCAATTTATTATGTAAAAGAAAGAAAGTTACATGAGATTCTCATAATCGATCAACTAGCCAAGGACCCTCTATGCTCTTTAAATAGAGATAATAGACCAATCAGGTGTTAAGCCACAGATCAATGGTAGGTATGATCTAAGAGAAGTTGAACCGTCGGATCACTCTATGTCTAGAACATATCGTGACCGTCGGATTAGAATATTTATAAATGCATACTAAAGAAACACACTTTTACCTAACGGATATATTACACAAGTTGATCTTAACTAACTCCTAAGTGTCTAAATATCCTAACATTGGGCTAGTCCCAAACCTTTCCTGAAATTCTCAACATGCCATGAAAACAAAAACTAAACTGATGCTGGAACAAACTGAAAAATTACTAAAATAAATTCTCACTGTGTCGAGCTTATTCATACCTACCTACCCTACTTACTGAGCGTCAATTCCCAGTCAAGTAACTTCTAACTTCCAGTGAAGCGAATCAAGCAAATGATCCCATAAACCAACTTTATCTTCATGCTTGATAAAAAAACAGAAATAAAAGACTTAATGGAAAAAGGTTGTCATAAATAAATTGATCTTTACTATTAAGATATAACCATCCATTATCTCTCCAAAGCTTCTCTACATACTCAGCTACTGGATCATAAAATCCTTGAAAACCTTCAAATTTTTTTGTCATTTGTTTACCCCAATAATGCTTCTCAAACTGTAACTCCACCTGCACACTCTCAAACTGCTCTTCAAAATAATCATGTAAGTAATGTTCCTGACAACTTGTACATGAGATGTCAACTATTTCATTGAAAATGCCAGAATTTAAAACTTGATTCTTTTCATGCATTTCAGAGGGAATTCTTCAATAAAATCAAGTGAAATAAACTCTTCTTGACATGAAGATTCTGAATTTGAAGAACATGAAGAGACATCCCATTTAGGACCCTCATATTCTAGGTAGCGAACATCATATATAGGCATGCTGAAATATTCTTTAAAAACATCACTAACAAAAATTTCAACATGCTGATTGCGCTCTGTTATCCCTAAATTTGGACCTAGACTACAGGATCCAAGCTTAAGGAAATCTTAGTTTGAAAATGTTCAAATCGAGTGAAATAAAAAATAAAAAATAGAAGTTGGTATTAAACCAGGGCAAATAGACACTTACAGACACTAGGCTAATGTTACTTGTTTGTACATTTTATACAGCTTTAGGTATGAGAGAAAAATATCACACACAATTTACAATATACATAACTGGTATATGTCATAGATAGGTACATATAGGTATTCATCAAGATATCAAAGCGTTTAAGCAATGGTTGGTATGAATTAGAGCTACAGGGAAATTAAACCAATTCTGTATAACATAAAAGTAATGACAAAGTCCAATATCCAGGTCTTATGATCCTAAATATGAAGTGAAACTATTACTGTTTATATAAATGAAAGATAACTGTCAACTTATAATAAGAATTATGTATTGGAATGTGAGTGACCAAGTACACAAAAGATTTATCAAAGAAACAGTTCATACAGTACAGAAACAAATCAACATCAAATTCATTCAAAACTAAAACCTGTCATTGAAGTTGCAAGGAGTTCATGATATACAGAGGTATTTACGAATTCTCCAACATATCTCCCAAAACAGCCAACCCACAGTCCCTTCCTCGAGACCTCGGCTCTTACACCCGACCCCTTTTCTATTGAACAATCCTAGAATTTATATAAAAGTACACCATATATTTGTTGCAAACATTTTAGAATGAAATCTTAACAGAAAACTAAAAATAGAAACAAGATTGAATACGTTCCTAAGAATTTGGAACTTCTGAACTTTAATCCTTCAAAATTGTGATCTGGAGCTGTCCTGCTAGGCCACATGTACCCTTGAAAATTCAACAGCTTGCAAATATATCTCTGTGTCACCGTGATCAATATGCCTCTTCACAGTAATTATTGAAACTTCCACATAACAATAACAAAATATAATCACCGAATAGATCCTACATGGGTCATTTGGATGTAATCAACAGTTAATGGCTATCCCGTCTGGTCTTCAAATGCTGACTCTGCCATCTGTATGTTTCAACTGCCAAGTGTTGGAATTCTTGAATTGATCTTCACCCAAAAATCTGAATTGTTCTTGATTTAGTGCCTAAAAATATGGATCTGGAAACAACTTGCCCAAAACAAAGTTCTATTTACAAAATCCCAACCAATATTTGCTTAGTTAACATGCTATTGCTTCCACTTTAACACTTTGATTCTATTACTATAGTTGGTGATCATCTGAGTTCTCCATAGCGCATTCACAGGTTCTATGGTAATTTAGTCATTTGAACAGTTCATTGATCGTATGAGATTGCTCTGTGAAGTTCGTGCCTTCAGAAATAGATACATTGTAGGGATTTCTATTCATTGTCATTGTGTTAATGCTCTGGCTGTTGATGTGCTCAAACCTCCGAACACTCTGCCCCCAATGCTTCACTTTCTGCATTTTTCATAAGTTCTGCTAGTGGAACAAGTCAGCTCGCTGAGCCCCACTTCCCTGCAAGTTATGCATTTAATGGAATGGAATTAAGAGAGACTTCACTTGCTCGATGCACTCCAATGATCCCAGGCAATTTCTAAGAGAGACCCCAAGATGGAAATATTCCAAACTTGGAATGTGTATCAATGAACTTAGCCTCTGTGCTTGCAATCAAAATATTACATGCCAAGGAAATGAAGCTCCTCTGCAGTAAGTCGAAGAACAAGAGTAAGCTACAAATTGTAACCCTCTTCAGTCTGTTGTGCCCAATTCTTCTCAGACTCCCCCAGCTTGCGCGCATCCAAAGAGTACCTATAGCCGCCATCACCATTGAATCCAACCAGCACAATATTAACTTCAAGTGGAACCCTAAAAGGAACCTCAGCTCTGGAATGAAGCATTTGCCGCATCTCATGCTTGATGTTTTCCTGTATATCTTGAAATGCACTGTGATGCCACTAAGGGTACCTTGGATCACGTCTGAATTCCTCCAAGCATTCAACTCCTCCTTGAACACCAACTAAACGCTGCAGATCTTCAAAAGACTGTGAATTAGATAGTGGCAATTGAATGGAGTGATTATCAGGACTTCTTCCACCATTTTCATAATTGTATGACTGTGACATTTCCAGCTTTGATCCTGAGCTAGATTGATGAAATATAGGTGAAGTGAATCCGGAGTCCAAATCCCCCGTTTTATAAACTCCAGGGTCACTAAGGTGACCACTCTGCATTTTTTCATTATATTGGTCTCCATCACACTTATGATCAATCTCAAAGGTAATTTCACTAGAGTCGTCTCATAAGGCAGGTGTGCCACAAGTACTAGTCTGGAACTCTGAGTTTACACATTGTCCATATTTTTCTGACTTTCATGGTCAAACAGTTCTCTGGAAGATGATTGATTTTCCTCCTCGTCCTCACCTTCATAAGCAATCCCTGAAGGAGTTTCATTGCATATTTTGGCTTTTTGTGGTCCAAAGCTGAAGTCACAATCTGACCCAGTGCCTTTGAACTGCCCTTCCTTTATACCAAACAGAGATTGATGCTTATCAACAACAGACATGATTGAACAATCTCCTTTAGCAAGTACATCCTTTGAGCCATTCAAAGGTTTTACTGTCCTCAAATCCTTAGGATCCACTACTTTCTTAGCATATGTGGACAATTTCTGCAAGTCAGAATGCAATGCTTCATCAAATATATTATGTAGGTTAAAGACATTCGAGACTTTGGCACTAAACCCCTATTTTTCAAAATTTTAAAACCATTACAAATAATAATTTTGCTGGAGTAGATCTGGAGATAACACGCTCTTCATAAGGAAAATTAGGATCTCTTCTTGTACATCACTATGCTGATTATCTTCTTGCTCATCAAAAGAAGGATTGGAATGCAGAGAAGGTTCTAGTTGTTCACCCTTCTCATATTCTTCTTTGTGATTTGACATCTCATGGAAAGCTATTGTTTCTTCCATAGGTTGGGACTGATGGTATGACTGTTTTCCCTTTTCATTATCTATTTTGAAAATGTCATATCCTCAAGTTTTTGCACTTGCTTAGATATTTTAATTATATGTCTCAGCAATTCAAATGAATCATAACACAAAGGAAAACTGTCACTTTTAGCACACTCACTATCTTCTCTGTTTTCATCCTATTCACCTTGGATTGCAATGGAATTTTCTTCATTAACAGGCCTTGAACTTACAAAATATACAACTGATTTTTTAGGCATAACGTCCAAGTATTCCTACTCATACTCATCAGATATAGGTGGATTAAAAATCCTTTTTAAAACCATCACTAACAAAATTTATGACATGATGATGATATCCTTCGTAAAGCATATTCTATCTTTGAAGAAATTTCTACTGCGAAAGGGTAACTACTGATTTAACAGGGGTATCCTCCTCTAGTAACAAAATTTCAGGTGTTGAAAGATATGAGGAACAATACGATTGAAATTCGCAAATCCCTTATTGTCCACATAGAGAATGAAAAGAATGTTGCAAACTATCATTAGTTTCAGGAAAAGAGATATAGCTGGTTGAGACAGAGCTTTGGCTTATGTCAACTTCAGTCAAGGAAGACATTACCAACTGCTGGGAATTTTCTTGCATATCATGGAAACTGGTTTGTCTTTCTTTTTGAGATGATTATTCATGTAATTTTTCTAAAATCTCTTCATCCACATACTGATCATCACCGTACATGTCTTTCAAATTTTCAATGAACTCTTTATCATGTGTGCAACAATCTTGAAGTAATAGCAAAGAAGGATATTGATCGTTGAAATGTTCGTGAAATACTGTATGAAATTCTTTAAGGGAGTTTATTGGAAATCCCGCATACCATGACCTTAAATTTCCTTCTAAAATAATCATGAAAATTTTCATTAAAAAATCCTTATGCCATCCAACCCCCAGCTTATGATTATTCTTATGAAATCTAAACAAATGAATGGCAGCATCATCACCCTTTTGATCTTTTAATTTTAGAAGATATTCTTGCCAACCTACATGAGGTATTCGATTCAGAATACCAGGAATGTGAGCATGATTCATAGGAGCAAACCTTACAACCAGAGAACTCATATTGATGATGGAGAAACTAAATCAGCTCCTCAAACTTTGAAACCCTTTTTGATAGTGGAGATTCCATAGAATATTATGAAGACAGGATTCTTCGCAGATGGAATTGTCAGGTTAAAGAGGCACGACCTTCTTGATGTTTAACCATTTTTCACCATTAACAATCATATCTAAAGCTCTATCGTTCATACCCAAGGAATATTTCAACCCTCCTCCCCGTATTGGTCCTTCTGGCTGCCAGTCTCCCCAGCGGAGTCACCTTCCATAAGCTTTGAGTGGAGTCTCCAAAGCATATCCAACCTATATGTTTCTATGACTAGCTTCTCAACCAGGTCATAGAACTAAGGCAATGTCATTTTCCAATGGCTGATTTGCGCTTTTGTCCCCAGAAACAATGCAATTTTTTTAGCACTCAGAATTGTACACGGGTTGTAGAAGGTAAATCCCAAGGTAACAACAAAATAACTATAAGAAAAGAAGTTGGCTTCCTCCTTTCTAGAGAGGGATCTCTCACTGATTTTTAACAGGGCCACATAAAAAATAAAACAAAATTCATATTGTTTTGTGGTTAAAACAAGGAAAGCATACATTGGGATATGGAGTCACAAGTATTTTATGAATCGCAGAACTCTTTGCAGGTGAAATTATACAAAGGAAAGGTAGCACTCGGTTACAGTCAAAATCACCGAGAAGATGAATTATGCATCAAATTTGGTAAGAAATATGGGTGAATATCTGAAACAATAGACAGAGCAAAACAATATGAATTATGAAACTATTACAAACTCATTCTAGATATGAAATAAAACATAATGAAAAGTTTAACAAGAAGACACGCACATAAGAAAGGAAATTGCAGATTGTAACTATGAAATACATAGGAATCTTTGCAGGAATAGGACAACATTTGGCTCTATCATTTTTTATTAAGGGCAGATATCAAAATACATAACCCAAAAAACTCACGGGTTCCAACCCTGTCTTCCTCTATTAAGGGTATATTTACAGTATCATAGGTTCTCGAGACCAACCTCGAAACAAAGCCAAATTCAGTTACAGTGTGGGAATCAAAATCCTAACAAATGTTGATCTAGAAGATTCGCCATGATCATAAATGAAACAGGAAAGCATGTTGGGATGCGCATGATGGAAAAAATGGACAATTGGACACCTAGGCTCAAGCCTACTGGATGAAAATGACAGTTCAGAGTGCTTTCGCATGACCTGTAACAATTTTATTCTTCCTTGATTATTCACACAGCGAAAATCATTCTGGACTGTTGATCTTCATCTGCTTAGATCCTGACCATTGAAAACTGCAACCTTGTGCTCCAAAAAATGACCTTTTCATCTCTGATTTTTTAGCACAATATCCAATGGGGAGGGGACAAATCATTTGCACACATTTCTCATCGTGAAGGCGCTCTTTCAACTTTCAGCATGCATGTTGTATCAGCGAAACCAACCTCCTCTATATATCTGAGATCAAGGATGATCTAGGTCATTTAAAGATGCGGGGCCTACCAAGTTCTGCATATCATGAAGTCTTCTTACCTCGTGCACATGTTCCCCTTTTTCGCACTATCGATCTCAGATAAAGACCTTCCCAGCCGTTGATCCGAGGTAAAGATGTGGGCTACGAAAAGTGGAAGGCGAAACTTCAAATTTTCACGACCAAATTCTTATGTTTTCCGCTTTCCACCTTTTCTCTCTTTTCCTTTTTCTTTCCGCACCATTGATCTATGTGGGATATTTCCGAATCGTCGATCCCGCGGATTGTTGAAGGTGAAAGTTTTAACCTTTACAACCAAATTCTTATGTTTTCCACTTTTCGCCTTTCTGCTCTTTAGCAGAAAGTGGGAGGAAGAAATACCAAATTTATGACCAATTTTTTCCCCTTTCCACTCCTGCCCTTATGTTTATGTCTTTTAACTTCCCTATTTTTCTAGGTCATTGATTTATACGAAAACCTTTCAGAACCATCGGATCTTGGACCGCGGAAAGCGGAAGTCGGGTTTTTCAATTTTTGCAACCCAAAACTTTACCTTTTCCTCTTCTTCCTTTAGCTAGACCACTGATTTATGAGGAAGCTCTCTCGACCATAGATATTGGACTCCATAAATCAGAAGTTGGGTTTACTCCTTTTTATAACCACTTTTTTACCTCTTTCGCTCTTCTACTCCTGATTTGGCTTTGACGAAAATTATTTTCATCCTTTGATCTTGTTGATCCTAGATTTGTTATCATTTTTGGCAATTAAATTACTTATTTAAACATATGTTTATTATCTTTTTACATATTTTCTGCGACGCAGATCACCATTTAGCCCAAGGTATGTATGAATTTAAGGTTTATATAAAATCCATTTATTATTATCATTTTATGATTTTATTGATTAAAATTGACATTATTGAAGCGCATTTGATATATTAATTGATTTTTATATTTATTTGCAGGTTATATAATCTTTTGGGACAAATTAACAATAAGAACGTATTCAGGTTTCCATGCACACAACACATCCAACTCGTCATCCAGCTCGCCGCGTGAAACTCATTGGCAGGTTTCCAAGCATTTAAATATTTGTATTGCAGACCATATTCCTTAAGCGCACCAGAAAACAGACATTGCATTCATCCTATATCTTCGGCCAACATATCCATCTCATGGTCCATCTCACTATTTAACTTTCTGTCCAGATCGCTAACCAGACTGCGCGTTATTTAGAATTGATTCCATGCATTAAAACGATTGAAACAGCCTGCGAACTGTTTATTGTCCACGCAGCTGGGTAATGACGCTTGCTTCTAGATGATATGCCATCCTACAACCTCCTTCGTCGACACCTCACCAACAGTCCACGCGTTGGGTTGATGTATTTAACCTGCATTCTAGAAGACTAGCCTCTGTGTGCTCTCCTCTGTTCAACACCACTCCACTTGCTGCGCTAAAGAAGGAGTTGTGTGCACATCCGAGAACCGATTTCAATGGAGAGGGAACCTATGCATTACATCATCCAATGAAGAGAGCTGATGCACGCTGAAGAAGGAAGATCATGTGCATTGGAGTTTTATTAATTAAATGCCTTTATGGATTAATTAAATTTAGAGAGCAGTCGACCACTAAACGGTCGACTTTCTCATCTCTGTAAACAACTATATATACCATCGTTAACGTGAGAGGTCATTTAGCTCGTAGTTTTATTAGTTCATGCTTTTATTTGTTGTTCTTGAGCACATTGTATTTATGTTCCATCGTTTGAATAAAGAGCTATATGCTTTGTTGTTTCTGATTGCATTTGAGTAAGCATTAGCCAGGCATCACCCCTGATTGCTGAGAGGTCCCCTCATCAACCAGAGGTTTCTTTCCTTTTCTTGTTTATTTCTTTCATCTTTTCTGTTGTATTTAGTTTTGTTTCCAGTTAGTTTTATCGTTTCATTTTCTTCCTGTAATGCATTTTATTTCCAGAATTAAATAACTAGATTGCGCACATAATTTGCTTTCCATTTGCTTTCAGTCATTTCATTTCCAGTTTACTGTTCAGTATTTGCAATTATATAGAATAGAATTTAAGTTCTGTTTATTTCCTTTCTGTTTCAAGTTTATGCAATTTAAATTTCAATTTGTTTATTAATATATAATGATTTCTTTTATGAATTTGTTTAAGTTCAGTTCATTATGTAATTTGATTAATAAATAGGTTTGTTTACTGCTTTTATGCATCATATCTACATGTGCACAAATTCAACTAAAGATTAGATCATTTAGGTTAATTTCTGTCATTTTAACTATGCAGACTGTCATTCGGACAACCTGTTTAAACTATCATTCGGCCACCCCTTTCAGACCTACAGTTCAGTCTGTCATTCAGCCAATAGTTTTGTTTTTAGTGTTTTTAATGAGTTTTGAAATTGTTTTAAGTTCTATTTGTTTAATGTTTGAAGTATGCTTTGATTGAGATAGTTAAAGGATAGTTTTATTTTATATTAAAGTTAAATTGGATTGTTTTAGATTATTTATTAAAATTTATCTTATTTCTTTTCACCTTACATATGTTTTGAGCTATTTCATGTTTTGTTTCTTGAGTTTGTTTCCGATTCTTTTTATTGTTGTATTGTTTTGTGTTCATGCCTTTAGACTAATTTATCCATTTGCATGTAAACTTCAGTATTGTGTGTGTTATCTTTAACATGTTTTTAGGTTGTTCCTTTTTAATTGTGTGATTAATGAAATAGACTTGTAGGACAGAATTCAAAGATATTCCTATTAAGTTTTCTACTTGTTTCTTTCTATTAATTTTTCTTTATTAAGTTTTCTACTTGTTTCTTTCTATTAAGTTTTCTACTTATTTTTGAATTAGGTCTTCCTTGCATCCTAGTTTCCCATTTAAAGATTAGTTTTTTATAGTATCTTTTTTCGATTTAAATTTAGTTGCTTATGAAATAAATTATTGATTGTCTAGTTTAGTATTTTGTTCCAGCTTAATTACTTTAACAATTGAATTCTTAGGAGTTTGACTCGGTTTTTCATTTTGAAAGATCTTTCGATCTTTTGTTTGTTAAAATATTTACACAACACCCACTACCTTCACATATATTTTGTATCAAATATAAGCCTACCAACCCCGGTCAAAAATTAAACATTAGGTGAATTAATCTAGACGTTATAACACCCAACTGATATTTTCTGTTGTACATCCAAGTCATCCATTCATTGTAGAACCTCATTAACATTTATCAAGGTCATATGGTAAGGAAAATTTCTAACATTATTCCTCCATTTACTGGCCAAATCCCTTACCAATTATTTATCCCAAAAATGGTGCTAACACACGGGTCATTTGTGCTAATCAGGAACACAAATTCATCTGGAAATGAATCATTGGGCTCAGCTTCCATGAGAGCACAAGGAAGGTCACACATTAACTCCACAAAAACTAAGGAATTCTTGGAAGTATCCTTAGCGAACTTGAGATCAAATTCCTGTAGGATAATTATCCAATGGGAATACTTCCCACCTAGCACTTGACAAGTCAAAATGTAATACATAGGGTTTTGATCAGCGAGGACAATTATAGTGTGTGGTAAAATGTAATGATGAAATCGTTGCGCAACGATGACCGTATTCAAAGCTAGCTTTTCCACACATGAATAGTAGATTTCATAGTCAAGGAGACTCTTACTAAAGTAGTAAATCACATGTTCTTGGCCATTCAGATCTTCATGCACTAGAACAATACCGATGGTAGCAGTGGAGGTGACAACATAAAGTACAAAGTCTTTTGAATAATTTGTGGGGTGCAACACTGGTGAGTGTGTGAGAGCATGTTTTAAATTATCAAAATCTCTTTGATCTTGGTCATCCCAAAAAGACAGAGAAATCATTTTCAGGAGACACATATAGCCATGTTTTTTTCTGCAAATTTTCACACAAAACATCGAAGAAAGTTTGCCTTCCCTTACAAAATTTGGAGTTTAGTAATGTTGGTTGGGGCGGGTAAGGCCAATATAGAAGCTATTTTCAAAGGATCTATCCATATACCATCTTTGGAAACCACAAAGCCAAGAAGGCGTCCAGTCTCAACACATAAAACACACTTATATGGATTAATCCAAATGTGATAATGACGGCATCAAAGGAAAATGTCCCTAAGATTCCCTAAATGATCGTCTCTATAGTGTAAATGGGTAGGGAGGTCATCCATGTAAAGTTCAACAATGTGCTTAATATCATGAAAACCATAGGACATGGCTTGCTAGAATGTAGCTCTGGCATTTTTCAATTCAAAGGGTGACTTTCGATAAGCAAAGGTTTCCCACAAACAAACGAATGTCATTTTATGTTGGTCAGCGAGTAGTATTTCTATCCGATTATAGCCGAAAAAACAATCCATGAATGAAAAGATGATGCTCCCAGCACAATTATCAATGATTTGATCAATATGAGGAGTGGGAAAGTTGTCCCTAGAACAAGCCCTATTCAAGTCTTGGAGATAGATACAAACCCTAATAGTTCCCTGTTTCTGAGCTAGAGGAACAATATTAGACACCCACTTGGTTAGTGGTATGGGATAAATAAAACCATCTTCTCAGAAGTTTTCAACCTCAGCTTTTATTGTCATAGCTTTCCTCAGATGGACTTGACGAATTTTTTTCCGAACTGTTCTCGCCATGGAGTAAGTCTTAATCTCATGTACAATGATGTATGGATCAATCCCAGGCATCTCTTCATACATCCAAGCAAAAAAATCTCAGAATTATTTGAACAAAGCTCTATATTTTTCAATTTCTTCAGTTGAACAGTTCAGGCCTACATGGACATGTTCAACTATTCCAGGCTTCACCGATATGTCGATGGGAGTCATCTGCGTGATAATACACAAGTTTGCTTCAGAATTGGTGTCTTGTAATAATGCAGGCATTTGAGGATTTTCAACAATATCAAAGCTGATAAGGGAAACAAATTCGGAGTATACCGATTTGAAAATGGGGAAGGAAAGAAGATCTATGGTGATGGTATTCCCATAAAGATTCATCCAGACTCATGATCTCCATAATAGACTCGTCTGATGGAAAAGTCTATAAGAGATAGTCTAGAGTGGGGAGAGGGGGATCTATCCAATAGGGTATATGGTAAGGATCCAATGCTACTAGATTTTGATCATCATAGTGTACAACGAAAGTGTTACATCGAAATATTGTCATGTTGAGCCATGTGTCAACCCTTTTCCTAATCCCCAAATTTCCCTCTGCTAAAGTTGAATTATATTGAGGTTGTTTCTTCCTTTTTCCCCTCTTTAGGAAGTTTGACGCTCTTTTGCTTCATGCTAGAAGCGTCGAAGGTGATATTTCTCCTAAAGAAAGATGTGCCAACGCTCTTTCCCTTCATGCTAGAAGCGTTGATGGTGCTCTTTCCCTTCCTGCTAAGTGTGCTGATGGTGTTTTGAGGGGAAAAAACAAAGCTTAGAGACTCTTCTCGAAGGTATATGAGGTGGAGGTCTATCCCTATCATTTCGGTGAGGTGGAATTTGGTTCCTAACCTATGGGGAAGATCCCTTATACCCCTCCTCATAATCCTCAAATTACTTTATCCCTTTAGCCTTATAACTTGAACCCTCTCTCCATTTGGAAGGGAGGAAGGACTATGGTACTTTTATGGTCGTGGAATTTCTAGGTGATCCCTATCATCCTTTGGGAGGCTTACTATCTTGCTTTGGAGTCTTTGTCTCAGATTGTTGGATGGAAGGTTGCATTGTTAAGGCTTGGTTGTGACATTCCTTCTCTTTGTAATTCTATGTATCTCCTTGATTACATTAATACAAATCTCTTTCCACAAATATTGTTGTGTTGATAATTTTTAGATCTTTCTTCCTTAATTTTTAGCTTAGATCAATTCATTTTTTGATACACATGTACTGTTTGCTTGTTTCCACTTGCTCTACAGGGTTTTGCAGCTAAATATCTGAAGGCTATGGATCTTGGATCAAAAAAGAGAGAAGAGGATTTGCATACTGCATGTAAGTGATATATCTGTAGGCTTGCATTTATATTTGATCTAGGAAAGTAGGTTATATTGTGTATTTGATTTGTTCTAGATCCACCTGGACTAGGGATATCTGGCTTGAGTCTGCTTGAGTAGATTTATCTGATAACAGGAAGCAGATTGTATGGCATCGTAAAGAACTTCATGAGGACCTAGAGAAGGTGTCTGAACAATTTCTTTACCTTTAGGAATGTGCCCGATCGTAGATATCATATTCATTGTTTCTACTTTCATACTAGGAGTAGTTAAGGTAAAAACACCCATAAGAGATAAATCCTTCAACAACCTGACCCCAACCGATCAATAAGGTGGAGGGGATTTCCCTAGCATAGGAATATTGTTTGTGGTAGTGGTAGTAACATCATATGAGAAAAAATAAAGATGATCTATGGTCACAATCTAACCTAAGTGAGGGAATTGGAGAGTGTGAAAAACTATCGAGGAAACTGTCGTCATAGAATAAAACCAATTTCTCCCCAATAACAGACTATAATCTAACAGATCCTTGACCACTTCCACTTAGATGGAAATAGTCTCTCCCCCAAGCTCGATTAATAGCGTCGGTAACAAGCCATGAGGTTGGAAACCTCATCTGTCGAAAGCTTTCAAAGTTGTAGGTGACTTAGTAAGTTCGAGAGAACCTATGGCTCTCCAACAAGACATACACAAAACATAAGTGGAAGCTCCTTCATCTAGTACAGTACAATTAAAATTCCTCCTAACTACCCTGCTCGTTATTTGAAACTCGAGCTGGTGGGATAACCTTGATTTATGATTCTCCGCATTAAACTGAATAGTAGTGGTATTATCTGGATCTAATGCCCCTAAATCTGTCAATAGATTTTTACATTGCGTAGGGAAAATTTGGAGTACTTCCAGTGTAGACATAAGATAAGATGCTTGAGCCAAATATTCAACAACATTGTAGAATTGAGTGGCTCTAGCACTGGGATTAAATACTAATTTTTTGGATGGTACTCTTTGGAGGGCGAAAAATTAGGTCGAGGTTAGGTTTCTCAATCGTAAGAGGCCATTAGAAGGGGGTGGAGGAGAAGAATTTGTAGAAGGATTTTTTTCAGAAGAAGTACCTTCATCCTTCTTCTCTATTGGTTTGTGATATGTTTGACTACATCCAGTCAATTTAATAGTTTCAACGGACATCATTCGGATATCCTCAGTAGAGGTAGAGGTTCCTTGTGAAGACATGTGGTCAATTAACTGCTATTGATATGGAAAAGGATTAGTAAGTAGCGCAGGTGTAGGTTTACTTTTCAAAAAATTATTAATTACTTCATGATGAGTGAACTCCTTCGTGAAGTGGTCACCTCCACATAGTAGGAATGGATACTTAGCTTTCCTTTTAGCTTTGTTTTCATTCTTTGAGATTGCGGTCTTTGGGTTCTCTTGTTGGTTTCTTGAATTTTTACCTTTACCTTTTCCTTTCTTTTTATTAATGGGTGTTTGTGTAGTTTGAATAGTATTTACCTCACCAGAAACCATAGGAGTGGAAGGAGTAGTGGTGGAATTACTTTGCTTCTTAGCAGGTTTTGCTATGGATGTGGGTTGGATTGAACCTACAACACCATGAAGATGAGTCTCTACAGGTGGTTTAGCAGGGTCGGTGTTGGGACGAGGAGCATGAGGGATCGGATCATACAAAGTTCTGGGATGAGAATAAACTAAGTCCAAATACTGATCCCAACTGATGGCCTTCCCTTCAGTGACATCACCACCCATATCCACATCATGGGAAATGGGAGGCAACATGGATTTGGTAAACCAATCAGCTAACAATTGGTATGGGATAGGAGCTTTAATTAGCCTTCTGCATCTCCTCCACTCATGAATATCATCTGATATGTGGGTGGAGGTATTTTGTCGAAGGGATATCAAAATATCCGTACAAGTTTCATAACAGATAGGTAGCTAAAAATGGGTGAGGAATACTATTGCTAATGAGTTGAAATCCACAAATGAATATTGTGGAAGCTCAATGTACCACTTGGAAGTCGTGCCACTCAAATTTTGTTGGAAGAGTCTCAAACAGATTGAATCATCCATCAAGGAGTTGGAAGAACGCCATAAATGGAATGTCATAACGTGATTTTTTGGATCTTCTTCCTGCTTCCCATCAAGCTTAGGGATGTCTGATGGTAACTTAGATGGGATTGAATGCCATGAAGGGTTATGTTGGATGGGTTCTTTGATCAACTTAGAAAAGTCAGGAAATTCTAAAGTGGCTAGAAACAACAGTTGTTGATTAGGTTGTACATACTGGTGATATTGATATGGCATCTGTATACCAATATGACCTTAAGTCGATTGATATACTAGTTAATGGGGAGGTGGATTTGCAAATGATCCTCTGAAGATTCTCTAGATGGTGTACTTTCTGAAGGAGGTGGAACTCCATAGGGTGGGCCTCTAGGTGGTGGGATTCTAGGTGGAGGGGGTCCTCCTGGTGATGGTCCTCTATAAGGAATACCTACAGATGGTGGTCCTATAGAAAGGGGTCCTCTAGGTGGTGGTCCTCCATAAGGTGGACCTCTAGGTGGTGGTCCTCTAGAAAGGGTTCCTCTAGGTGGTGGTCCTCTAGAAAATTGACCTCCATGTGGTGGACTTCCAGGTAGTGGTCCTCTAGAAGGTGGAGCTCTAAACGGTGGTCCTCAGAAAGGTGGAGCTTCAAAAGTTGGGCCTCCATAGGGTGTCCCTCCATAACCTCCGATGGTATTAATAGGTGTTCCTCCGGGCATAAGCATATATGAACAATTAGGTTTCCCCCACAGTGTAAACATATTTCTAGGGTAAGGAATCCCGAGATAAAAAAAAATCCCTGAAGATGTAGGTTGATAGTTCAAATTGCTTACAAGTAGTTGGTTTCCAAGAATTTTGATTAACTATAGGTTGTACCCCTAAGGATCATCCTGTACTAGAAGGAGGAATAACCACATTGGTGTTTTTGGATGGAACAATGACTGTTGTTTGTCATACATCAGGGTTTTTCCTCGTACTAGAAGTAGATACACTAATCAATGAACCAACTTGGGATGGGGGTTTCCCCCCAGTATTAGAAGATATGGGAGAACCAGAGGTAGACCCAGGGTTTGAAACTTGTTGTGGCTGCAATTTGTTCCCAAATTTCTAAAACATTTCGAACCCTCCTTTTGATTTTATCTAGCCCAAGTTGGTTTAATCTCTTTAAATCTTTCCTGGAAGTCCATTTTTCTCCACTTGAGAAATTGACTGTTGGAAGCTCAGTCAACTATTTTTTGTTGTTGTTTCAGCAGTTGAATGATCTAATACTATCGTCTTTTTCGCCGACACTGCGAAAACCATGGAGTCTTTGTTTGTTTGAATGCTTAACTTTTGATTTTTCATTGTCGGAAGTTTGTTAATGTTTGATTCAGGGCACTAGTTCTCTATGCGCCGACGTTTCGGAAGGGAAACGATGAAAGTCCCAATGGATAGTTCTTATTCTGGCTGAAGTCATGGCCTTTATTTTTCTAACTTTTTTATTGTAAATGACTTGGTTTTTTTCTATTGGAATGTTTTTTGACAAGTGATCAAAGGTTTAGTCCTCTATGACGTCGTTGTTCCGGAGGGCTTGTCCTCTACATTGCGGACACTATGGAGGAATTCAGTTTTAAATTTTCGACCTTTAGCGCTTAGTGGTTCCGATCTACGACACAGAACCGTAGTTGTTTGTGAATCCGGCGTCGCGGCTGTCAATCAGACTATATGATACGATGTATTAGTGATTATTTTTTTGATCGTCGATGCATAACTATCGGTGGCATTTAGTGCTCGGGATTGCCGACACTACGGAAGTCTTGAGGTTTGAGTCACCGACGCATAGTTCTTAGAGGTTCTGATCACCGATGAATTTTTGTTATCATGGAAACCGTAGTCTGTCTGTTGCCCGCCGTTGCGGCTGCGTAGTGAACTATTTTCCTGATGCTTAGTGCTTCTGCCCACCGATAGGGTTTTTCCCACCGATAAGGTTTTTTCCCACCTATACCTTTTACCGAGGGTTTTCCATGACGAGAAGCACAGTATAGAGTCTGGTGTTTTGGATATTAGCAGTAGAGGAAATGTAGTTCATGCTTGTATTGGAGGATTTTGAGTTAGTTCAGATGCGGCCTAGATTAAGATGAAGAGCCTTTGCTATCAAGGTTTTCATTTTGGTTACGGACAAGGTTTTAAGCACAACCGTAGGATTTTCTTTTTACCTTGTCGTGTTTCTTTTCATGCATTAATACTGTGTATAGTTTATTTTTATAGAATGCATATGGAAGAGGTAAATAGCTTGCTACAGTTTTTGTTATTTTGGTAAAATCTTAATGGCCTAAGAACATGCTATATTTATGACAGAGAGTTGTTTGAAGAATGAAGAAGAAGAAAGAAAGAGAAATAAAGAAGCAGCAAGGAAGTTCTGAGATTAACAGGATCTCAAAAAAGATTAGCAGATTACTCAGCAGATCGATAATAGCAGAGGCCCAGGCTTGGAAAAAGTTCATCAGCGACCAAGCTGGTCCCTCTTCATAAAGTGCTCTTAAATTTTTATTTAAAATGTCACATATTTGTATAAATTATGAGCACATACTACAAGACAAAATTTTGGAACTGAAAGGTTGAGGAAGCCCAAAGGTCATCGAGGGGCAGCCCAAAGGTTTTGCTTTTTTATATAAATAAAGGAGAGTTTATATGTAGAAGGAACTTTTTCCTAAATAGATTTGTGAGAGTATGTTGTAAGAAGAACTAATTCCATTTGCAATAAATAATTACAAGTTTCCTGCTGGAGAAAGCTTGGTGGAATGTTTCAAATGCTATGAAACCGATCAGTTGAATGTGAACTATTTCGTTTCTAGCTTATGTCCATTAAATGTGAGATTGTTCTAACTCATTGAATCTATGTTCATGTTATAATGCACTCTAGTTTATTCTGTGAAATGTCCACTGTGAGTAATGAAGGTTTTCATAAACAATAAGCAATCTTGTTGTTCATATATCTATTAATGTTCATGTGTTCTGAAATAAGTAACAACTATCTGTAATTTTTCTTAATGCATGCTCAAAAATACATTACTCATTGATAACTGATACTTTTTCTCCCTAGGGATAGGTTAGTTAGTTAGTTTTAGTTTCTTGCTGTGTGTGATTTAGATGCGAGAGATTTAAGACGAGAGGTAAGAACCTGCGCATCATATTGTGACACTCCTCGTTATCTCTATCATTCTGCATTTTTAGATAGGCACTTGCACATCATACTTAAACAAAAAAAACTAAAAATATACATGATGGACTGGGCCGTAACCGGTAAAACATTTTAATTTGTTACTTGACCTATGGTAACCAGACCGTAATCCAGACGGATTCCCCATACCAAAAAATAACGGGCTAGTTGGGAATGTTTATTGGGGAGAATCCCTAACTGTTGTTACCTGTGATTTTCCAGGCCTCAATAGTTTTTGGTGCTAGAAGGAGGGCCACCAGTGCATGGCTGGCCAAGGAAACTCATTTCCTCGAAATTACTCCACCAGTGAAAATTCTGAAAGTAGTTTGTTTCACACATCCACTCCTGAATATAAAGAGAAACGGTATCTGTATCCTATAGATAACAAAGTGGTTGATGATTTAAGAAGAATCACTAGGGAATATGTGAAAAATATTGGAGGATTACCTATTATTTTTGTCTTACCCAGAAGAGAATATCAGAAGAAAGATCGCCCTAAATTAGAATATCCAGTGTTGGTAGAAGACCTTGAAGAGCTAGTAGAAGAATCCCTACAGGAAGTTGACCAACCTTTGAATAAATTGGGTCCAGATTCACCGTACTGTTCACCTTGTCGGACCCCTTTTTAGTCACCACCTCATTCTCCACTCAAAATCATGGCTCATGTAAATGCAAACCAACCAAATCCACCACCTGCTTGGAAGGCTAGGTCACCTTTAAACCTGGCAGCTCCCTTGCATGATTTGCCTCAAGCTTTTGACAAAATGTTACCTAAGTTTGATCCACATGAAAAAATTATGGTAGATGATCATTTGCAAAGATTTTACTTGGGTATAGAAGGACTACGAGTAGGATAGCATGAAGATGTGGTCTATAGATTGTTTCCACACACCCTGAAAGGAGCAGTAGCCTCATGGTATTTTGCTCTTCCTGCAAATTCAATCACAGACTGGGACACTTTTGAGAGAATATTTAGAAGAAAATATGCAGTTCAGAAAACTCATGCAACTTTAATGAAAGGGTTATGTGCTTTAAAAAAATAAAGGAAGGAAAAGGTGCATAATTTCACTCCAAGATTTGCTGCTTATCTAAAATATTTTACTACAGCTGATAAGCCATCTGAAAAAGCTCTAATTGAATATTATACTTTAGCTCTAGGGCTTGACTTGGCCATGTTTTCTAAGATATCAGTCAAACCTACATTATCAGAAACCTATGAAGAAGCTGAGAGGGTAGAGGGTGAGATGGAGAGCATAGAAAATTATCATGTGCAGTCGGAAGAAAAAACTTTTGGAGGCAAGAAACCTTTATTACTGACTAAGCCTAAGGATGAGCGATCAAAGGATTTTGAAGGGATATTGAAGATGATGCAAAATTTATCCAATAGAGGGATATATTTAGAGCAGGAAAGAGAGGCTCACAAATCATATAAGCCTTACTATAAGGAAAGGGAATACAACAGTCAACCTAGGCCTCATCCACATAGTCCTGCAGCAATGAATTTAACTGATGTAGGCATGGATAATTTTTGTACTTTTCATCAACAGCCTCATTCTGAGAAGAATTTCCCTCAATGGATAAATTCTATGATGTTGGTAATGAATCAGTTATTGGACTCCAAACTAACAGAAGCTGATAAGGAGGAATAAAAGGACAATCAATCCATAGAAAAACATGAGGACGATACTCTAGTTTTATGGGACTATGTCTCATTCTTTGATACAGAAGAGGAAGGTTCTCTAAAACAAGAGGAAACATCAGAAACCAATGTGACAACAAGAAGTCACGGTTTGTTAAAAGAAAACAATTCAATACTTCCAAAGATCAAGAAACTTCAGGAAAATATGAAGAAGATACAAAAGAACACTACAAATGTTAAAATACCGAATTTTACCATTTCAAGTCAAGATCCAAAGAAAATTAACATACCTGTTAAGCCTGTTGAAGATGAAATTGATAATGTCAAGACGAAATTGATAATGTCAAGAGAAATCTCAAAGAGCATGAGCCGGGGTATGATATTGTGGAAGACATTAAAAGGGCTAAGGCAAATATCTCATTGTTTGAAATGTGCAATGTAGCTCAGCAGAAAGATAAATTGTTAAAAGAACTTTAAATACCAGAAGAAGAGCTTCCCACTGACAACCAACCTGAAGAAGAAGTTGTTGAAGGAAGTGTGGGAGGTAAGTCTAACTTTAAAACCCCACCATTTATCCTAAATTTTGAGATTTTTAACTATAATGTGCACAATTGTTTAGTAGACTTAGGTGCATCAATCAATGTTATCCCACTTTCAATCTGCAAGAGAATCAATGGACAGCCTAAACCATCCACTTGGCAAGTTATTCAATTAGACAGGACAGCTGTGAAAGTAATAGGAGAAATGGAAGATGTTGTAATTCGCTTATCTGCAAATGAGAAGGTATGTCAATACATCGATATTGTAGTAGAAGACATACTTGATGTTTATCGACTTGTTTTGAGTCGAGACTGGTCGGCAAGACAAAATGGATACTTCTCATCAGATTGGTCACATCTGTGGTTGCCTCATAAGGAAAGTCCCAATCAAATAAAAATATTAAGAGAGCCTAAGATGAAGTACAATGTTACTCAGTTGGAGGGAAAAAATGAACATGTGAATTCTGTGTTGGGAAATTACTTCATTGAATTGGAACCGGGAAATTACCAAGCTGAAGAAGCCAACAATATATTTGACACCCAGCCCGATCTCCTTCGATTTTCATAGGCTGATGGGATTGACTGTAATATAGTAGATTTAGTTTTTGATGTATTTTTTAATTCAAGTTTGGTAGAACTAGATAATGGGTAGGCTCTCAAACTTTACTTTTCTTGATTTTATTTCTTGGTTATCTTGTACATAAATAAATTGATTGCTTTGTTTTGTTTTGATTTGTTTATTTTGTGTTTGTTGTAGTTAGGGTTTGATTGATTTTAATAAAGAAGCACAACTTTTGGTTGCATGGAATTCATCAGAATTATGGATTAATTAAAATCTTTGATTATGAGACTGTGTACTATTGGTTTATTTGAAATAACTTCTTCTAGTTTAGTAGTTTTCCTAAATGGATATGAACACATTGAAGTCCTACTTAATCCTTGTAAAATAACTCAGGATCAAAAGTTCTGGAATACTATTTCAAGGCTCCATCCATCTCACATTAAAAATGTCTAGGGGGGTGATAGAAAAAGACCCATGGATAGGAAGCATGGTAAACAGTATATTATATTTAAATGATCCCGTGCCAAGAATTGAAAGCCAAAAGGAAAATAAGAGTCAAAATCTCCTAAGAAAGCAATATGTATCAAAACAAAGTACTGAACCATATGAGTACAAGATTGCCAAAGTTCTTCCCCGTCCGTGAGCTGAAAAATAAATACATCTCTCACAGAAAAGGACACTATGGATAGAGGATCCTGAATAAAAAAATTCAAAAAGAAGGCATGCAGGAGGACTCAGAAAGGACAAAAAATTCCAAAAGCACAAAAGTGCAAAATGGCATGGGAATGAGGAACAAACGAATATTTATGCTTACCATATGTTACAATCCCGTGGTGTCCAAGCTGGGAGCTATCCAAAGACAGAGGTAAAAAATGAAATTCATATCCCTGGCCTCAAAAGAGTTATCTAGACTTTGAAATCTTGGTTTCCATTTTCCCTAAATTGGACTATCATCAATGATTAAAAGTACATACATTTGCCATTGGGAAATCCAAACATCTAGAAGAATTCAACATGTTGGAATTTTTTGTCAAACAGTATGTTACTTAAAGAAGAAATTGTCCAGAGATCTGTGTTCACCAGGTATTCGCCAATTGTTGTGGCTGCAACTTTTTCCCAAATTTCTAAAAAAATTTGGACCCTCCTTTTGATTTTATCTAGCCCAAGTTGGTTTAATCTCTTTAAATCTTTCCTAGAAGTCCATTTTTCTCTACTTGAGAAATTGATCCTTGGAAGCTTAGTCAACTATTTTTTGCCATTGTTTCAGGAGTTGAATGATCTAATACTATCGTCTTTTTCGCCTACACTACGGAAACCGTGGAGTCTTTGTTTGTTTGAACGTTTAACTTTTGATTTTTCGATGATTTTTCACTGTCGACATTTTGTTAATGTTTGATTCGGGGCACTAGTTCTCTATGCCACTAATGTTTCGGAATGGAAACGATGAAAGTCCCGACGGATAGTTCTTATTCTCGACGAAGTCATGGCCTTTATTTTTCTAACTTTTTGATTGTAAATGACTTGGTTTTTCTCTATCGAAATGTTTTTTGACAAGCGATCGGAGGTTTAGTCCTCAATGATGTTGTTGTTTCAGAGGGCTTGTCCTCCGCATTGCCGACACTATGGAGGTGTTCAGTTTTAAATTTCTGACCTTTAGCACTTAGTGGTTCCGATCACCGATGCAAAACCATAGTTGTTTGTGAATCCGTCGTTGCGACTGTCGATCAGACTATGTGATCTGATGTATTAGTGATTAATTTTTCAATCACCGACGCATAACTATCGGCGGCTTTTAGTGCTTGGGATCGGTGACACTGCAGAAGTCTTGAGGTTTGAGTCATCGACGCATAGTGCTTAGAGCTTCTGATCACAGATGATTTTTTGTTATCACGAAACCCGTAGTCTGTCTGTTTCCCGCCGTTGCGGCTGCGTAGTGAACTATCCACCCGATGCTTAGTGATTCCACCCACCAATAGGGTTTTTCCCGCCGATAAGGATTTTTCTTGCCTATACCTTTTACCGAGGGTTTTCCACGACAAGGAGCACAGTACAGAGTCTGGTGTTTTGGAGATTAGCAGTAGCGGAAATGTAGTTCATGCTTGTATCGGAGGATTTCAAGTTAGTTCAGATGCATCCTGGATTAATACGAAGAGTCTTTGCTATCAGGGTTGTCATTTTGGTTACGGACAGGGTTTTAAGGACAACCACAAGATTTTATTTTTACCTTGTCGTGTTTGTTTTCATGCATTAATACTGTGCATAGTTTATTTTTACATAATGCATATGGAAGAGGTAAATAGCTTGATACAGTTTTTGTTATTTTGGTAAAAGCTTAATGGCCTAAGAACATGCTATGTTTATGACAGAGAGCTGGCTGAAGAATGAAGAAGAAGAAAGAAAGAGAAATAAAGAAGCAGCAAGGAAGGTCTGAGATTAATAGGATCTCAAAAAAGATCAGTAGATTACTGAGCAGATCGATAACAGCAGAGGCCCAAGCTTGGAAAAATTTCATCAGCGACCAAGCTGGTACCTCCTCATAAAGTGCTCTTAAATTTTAATTTAAAATGTCATGTATTTGTATCATACTAGAAGACAAAATTTTGGAACTGAAAGGTTGAGGAAGCCTAAAGGTCATCGAGGGGCAGCCCAAAGGTTTTTATTTTTTGCATAAATAAAGGAGAGTTTAGATGTAGAAGGGACTTTTTCCTAGATATATTTGTGAGAGTATGTTGTAAGAAGAACTATTTCCTTTTGCAAAAAAGAATTACAAGTTTCTTGCCGGAGAAATCTTGGTGGAATGTTTCAAATGTTGTGCTATGGATCAGTTGAATGTGAACTATTTCATTTTCAGCTTATGTCCATTAACTGTGAGATCTAACTCATTGAATCTATGTTCATGTTATGAATGCACTCTAGTTTATTCTGTGAAATGTCCACTGTGAGTAATGAAGGTTTTCATAAACAATAAGTTATCTTGTTTTTCATATATCTATTAATGTTCATGTGTTCTGAAATAAGTAAAAGCTATCTGTAATTTTTCTTAATGCATGCACAGAAATACATTACTCATTGATAACTGATACTTTTTCTCCCTAGGGATAGGTTAGTTAGTTAGTTTTAGTTTCTTGCTGTGTGTGATTTAGATGCGAGAGAGTTAAGATGAGAGGTAAGAACCTGCGCATCACATTGTGACACTCCTCGTTATCTCTATCAATCTGCATTTTTAGAGAGGCACTTGGACATCATACTTAAACACAAAAAACCAAAAATATACATTGTGGGCCGGGTTGTAACCGGTAAAACATTTTAATTTGTTACTTGACCTACGTTAGTCGGACCGTAAACTGGATGGATTCCCCATACCAAACAACAACGGGCTAGTTGGGAATGTTTATTGGGGAGAATCCCTAACTGTTGTTACCTGCGAATTTCTAGGTTTCAACAGAACTGAAGGAGTAGGAATGGAGGGTTGGCCCAGATCATAATCTATTGTACCTCGAGTCGGTGATCCTAAATCAGGAGCTACTTAAGATGATGAAAGTGCACGGTGTCCTTGGGGGGTCATTTTTGAATGATGGGGAAGAAGAGAAGAACTCATCTTCTTAAGGATTTCTCTAAAGTCATGTAAACTATATAAAGATGATTGGAGGCCCTTAAATAATTATGCATTCATCGGAGCCTCTCGAATGGGATTAACATAGGAGGGTCTAGTGGTTCCATATTCAGAAATGGATTACCCTAAGGAAGTTCTCTAGAAAGGATCATTTGGGCCAAATTATGCTCCTACGGTACCATTTAAGGGGTGGTTGAATACCCAATCTGATGAACTAGGTTGGCCTTCCGTTGGGAAATGAAAGGTAGTATCAGCCATAGGAGATCGTTGGAATTCCAAGGGATTATCATAAGAAGTAAATCATTCCCCAACTTCAGTGACTAGATGCCCTTCCACATGTGAGTCAGTCATGACAGGTTGGTCCATGGCTTCCGTTGTGCTCTCTTCCATGACAGGAGGAAATTCAGGTGGTAAGCCTTGTACTCAAATGCGACTCAGCCAGAATGTTGGTTGCAAAATCCTAACCTAGGGTTTGAAACTAGAATCACACATAATCACTCCTACACAAGCTAAAGGTCACAAGCAAACTTAGGTGATAAGAGGGGTTGATGAAAAGTTGGTTCCTTAGTAGGATTGTCAATTCTTTGCAACTCAATATATACCAAAGGATCCAACAGTAAAAGAAGACAAGGAGGATTGGGATCGTACCCTTTCTTGAATACCCGACTACATAGACGACACGTGCGTAGTAGCTCCTCGAGTTCTATTCTCGATGTATTTTTCCAACAATACAACCAAAAGTATTTTCTTAGTTGGTTTAGGGTGTCCTATAAGGGTCTCCAGATATACACAAGGTACATGGGAGCTCAAATCCATGTTAGTGATGTCTAATGCACAATCACTCAACAAGAGCCTTCTGATATACTACTGAGTACATGAAGTGCCTTTTGATACCCCTCAAGGGTATGTGAAATGTCGTTCTATATACCGGTTGGTACATGGAAGAAATACAATCCCTCGAGATGCAGTGCAGGTAATAGAACGAAAGCTCCTATTTTTATAGACATTGAAACACGTATTCTAACTTATCACTCAAGATACTAAATATTTCAACCTATAACTATAGTTATTTTTATATTATACGATAAGTGAATGCATGAGGTGTGTATAGAAAAAGTAAAACCATGCAGCATGATCATGCAAATTTTCACTTTATTTTTCAAGGTATGTCCTAATTACAGGAGGGATAGTGATTCAATTTCTGTTTCCAAACATTAAATCTCAAACAACACACTGAACTATTTTTCAATTTGCAAGCAAGCAAAGACTTCTAATAACCAATCTCGAAAGTAAATGGAATAAGATCTCTTTTCAAAAAATAAAGATGTTGTAACTACTTGGCATACTAATTCTTTTAATTCTTCAAAATGAAAAAAATATCTAACTCAAACTATAATTATTTTTGTTGAGAAAAGACCAAATAAAGATGGAAAAACATGAATGCCTGAAAGTTTGTGAAACTAATTAAGTATTCAATGGTTCATCCTTAAACACAAATATATTATCAATCTCAAGATTTTATTTTTAATCAAGAGTGTAAAAGCAACCTTCTATTAACCTATGAATAACAAAACAAAGAAAACAAAAGAAAAATACTTTCTTTTCAGCTGATCTAACAACACTTAGAGATATGACTATATGGCTATTTTTCAGGAACTCTTTCAGAACAAAAACCCAAGCATAGCAAGCAACTAAATAAGCCAAGACAAACTAGCTCTTGAAAGAAATGAAACAAGCCCTTAACACTTTTCATATTTTGAATAATCAATGCAATTATCAGTAACAAAGGCATAAACAAACTTAGAAAAGGAAAACACTCATGCTAAGTTT
Organism: Pseudotsuga menziesii; assembly: GCA_001517045.1. NCBI lineage: Eukaryota > Viridiplantae > Streptophyta > Pinopsida > Pinales > Pinaceae > Pseudotsuga > Pseudotsuga menziesii. The sequence goes on along the minus strand of LPNX011034719.1, from coordinate 317,145 downwards.
TTGAAATTACACAGGGATAAAACCCTACCTGGAACCACTTCTCGGAGGTAATGGACAGAGCGTTACTGCATGGGCACCACTTGTTTCCCACAAGAACAGAGTAGTGGCACTGCCTGTTGTCCATTAGATTTGTGCGATGGCACCGCTTCTTTCCCTCAACTGAAGTGTTGTGTCTCCTATTGGTTTCAAAAACAAAACACCAAGGAGAAACAGAGAATGTTAAGTATCAATTTATGGCATCAAATCAAAACAATGAAAAAAGGGAAAATAATCATAAGAAGCATATATATTCAAATCCAAGAAGATCTGGTCAAATTGAAACCAAATCTAACTAAAACTACTAGAGCTGATCACTGAAACAATTGAAGTTTTGAAACCAAGGAAAGAACTGAAAACCAAGAAAGATCAGAAGTTCTGAACACTCTCCCTAGTATGGTCTCCAAATTGTTTGCTGGAAATACTCACCTCCTACGGACACAAGTTGTTTCCCTAGCTTGAAATCCTTCACAACTAGAACAAATGAGTAACAAAAAGAATAATACTTTCCCTAGGATTGATAAATGTTTGGAATAAATATTTCACCTGCAATATAGTGTAATGCACCATCCTTATAGAATACTAGATCTCCATAGATTTACCTATAATAAGTGCATCACAAAGCATACAAGGTAAAAAGTACCATATACAATCTACAATCCTATATCAATGACTAAGGATTTTGATAATAAAACCAGTGATTAATACACAATAGGAGTTACAGGAAATAAACTTTCATTGCATTAAAAAAATAAGAGAGAGATTACAACTGATATTCCTTAGTGTTGAGAAATCTCCTCTCAAGCAAGGTCTTTCCTCCAAAGCTTCAACTTGTATTCCTTATGCTCACTCTAGATTTGGCCAGAATTTTGGTGCTGTAGCATAATCTTCCTCCCCTTACCCATGGGGGGTGAGCTAGTATTTATAGCTATGGGAGCATAGGAATGGTTGAGATTATCAAGGGTGAGGTGGAAGGGAGATCCTAGAAGGAGGGATATCTAGTCCATGTGGTCCAAGACTGTAGGGATGAAGGTGGCACAAAGTTGATCTTCGAGAAGCTTCGTGAATCTTCTATTTTTCCATTCAAAACTCGAGAATCGCTCTTGTTGTATTGAGACAAAGCGTTACCAGAGTCGCACTACTATTGCTCAAAGGGATAGGGAGGTGGCACCGCTCTTTGCTAACTAACAAAGGGAGTTACTAAAAAGGGTAGCACATATTGTCTAAAGGGAAAAGGAGGTGGTGGACAAAGATGTAAAATCATAAGTCTTGGCCTGTGTCTAAATTCATATTTTGAGGATTTGAGGCATATTCTGATGTTTTGGTTCTCATTGCGTGATGGTGACAAGAAATGTGTGTAACAATTCTTTAAGTTAAATTTGGGACCCTCATGTTCTCTAAAATAGAGTGCATTGTAGAGGCGGAAGGAATACAAAATGCTCTTTGAGGGAAATTTGGGACATGCATATTATATGAAACAAAGATTATTGTAGTGGCTACAATAATAGAAATTTTTCTCTGAGATAAATTGGATACCCTCACATTCTCTGAAACAGAGTTCATTGTAGTGGAAACAGGAAAAAAATGTTCTCTATGGGAAATTTCAGACCCTAATATTATCTATAATAGAGTTCATTCTATCGTAGACATTTTCATTTTAAACATTAACATTCCCTTCAACTACAATTGGAGACAATGGTTGCCTCTATTTTCCATCAAAATTATTGTTTGTCAAAGGTTGATTACATCGAGGACAATGTGTTTGAACAATGGCTGGATGATTGCTTGTTGTTTGAGGGAAACTTATCAACTCTTTATGTGGTATGGAGTTTTGATCTCCAAATCGCCGACATTGTGCATGAGCAACACATTGAGTAGTACTTTTACTTCTAGCATGAGTGAATTGAAGGACAATGTCATGTGGTTCCAAATTTGGAAGATTTGAGTAATCTAAACCCTTACGTCGTCCTCTTTTTAGAGGAATATTTTGTAGAGATGGCTCATTTGAAAGATCCATTGATGAGTTACTCTATAAAATAAACAAAAAAATTCAATATTGGCATTAGATGTTATATTGAATTTATCTAATTAAAAAAATATGAAATATATCATAAATCTGCCTATAATATATGATATATATCCTAATTATAGAGTGTGTGTTTACATATAAAAACAATAAGTAAAGTTTCATACTTTATTAAACTTAGACATAAAAACATATGCTGTGCAAGGAGATATTTTTCTTCCAAAAACAACTATTCAACCTATTTTACACCCTAACCAAAAAATTCCCACCATTGGAAAAATTGATTTTAGTATTGAAAAAAGGGCTTCAGTAGCCTTATGAAAATTCCCACCATTTCTCACCCGTGAGAGATAAAAAAATTCTGAAAGCATAAGATTTCAGGTGGATGATTTATGCACTTTACCATTTTCTCAATTCAAAAAAATTCTATGGTCAAGAAAATATTGGCCTTCCAAAATAACCTATCAGTCAGTTTTGCACCTAAAACTGACCTAAATATCCCTACACAAATGCCCTCCATTTCTCACCTGTGAGGGAAAAAAAATTCAGAGAGCCTCATTATGTAGGTGGATGATTTATTAAGTTTCTGATAAAGGATATATTTACCTTACAAAACAACCTTTCACCCTATTTTGCACCTTAAGTATCCTTGGGAATATGCCCACCATTTATCACATGTGAGGGATAAGATTTTTATGAAATCATATTATTGTAGGTGGATTATTAATGCACTTGAACTTTGGCTCAATTTTGAAAAAAATTCTATGGTCAAGAAAATATTGTCCTGCCAAAACAACCAATCAGCATGTTTTGCACCTAAAACTGACGTAAATGGTCTTAGGAAAATTCCTTCCATTTCTCATGGGAAGGATAAAACAATTGTATGAGAATAAGTTTGTAGGTGGATGATTTATTCACTTGTCCATCCACTCATTTTTGAAAACAAGTCTTTGGTCCAAAATAAATTTTCCTTTCAAAACAGAGATTCAACCTCTTTTTCAACTTGATCGAAAAATGCTTCCCATTGGAAAAAATGGTTAAGTATTGAAAAAGGGCTTAAGTAGCCTTGTGAAAATTCCCACCATTTCTCACCTGTGAGAGATCAAAATTTTCTGAAAGTACCATCTTTCAAGTGGATGGTTTTACCATTTTCTCAGTTTTCAAAAAATGTATATGGTCAAGAAAATATTTTCCTGCCAAAAAAAATTCAGAGAGACTCATTGTGTAGGTGGATGATTTATTAACTTGTCCACTAACTCATTTTTAAAAAAAAAAATATGATAAAGGAGATATTTACCTTACAAAACAACCATTGACCCTATTTTTCACCTTGACAGAAAAATGCTCGCCATTGGCAAACTTGGTTAAGTATTGAAAAATGGCTTAAGTAGCCTTGGGAAATGCCCACCATTTATCACCTGTGAGGGATAAGATTTTTTTGAAAGCATATTATTGTAGGTGGATTATTAATGCACTTGAACTTTGGCTCAATTTTTAAAAAATTTCTATGGTCAAGAAAAAATTGCCCTGCCAAAAAAAACCAATCAACATGTTTTGCACCTAAAACTGACATGAATGGCGTTAGAAAACTGCCCACCATTTCTCACATGGGAAGGATAAAACAATTTTATGAGCATAAGTTTGTAGGTGGATGATTTATTCACTTGTCCATCGACTCATTTTTTAAAACAAGTCTCTCGCCAAGGATAAATTTTCCTTCCAAAACAGATATTCAACCTCTTTTTCAACATGACCGAAAAATGCTTCCCATTGGAAAAAATGGTTAAGTATTGAAAAAAGGGCTTAAGCAGCCTTGTGAAAATGCCTGCCATTTTTCACCTATGAGGGATAAAATTTATATGAAGCATCATCTTGTAGGTGTATTTTTTTTTCACTTACACATTGGATCAATTTTTAAAAAAAAATTGTGGGCCATAAAATATTGGCTTGCCAAAATAGCCACTCAACCAGTTTTGCACCTAAAACTGGCCTAAATGGCCTTAGGAAAATGCCTGCAATTTCTCAGCAGTGAGGGATAAAAATATTATGAGAGCATATATTTGTAGGTGGATTATTTATTCACTTTTCAATTGTCTCATATTTGAAAACAAGTCTCCTATAAAGGATATATTTTTCTTCGAAATCACCCATTTAGCTTGTTTTGCACCTTGACAAAAAAATGATCACCGTTGGAAAAATATGTTAAGTATTGAAAAAAGGGCTTAAGTATCCTTGGGAAAATGACCACCATTTATCACCTAGGAGGGATAACATTTTTATGGAAGCATAATCTTATAGGTGGATAATTTATGCACTTGACCATTGGATCAATATTGAAAAAATGTCTATGGTTAAGAAAATATTGGCCTGCCAAAATATCAACTAGCCTTTTTTGCACCTAAAACTGGCCAAAATGACGTTAGGAAGATGCCCACAATTTCTTACCTGTGAGGGATAAAAATATGATTTGAGAATCAGTTTGTAGGTGGATTATTTATTCACTTGTACATCGACTCATTTTCGAAAACAAGACTCTTATCAATGATATATGTTTTTTTCCAAATTAGCTTCTATTCATCCTATTTTGCACCCTGACATCAAAATGCTTGCCATTGGAAAAATGGTTAAGTATTGAAAAAAGGGCTTAAGTAGCCTTGGTAAAATTCCCACCATTTCTCACATGTGAGGGATAAAATTTCTATGAAAGCATCATCTTGTAGATGGATGATTGGTGCACTTACCCATTAGCTTAGTTTTTTTGAAAAACTCTATGGTCCAGAAAATATTGGCCTACCAAATTAGCCACTCATCCTGTTTTGCTGGCCTAAATTGTTAGATTTTTAACATTAAGCTAGCATCACATTAGGATATTTAACTGAGAGAATAACAAGCACAACAATCAAACACAAGATACAATGAACACAGTGTTTTTCCTCGGGGAAACCATAAATGGAGAAAACCCCGCAACTTCCTCAGAGATAGAATCAGCACCAAAGTAAAACCCAAAAACAGTAAGATGATCTCTCGACAGCAGTAACCTTCTTTCCTCCTAGCCCCAGTGTCTTCCTCTTCCTCAACTATGCGCTACAATTGAGTGTGAGTGAGTGTGTGATAAATAGAGAGGATAGCTCTCTATATATACTAATTACTGACTTGACTAAACCCTACTAGGGCCGACTTCACTAGGTGAGTATAACAACCCTAGTGCCCCAGAACTGCGGGGACTTTAACCATTAGACAATAGGAGGGTTACCCACATTGAATTGACATGACTTGTTTACATTATAGAAACTCCCAATAGGAATCATTAGGGCATGACATGACTCAAGTACATTACGAATACATCCCGGAATAAACATCGGGTTATAATACATAAGAAATACAAGTGAATACATTTCCAAGTTACAATTACATCAACACTCCCTCTTAACTAGGAAGGTATTCTCGTGACACAATTTATCAGCACAAGTCTTCTTCTTTGTATCATCTGGATCATCATCAAGTCCTCATCATATTCACCTTCAAGTCATCTCTATCTTCAAGTCATCTTCATCTTCAAGTCATCTTCATCTGGATCTAGATCATCACTCTATCTGGATCATCATCACTGGATCTAGATCATCACTAGATCTGGATCATCTCTAGAGCATCATCACTGGATCTGGATCATCACTGCAAGATCATCATCACTGGATCATCACGGGTGCTATCTCATGATTATTCTCGTCACAGGAAGTTCTACAAAGGCATCCCTTTTTCATGCTGGTTGTAGGCCTAGCCTCCATGTAGGTATTCTTCCAGCACTTATATATGACCCTAAGTTAGAATGGCCTGCCCAACACTTATATATGATCATGTAGGAACCAATCCTATAATCATATCAGAAAGGCACGCCCAACACTTACATCTGATCATGTGGGAACACCTCCCACAACCCTGTCAGAAAGGCCCAGCACTCACATCCGTCAACCAATGTTGGAAAGGCTCAGCACTTACACTCGACCATGCAAGGAACTAATCCTCCATGCCGAAAGGCTCTACACTTACATCTAACAACCAATGCCAAAAATGCTTAGCACTTATATTCAACCATGCAAGGAACCAATCCTTCATGCCGAAAGGGCTCTGCACTTACATCTGACAACCAATGTCAGAAGGGCTCTACACTCACATCTAATCATGTAGGAACCAATCCTACAGTCACATCAGAATGGCCCTCAGTCCCAAACTAAGCTTTCCTGGTAACTAACCAAGTGCCTCCATTCCAAGAATGGAATTCAGCGTTTACTTCTAATCATGTAGGAACCAATCCTACAATCACATCAGAATGGCTCAACACTCATATCTGACATGGAAGGAACCAATTCTCTCACCATGATAGAATGGCTAAGCCCTTACATTTGACCATGGAAGGAACCAATCCTCTCACCATGTCAGAATGGCTCTAGGTCTCATCATTTTCCCTTGGAGGGAACCTCGATCTGGAGAACACCAAGCTTCTACCTGAAGTACTCAAACTTCACCCTAGCTAATGGCTTTGTCAACACATCAACTATATATTTGTCCATCGCAAAATACTGGAGCTTCACTGCTCCCCTATGCACCATATCCCTGATATAGTGATACTTGATCTTGATATGCTTCAAATTGTCATGGAACACCGAGTTCTCTGACAACTTCACACAACTTTGGTTGTCACAATGTATACAAGTAGCATCCATCTAGAGATCAAATAAATTAGATAGTAACTTCCTTAACCATACTACCTCACAACTAGCTGAACAAGCTGCAACATACTCTGCTTCAGCTGTACTCAATGCCACACAGGATTGCTTCCTACTAAACCAAGAGATCACACCTAATCCCATACTGAATCAACACCCTGAAGTTCTCTTCCTATCGATGGCACTGCCTGCCCAATCTGAATCAACATAACCCTCTAGGTTAATCTTCTGATTCACCTCATACTTGAGCCCATAATCAATTGTACCCCTCAGGTACCTCAGAATATGCTTTGTAGCAATCAAGTGAACATTTCTCGGATCTATCAAGAACTGGCTCAAGGTGTTCAAAACAAAGCAAATATCTGGTCTCGTGTTCATCAGGTACATCAAGGACCCAATCATCTAACAATACATCGTAGCATCAACGACTTCTGATGAAGCATCACTCAATAGCTTCAGGTTGGATGCCATATGTGTGGTCATGGCCTTGTAGTCCATCATCCCAAACCTCTTCAGGATCTCTACTGCATAAATCTCTTATTTGAGGGAGATTCCATCCACATTCTGCCACTTCTCCATTCTTAGAAAATAACGCATCATACCCAAGTCCTTCATTTCAAACTTGGCAGCAAGCTTTCTCTTCGTATCAACAATCAACCCATCCATACCTGTTACAAACAGATCATCTACATACAGTAGGAGCATCACTGGGTTGCCATCTTCAACCTTGTAGTAAAGTTTGGAATCTGCTTTACTTATGGTAAGGGACAAACTGGATAGAAAGCTGTCAATTCTGCCATACCATGTCCTAGGTGCCTGTTTCAAATCATACAAGGCTTTCTTCAATCAACACACATGAGACTCCCTGTCATGTGTCTCAAAATCGAGTGGCTTCTCTACATACACTTCCTCTTTCACTACACCATTCAAGAAAACAGTCTTGTCATCCATTTGGTGTATCTTCCATTTCATCACTGCATCTAGAGAAAGTACTAATCTGATGAAAGTGTATCTGGCTACAGGTGCAAAGGTTTCTTCATAATATATTCCTTCTTTCTATGAGAATGCATGAGCCATGAATCTTGCCTTATATTTTTCTATGCTACCATCTGCAGCATGCTTGATCTTGTAGATCCATTTGGAAGTTACAACTGACTTCCCTTTCGGTCTTGGGACAACATCCCAAACATCATTCTTCATGATCGATTGATACTCTTCGATCATAGCATCCTTCCATTCTTTCTGTTCTGCCACTTCTTCATAATTGGAAGGTTCTTTATTGATAAAGTCACATAGTAAAGCTACATATCCGGAGCAGGATCTGGTTCTCTTTCTTTCTTTATGATTCTCTTCTAGAGCCCCATATATTTCCACACTTTAGATAACTTCTCGTACCCAATTAGGTTTCCTCTTGTGAGGATTCTTCTCTTGAGGTGGATCTACAGTTTCTTGAGGTTCTTCGAATTCTCGATCTTCTTCCTAAGTTTCTTCGTTCATGGTTGTGTCATGAATTCTTGGTGCTTCAGTTTCTTCAGGTTCTTCAGCAGGTATCTTTTTGGATTTGTTGTAAGCTGTGTCTTCGTCAAATGTTACATCCATGCTGATGTCGATATTCTTGAATCATGGAAATATATTCTATAAGCCTTCGAGCTTTCAGAGTATCCCACAAATATACCCTTCTTTCCTGAAGGATCTAATTTTGTTCTCTTCTCTTTCAGAATGTGTATGTACAATGGACAGCCGAATATTCTGAGATGGCCGACTTCTAGTTTCTTACTGGAAAAGACTTCTTCAGGTGTCTTTTTCTCGAGTACTCTGTGTGGAGTATGGTTCTATACATACACCACTGTTCTAGAAGCCTCTGCCCATATATGCATAGGAATATGTTGATCATGAAGCATTGCTCTTGCAGCTTCTATGATAGTTCTATTCTTCCTTTCCACAACCCCATTCTACTATAGATTATATGGAGTGGATAACTCCCTCTTAATCCCTGATTCCTTGCATAAGTCTTTAAATTCATTTGATGTGAATTCTCCACCATTATCTGATCGAAAGATCTTGATCTTCTTTTATGTGTGGTTCTCGATCAAGGCTTTGAATTCCTTGAACTTGCTGAAAACTTCATCTTTGTTCTTCATGAAGTAAATCCATGTCTTTCTAGAAAATTCATTAATGAAAGAAACATAGTATGCATACCCGCTTAGTGAACTTGATGACATTGGTCCGCATACATCGTAGTGGATGATTTCCAAGATTCCTTTTTCCTTGCTCTCGCTACTTGGAAATATCTTCTTTGTATTCTTTCCTTTCGCACATCCTTTGCAAACCCCTTCATGTTTTGCTTGAATTTCTAGAAGACCTTCAACATCTTTGTTTGCAAGTGGTAGTGCTCTGTAGTGCACATGTGCAAGCCTTCTATGCCAAAGTTCATTTGGCTCTACTGTGTCATGGACCAAAGCTTGTTCTGGATGGCGCTTCAATTTGTATAATCCTCCTTCTTGTTCTCCAATTACTATTGCATCGTCAATAGTCTTTCCTCTTGACCACATGAGGACTTGGCCATCTACAAATGCAACCCTCGTGCCCTTTGCATCCAGTGCCGATATGGAGAGAAGATTCTTCTTTAGTCCTAGTGCAAACAAGACATCTTTCATTTTCATAGACTTTCCAAAGTCTATCTTGGAGGAGGATTCACCACTACCTTTTATGGGATATTGGTAGTCATTCCCAAGTTTCACCTTATGGGGTGAATTATGTTCGGCTAGTTTCTCAAAATATTTCTTGAAATCCGTCATGTGTATGGAAGCCCCAGTATTAATAAGCCAATATTTTCTTCCATGAGTGACAGTTCCTGTGAGAGCGTAGATCATAACATATTCTTCTTCACTTGAAGATTCTTCACTTTCTTGTTTTACTTTCTTCTTGGGAGGATCATCATCCTTAGCAGTGTGAGCATGATGTCTTCTTTTGGATTTCTTCTTCTTCTTGGATCCATTCTTATTCATGGGACAATTTCTAGCAAAGTGTCCTATTTCATCGCATGTATAACATCTAAGTTTGGATGGATACCTTCTTACAAGATTGTTTTTCTGATGAGAATGCTTAGCTTGGTGATGATGATTTTCCCTTCTTCCTTTCTTGGAGTGTACTGTGAGAGCTTGATCTTCACTTCCCATATTTTCTTCCTGAGCTGCTATTCCAGCTTCTTCTTGAGAACATTCTTCCCACTGTCTACTGAACTTGACTAACTTCTTCCTACCACAGATTCCTTGGATGAAAGAATCCCATGACCTAGGGAGACCATTCAAGGTTGTCATCACAATTTATACATTCTCCACTTCTTCATCTACTGCTTCAAGTTGTTCTTTGATATGGGAGACCCTTGTGAAGTATGACTGGATGGTCTCCTCATTTTGTATCTTTACATTCTTCAACGGGTTCCTTAGATTCATCTTTCGGTTGATGTTCTTCCCTTCAAACAGTTTGGTTAGGGCATCAAACATGGCTTTAGGTGTCTTGAGGGATGACACCTGTGGTATGAGGTGATCCTTGATAGAATCAGCAATGATCATATTTTCCATAACCAACTTCTTCTTATGTAAGGCCTTGGCCTCATCTCCTTCTGGAACTAGAACCTCCTCACTGATATAGGAGTCCAACTCATTTTCTTTTAGGACCAGGGAGATCCTATACTTCGAGGCTCAGAAGTTATCAACTCCCTCAATATTTTCATCAATCTTGGTATGATGAGACATCTCAACTGAGAACCTCAAATGGAAATACAAAATATTTAGATCTTACCAAGTTAAGATGTCATATCTGAATATGGAGCTCAAAATTCTGCAGTGCTGGTTCAGGAGCAGATTAGGGTTTTTCTTTTCCAGAGTTATGTCCAACCAAATGCTTTGATTTTGATCCCTAAATTCAATTTTGAGGAGGAGATCAATCCAGGCGTGGGCTCACTGAAAAATTCCACTTCTGTGAAAAGCCCTAATTTCCGGCAGTAGTGTCAGGTCCAAAACTGAAAAACCTTAGAATTGGATTCTGCTTCGACAGAAAGATGCGCCCTAGGGAGGAGAGTTATTCCACCCTTCATTTGCTGAAAATCTGTGGAGAGAGATCCACAAAGTAGGAATCCCTAGTTCCCACAGCTGCACAATTTCTTCTTCTCAGGTTAGCTCTGATTCCATGTTATATTTTTAACATTAAGCTAGCATTACATTAGGATATTTAACTAAGAGAATAACAAGCACATCAATCAAACACAAGAGGCAATGAACATAGTGTTTTTCCTCGGGGAAACCATAAATGGAGAAAACCCCGCAACTTCCTCAGTGATAGAATCAACACCAAAGTAAAACCCAAAAATAGTAAGATGATCTCCCGACAGAAGTAACCTTCTTTCTTCCTAGCCCCAGTGTCTTCCTCTTCCTCAGCTATGCGCTACAACTGAGTGTGAGTGAGTGTGTGTTAAATAGAGAGGCTTGCTGATGTATTTGTAACTTTGGAATGTATTCATCTATGTATCTTATGTATTGTAACCCGATGTTTATTCCGGGATGTATCTATAATGTAATTGAGTCATGTTGTCATGCCCCGATGTTCCAATTGGGAGTATCAATAATGTAAACAAGTCATGTCAAGTCATTGTGAGTAACCCTCCGATTGTCTAAGGGTTAAAGTCCCCTCGGTTCTGGGGCACTAGGGTTATTAAACTCTCCTAGTAGAGGTCATCCCTAGTACATTTTTATTCATGCCGGGATTAGTGTAAATAAAGAGTTGGACTCTCTATTTAGTACACAACTCGTACACACTCAAGTGTAGCACATAGTTGAGGAAGGAGAAGACACTGGGGCTAGATAAGAAGAAGGTTACTGCTATCGGGAGATCACTTACTATTTTGGTCTTTTACTATTTTGGTGTTGATTCTATCTTTGAGGAAGTTGCGGGGTTTTCTCCATTTATGGTTTCCCCGAGGAAAAACACTGTGTTCATTCTCTCTTGTGTTTGATTGTTGTACTTGTTCTTC
>LPNX011034719.1:221750-305266 GCA_001517045.1 Pseudotsuga menziesii | reverse complement strand
CTAACATGGTATCAGAGCTAACCTGAGAAGAAGACACTGTGCAGCTACGGGAACTAGGGATTCCTAGTTTGTGGATCTTCCTCCACATATTTTCAGCAAAAGTAAAGTGGAATAACTCTCCTCCTTAGGGAGCATCTTTCTGTCGAAGCAGAATCCATTTCTGAGGTTTTTCAGTTTTGGACCCGACACTACTGCCAAAAATTAGGGCTTTTCACAGAAGAGGAGTTTTTGAGTGAGCCCAGCCTTGGATTGATCTCCTTCCCAAAATCGAATTTAGGGATAAATTTCAAGGAATTTGGGTGGAAAGAACTCTGGAAAAGCAAAACCCTAATTTGCTCCTGATCCAGTACTGCGGGATTTCAGCTCCAAATCGAAATCTGACATCTTGACCTGGTAAGATCTAAATCTCTTGTATTTCCATTTGAGGTTCTCAGTTTTAAGATGTCTCATCATACCAAGCTTGATGAAAAGCCTGAGGGAGCTGATAACTTCAGATCCTGGAAGTATAGGATCTCCCTGGTCCTGGAATAAAATGAGTTAGACTCCTACATCTATGAGGAGGTTCCAGTTCTAGAGGGAGATGATGAAAAGGCCTTACACAAGAAGAATATGGTTATGGCAAAGAGGATCATTGTTGATTCTATCAAGGATCACCTTATCCCACAGGTGTCTTCTCTCAAGACACCTAAAGCTATGTTTGATTTCCTAACCAAATTGTTTGAAGGGAAGAACATAAACCAGAAGATGACTCTGAGAAATCAACTGAAGAATGTGAAGATTCAAAATGAAAAGACCATCTAGTCTTACTTCACAAGGGTTTCTCAAATCAAGGAACAATTAGAAGCTGTAGATGAAGAAGTGGAGAATGCAGAAATTGTGATGACAACACTGAATGGCCTTCCTAGGTCATGGGATTCATTCATCTAAGGAATCTGTGCCAAAAATAAGTTAGTCAAATTCAGCAGACTGTGGGAAGAATGCTCTCAAGAAGAAGCTCAGATAGTAGCTTGAGAAGAGAAGATGGGAAGTGAAGACCAAGCTCTCACAGTTCACTCCAAGAAAGGTAGAAGAAGACCTCATTACTCCAAAGGTAAGGATCCTCATTATAGAGATAACATTAGAAGGGACCTATCTAAAATAAGATGTTATACATGTGATGAAAGAGGACACTTTGCAAAATACTGTCCTAAGAACAAGGTTCACTCTCATAAGAAGAAGGGAAACAAAAGAAGACATCATGCTCATGCTGCAAAGGATGATGAACCATCCAAGAAAAGAACCAGATATGAAAGTGAAAGTTCTTCCAGTGAAGATGAATATGTTTTGATTTCCACTCTTACGGGAAATCTTACTCATGGAAGTGATGATTTTATTATAGATAGTGGGGCTTCCAAACATATGACTGGATTCAAGGAATCCTTTGTGAGATTTTCAGAACATGAATCACCTCACAAGGTGAAGCTAGGAAATGACTACCAATATCCAATAAAAGGTAGTGGGGAATATTCCTATAAACTAGACTCTAGAAAGTCTCTAACAATTAAGGAAGTATTGTTTGTGCCAGGACTCAAGAAGAACCTTCTCTCCATATCAACATTGGATGCAAAAGGAATGAGGGTTGCATTCATAGATGGTCAAGTCATCATGTGGCCAAGAGGAATTACTATCGATGATGCGATGGTGTTTGGAGAACAAGAAGGAGGTTTGTACAAATTGAAGGGCCATCCAGAACAAGCCTTGGTCCATGACACAGTAGAGCCAGGGAACTTTGGCATAGAAGGCTTGCACATGTGCATTACAGAGCACTAACTATTGCAAGCAAAGCTATTGAAGGTCTTCCAAAATTCCAAGCAAAAGATGATTAGGTCTGCAAAGGATGTGCGAAAGGAAAGAATACAAAGAAGACATTTCCTAGCAGTGAAAGCAAAGCCAGAGGAATCCTAGAAATCATCCACTCCGATGTATGCGGTCCTATGTCAATGAGCTCACTAAGCGGGTATGCATATTATGTTTCTTTTATTGATGATTTTTCTAGGAAGACATGGGTTTACTTCATGAAGAACATAGATGAAGTATTCAACAAATTCAAGGAATTCAAAGCCTTGATCGAGAACCACACTGAAAAGAATATCAATACTTTTCAATCCGACAATGGCAGAGAATTCACTTAGAATGAATTCAAAGAGCTATGCAAAGAATCAGGGATTAAGAGGAAATTTTCCACTTGTTATAATCCACAACAGAATGGGATTGCAGAATGGAAGAACAAAACTATCATGGAAGCTGCAAGAGCTATGCTTCATGATCAAGACCTTCGTATGCATGTTTGGGCTGAAGCTTCCAGAACAGCGGTGTATGTGCAGAACTGTACTCCACATAGAGTACTTGAGAACAAGACTCATAAAGAAGTCTTCTTTGGCAAGAAACCAAAAGTCAACCATCTCAGAATATTTAGCTGTCATGTGTACATACACGTTCCAAAAGAGAAGAGAACAAAATTAGATCCTTGAGGAAAGAAGGGTATATTTGTGGCATACTCTGAAAGCTCAAAGGCTTACAAAATATATTTCCCAGGATACAAGAAGATTGACATCAGTAGGGATGTGACATTTGATGAAGACACAGCTTACAAAAAATCCAGAAAGAGACCTGCTGAAGAACCTAAAGAAGCAGAAGCACCCAGAATTCATGATACAACCATGAATGAAGAAACTCAAGAAGAAGATCAAGATTTCGAAGAACCACAAAGACCTATAGATCCACCTCTTGAGAAGAATCCTCATAAGAGGAAACCTACTTGGGTACAAGAACTTATCCAAGGTGCAAAGAGATATGGGGCTCCAGAAGAGAATCACAGAGAAAGAAAGAGGACCAGATCCTGCTCCAGGTATGTAGCTTTACTATGTGATTTCATTGATAAAAAACCTTCCAGTTATGAAGAAGCAGCAGGACAGAAAGAATGGAAGGATGCTATGATCGAATATTATCAATCGATCATGAAGAATGATGTTTGGGATGTTGTTCGAAGACCAGAAGGGAAGTCAGTTGTAACTTCCAAATGGATCTACAAGATCAAGCATGCTGCAGACGGTAGAATTGAAAAATATAAAACAAGATTTGTGTCTCGAGGTTTATCTCAGAAAGAAGGAATAGATTATGAAGAAATTTTTTCTCCTGTAGCTAGATACACTTCCATCATATCGGTACTTTCTCTGGCTATAGTGATGAAATGGAGGATACACCAGATGGATGTCAAGATTGCTTTCTTGAATGGTGTAGTGGAAGAGGAAATGTATGTAGAATAGCCACTTGGTTTTGAGTCTCATGACAGGGACTCTCATGTGTGTAGATTGAAGAAAGACCTTTACGGTTTGAAATAGGCACCCAGGACCTGGTACGATAGAATTGACAGCTTTCTATCCAGTTTGGGATTTACCAAGAGTAAAGTAGATTCCAACCTCTACTACAAGGTTGAAGATGGCAACCCAATGATGCTTCTACTATATGTAGATGATCTATTTGTGACAGGTACCGATGGGTTGATTGCTGATACGAAGAGAAATATTGCTGCTGAGTTCGAAATGAAGGACTTGGGGATGATGCATTACTTTCTAGGTATGGAGGTGTGGTAGAGTACAGATGGAATATTCCTTGGACAAGGGAAGTATGCAATAGAGATCCTGAAGAGGTTTGGGATGATGGACTGTAAGGCTATGGCCACACCTATGGCATCGAACCTGAAGCTCTTGAACGATGCTCCATCAAAGTCAGTTGATGCTACAATGTATCATCAAATGGTTGGGTCCTTGATGTACCTAAGGAACACGAGACCATATATTTGCTTTGTTGTGAACACCTTGAGCCAGTTCCTAATAGATCTGAGACATGTTCACTTGATTACTACAAAGCATATTCTGAGGTACCTGAAGGGTACAGTTGATTATGGGATAAAGTACGGTGCAAATCAAAAGATTAACCTGGAGGGTTATGTTGATTCAGATTGGGCAGGTAGTGCCATCGATAGGAAGAGCACTTCAAGGTGTTGATTCAGTATGGCATTAGGCGTGATCTCTTGGTTTAGAAGGAAGCAATCCTATGTGGCACTGAGTACATCTGAAGCAGAGTATGTCGCAGCTTGTTCAGCTAGTTGTGAGGTAGTATAGTTGTAGAAGCTACTGTCTGATTTATTTGATCTCCAGATAGATGCTACTTGTATACATTGTGACAACCAGAGTTGCATGAAGTTGTCAGAGAATCCAGTGTTCCATGACAAGTCAAAGCATATCGAGATCAAGTATCACTATATCAGGGATATGGTGCAGAGGGGAGCAGTGAAGCTCCAATATGTTGCGACGGAGGAACAGATAGATAATGTATTGACGAAGCCATTGGCTAGGCTGAAGTTTGAGTACTTTAGGGAGAAGCTTGGTGTTCTCCAGATCAAGGTTTACTCCAATGGAAAGTGATGAGACCCATAGCCATTCTGACGTGGTGAGAAGATTGGCTCCTTTCATGGTCAGATGTAAGGGTTGAGCCATTCTGTCATGGTGAGAGGATTGGTTCCTTCCATGTCAGATATTAGTACTGGCCATTTTGTCAAGTACAATAGATGTAAGGGAAACTGCCATTCTGTGAATGGAGGCACCTGGTCAATTACCAGGAAAACTCAGTCTAGGACTGAGAAGCCATTCTGATGTGACAGAGGGATGTGTTCCCACTTGATCAGATGTAAGGGCTTAACCATTCTGTCATGGATAAAGGATTAAGTTCCTCCCATGTCAGATGTGAGTGTTGGCCATTCCGACGAGTAGGTCGGATGTAAGGGCAACTTCCATTCTCTAGGAGAATGGAGGCACCTGCTCAGTTACCAGGTAGCTCAGTCGAGGATTAGGGACCATTCTGATATGATTTTCGGGATGTGTTCCCACATGATCAAATATGAGTGCAAGCCCTTCCATCATTGTGGTAGGATGTGTTCCCACCTGGATGGATGTAAGTGCAGGGCCTTTCCACAGATGATAGTAGGTGTGTCCTATCATGCTAGTGGATGTGAATGTTGAGCCTTTCCACATATGATAGTAGGTGTTCCCTATCATGCTGGTGGATGTGAGTGTTGTGCCTTTTCACAGATGGTAGTAGGTGTGTCCTACCATGCTGGTGATTGTGAGTGCTATTCCTTTTCACAAATGGTAGTAGGTGTGTCCTACCATGCTGGTGATTGTAAGTGCTATGCCTTTCCACATATGGTAGTAGGTGTTTCCTACCATGCTGGTGGATGTGATTGTTGTTCCTTTCCATAGATGATAGTAGGTGTGTTTTATCATGCTGGTGGTTGTAAGTGCTGAGCCTTTTCACAGATGATAGTAGGTGTGTCCTATCATGCTGGTGAATGTGAATGCTGGGCATTTCTAATATGATTATAGGATTGGTTCCTACATGATCAGATGTGAGTGTTGGGCATGCCTTTCTGACGAGTAGGTCATATTTAAGTGTTGGGCGGGCCATTTTGACGAGCAGGTCAGATACAAGTGCTGAAGAAGACCTACATGGAGGCTAGGCCTACAACCAGCATGAAAAAGGGTTCGCTCTGTAGAACTTCCTGTGACAAGAAGAATCATGAGATAGTACCCGTGATGATCCAGATCGAGCAATGATCCAAATCCAGTAATGATGATCCAGCAGTGATGATCTAGATCTAGTGATGATGTCCAGTGATGATCCAGATCGAGTGATGATCTATATCGAGTGATGATCCAGATCCAGTGATGATGTCCAGTAATGATCCAGATCAAGTGATGATCTAGATCGAGTGATGATCCAGATCCAGTGATGATGTCCCGTGATGATCCAGATCAAGTGATGATCCAGATCCAAATATGAAGATGACTTGAAGACTAAGAAGACTTGCAGATGCAGATGTTGAGATTCTCCAGCTGATATAGAGAAGAAGACCAGTACTGAAAAATTGTGTCGAAAGAATACCTTCCTAGTTAAGAGGTAGTGTTGATGCATTTGTAATTTTAGAATGTATTCATCTATGTATATTGTGTATTTTAACCCAATGTTTATTCCACGATGTATCTATAATGTAATTAAGTCATGTTGTCATGCCCCAATGTTCCAATCGGGAGGATCATTGAATGTAAACAAGTCATGTCAAGTCATTGTGGGTAACCCTGGGATTGTCTAAGGGTTAAAGTCCCTGCAATTCCGGGGCACTAGGGTTATTAGACTCTCCTAGTAGAGGTCGGAGCTAGTAGGGTTTTAGTCATGCCGGGATTAGTATAAATAGAGAGCTGGCCTCTATATTTAGTACACAACTCATACACACTCAAGTGTAACGCATAGTTGAGAAAGGAGAAGACACTGGGGCTAGATAAGAAGGTTACTGCTGTCGGGAGATCACTTACTGTTTTGGGCTTTTACTGTTTTGGTGTTGATTCTATCTCTGAGGAAGTTGTGGGGTTTTCTCCATTTATGGTTTCCCCGAGGAAAAACACTGTGTTCATTGTCTCTTGTGTTTGATTGCTGTACTTGTTATTCTCTCAGTTAAAGATCCTAATAATGCTAGCTTAATGTTGAAAAACTAACAAGGCTAGCTCTCTATTTATACTAATTCCTGACTTGACTAAACCCTACTAGGGCCGACTTCACTGGGTGAGTCTAACAACCCTAGTGCCCCGGAATTGCGGGGAATTTAACCCTTAGACAATAGGAGGGTTACCCACATTGACTTGAAATGACTTGTTTACATTATAGAAACTCCCAATAGGAACATCGGGGCATGACACGACTCAAGTACATTACAAATACATCGCAGAATAAACATCAGGGTACAATACATAAGAAATACAAGTGAATACATTCTGAATTTATAATTACATCAATATAAATGGCCTTAGGAAAATGCCCACAATTTCTTACTTGTGAGGGATGAAAAATTTATTAGAGCATAAATTTGTAGGTGGATGATTTATTCACTTTTCCATTGACTCATATTTGAAAAAATGTCTCTGTTCAAGGACATAATTTCCTTCCAAATCACCCATTCAGCATCTTTTGCATCATGATAGAAAAATGCTCGCCCTTTGCAAAATTGGTCAAGTATTGAAAAAATGGCTTAAGTAGCCTTGGGAAATTGGCCACCATTTCTCACCTATGTGGGATAATTTTTTTATGAAAACATCATATTATACATGGATGATTTACTCACTTTACGATTGTCTCCTTTTTGAAAAATAGTCCATGGTAAAGATAATATTGTCCTACCAAAATAGCTACTCATCCTATTTTGCACCTAATTCTAGCCTAAATGGCCTTATCAAAATTCCAACAATTTCTCACCTATGAGGGCTAAAAAAATTTCGAGAGCATAAATTTGTAGGTGGATGATTTAGTCACTTGTCCTTTGACTCATATTTGAAAACATGTCTCTTATAAAGTAGATATTTTCCTTCCAAATCACCCATTCCTCCTGTTTTGCACCCTGAGAGACAAAT
This sequence comes from Pseudotsuga menziesii, assembly GCA_001517045.1. Classification (NCBI taxonomy): domain Eukaryota; kingdom Viridiplantae; phylum Streptophyta; class Pinopsida; order Pinales; family Pinaceae; genus Pseudotsuga; species Pseudotsuga menziesii. The sequence goes on along the minus strand of LPNX011034719.1, from coordinate 297,767 downwards.
GCTCCACAATTTTCTAAAAGAATGAGATTGCAGGTGGATGATTTAAAACATCATCTCCAGAAATTTAGAGGCTTGGCCAGTCATTTTATATAATCACTGTTAAATTCAAAATTGAGATATAAAATATTTTTTCATGGAAATTATTTTCTATCATCCCTCAAATTTTCTTGCTATCATCACTATCATCTCATAATATCTTGTGAATGGAATACAAATAGAAGCAACTATTTCAAAAATTCTATAAACATAAGTAAGTACATGCTATTATTGCTGATATTTCTTGTTTTTTATTGATCAATAGTAATAGGAAAGTGCACTTTTATTACCTATTGATATTACAATGCCTTGATAGAATGGTTTATTGCCAGCCTGCAAGACGTACCTTCAACACAGATTTTTGCTTGGATGAATTTTCAAGAATTGTCTTTAGTGTGAGTTGTCTTGATGGCCAAATTCTAGGATGAATACACCAGCATGTTTTCGTTCTGACAAATATCACTGCCAAAAAAAGTATTTTCTAAACAAATTCTTAGTTTAATTTCTTCCATGATTTTTGTTTATGTTTTCCACCAAATAGATGTTAGGATTCGATTCTCAACCACTTAGATTAAGTTTCAGAAATTATTAACAGTTCAATTTCTTCCCTGATTTTATTTTACTTTGCACCAAATGGGGCACGAGGATCCACTTCCATTTTATTTCCTCGACCATTAATGCAGTACAAATAGTTTAGGATTTAACTTATTTTTCAACACACTTAAACATATTGTGTTTTTATGAAAGAAAGAGAATATGTTCCCTAATAATTCACCTAAATTCCTCTCCTACTCCCTTTCCTTCTTTTCTCCAGTACATGCGCAAAACTGTGAAACCATTTATCCCCGATCTTAAGAAATCAATCGATTTCCTAATGTTGTGAACTGGTTCTTTAGGTGAACTACATCCATCAGGTGAAACTGCCTTCGATGAACATCAAGCCTTCATTCGTGGTGGTCCATGAGGTGATATAAGAAATGGATGCTCAACCACTTCAATTTTCGGTGAAATTTCTTTGTTTATTACCCATTAGATCGTGATCAGGAATGGATGCTCCACCACTTACATCACATAATTGCACCATCATTCTATTAAACACTCAGGAATTAAAAAATAATTTACTTGCAGGTTTCACTCCTGGGAAATGTTGGTTATTTAATGAGATTTAGAAATTCAAGAAAGTTTGCCTACTATTAAACCCAACTTCGCTTTGTCACACATCACATCCTAACCCATGTCGAACTAGCGTTAACCCTGGTTTTTGCCGGAAATGGTCCCGATTTGCTGGGAAATCCCCCCCATTAAAAAATTTCTGGCTAAATACTTTTCCGATTTCCTGTATTAACGTGATTCATCTACCAACTTCACATTAAAAAATAATATTTCTAAAACCATGTGATGAATTCAAACCAATAAAAAAAAGAATCTTTTCACAAACAAAACATCTTAAAAGCATATTTTGGCATTATTCTTAATGAAATAGGATACACGCTATACTTGGGTAGAATTTTATGCACATGGTAAGGCAAGCAAGGCTGGACACTGTTAGTCTCGAACATGACGACACTAGTTTCGTTTGATTCAGTTTCTCCTAGAGAAGCTAAAAACTCATGTTGGGCTCCGGAATTGTCTTTTATAACGATTAATTTCTCATCTTATCTACCATGATTTAGTACATTTATGTTCAATAAGCTTATCTTTTACTTTGTTTTATTGATTAAATCTCATAAATGTAAAGTAAGCCTCATATGTTATTTTTAATGTATTAAATGCAAATATTGAGCACATCATCAGCATTTCAGCATTCCTTCTGATTCCAGGTTCCGCAGTGGGTTTGATTGCATTGGTTTATTGGTTTGCTTACCCGTATCTTCTGATTCTTGCTATATTTTGAATACCTGCATATGCATAACTTGAATCATCGGTTGATGTTAAAACTTTGTCCCATTAGTTTGCAATGTCTTGATGTAATTTAAAATATTATGATTTTACCTTTTTAATTTCTTAAACCATAGAAAATAAAAAATGTTAAATATAAAAACATTCATTATTCAAGTGAATTAAAATAATGAAAATAACAAGAAATAGTTCCACTTGAAACTTTAAGACATGAATGATTAATATATTTTCAAATCCATATGAAATGGAAGGCCTGTTGACCAAGTGGCATAAAACCAAACCAACGAAATTCATTAGTATTAACTCCAAACAAAAACCTTAAAAAGTGTAAAGCCATTTTTAACATTAAACAAATATGTAATGGCATATTCATAAAAAAGGGCCACTTCATACATTGTTAAATAATAATTAACTCTGAGCCACTTCATTCCACCTCATATACTCTTCCTTTTGCTTTGGAATAAAATAATGTAAACATACTCCATTTAATTTCCATGAACCATTTATATAATTTAATGTCCTTATCTTTTTAAATCATATTTCCATGGTATAAAACTAACGCATATATTTTTTTGAGCAGGCTTTATGTTATGAACATGTCGTGGAATAATTCACACACAGACAGGAAATAGAACTCTCACACATGAAAATGGAGGGCACACACTGGAAACACACAATCATGAAATGGATGGTGATACATCCAATAAAAGCCATCCATAATTAAACCAAGCACTCAGCAGATTAATTCAGCAAACAAATTGGCATTAATTCAGCCCAGAAATTGAATTTGGGAGTGAAAATTGCAGCTACAGGAAAATCTCAAACTGACACTCCAAACGACACTGATTCCAGCAACAATTCAGCCAGGAATCAAGGTTTTTACAGTTACAGATCATCCAGACCTCCGTTTTCGTTGGTTGGCATATTCCTAGGCATTAAAGACAAGAAACATGATGTGGATTCTATTCGTTTTTGTATGCATATAACTGTTTTCGTGTAGATGACGTTTTGTTGTTTATAAACTGTAATTTTTTTGCGTATTTATCCAATTTATATCTTGAGAATCCATCTGGCCAGCCATTCGTATTTCCATTTAAGTTTGTTTCTCAGCCTTCCATTCACGCTTTTGCACAGACTGTATTTCAGCACTCTATTTGCATTTTGATAGAATTATAGTTTATTTCCATAATTTTAAGTAGTTTGCTTATGCAGAAGTAGTTAGCTAGGGAATAGGTTAATTCTCTAGCATTTTATTATGTTCTGTAGCTAGTTGGATTTTGAACCCATATCTATTTCCAATACCTCATATTTCATTTCATTACATAGATTGATTATTTTAGTTTTGATTTGAAGAAATCCATATGCATTCAGAATCCGTTTTATTGTGTAAATAAGAAATAATTCTGGTTTGAAGTAGAAGTAGAATAGTTATCTTTTTTATTATGATTTCAGTAATTATAATTTTCTTTCATTCGTTCTCATACCTAGAACCTATACTAGTGTGAGCTTGTTTAATATGCTATCATAGACTTGGTTAAATATTAGTTTATCTTATTTCTAAAATAGATTTAGCATTTCATTTTCAATTCTCATTTAAGTTTATAATCGGGTTTTCATTTCCATTTACATAACATTTCATTTTTTTAGACTTTCTTAATTTCCTTTCTTTAAGTCATTTCATTTCAGTAGATGTAATAGTTTAGAAATTAGAAATGGCTTCCCTTTCAAGTCGTTCCTTCAGTTTTCAATTGAATCCATTGTGATATTACACTAAACTCTTTTAATTAATTTCATGCGATGTTCCATTAACAAATGATAACTCTCAGGTTTTTATATGCGCTAACCTTATGAGAGTATGGTGTGAATATTCATATACAACATATGAGATAATCCATACGTTGACTTAATGTAATATCATATTAGAAAGAATTTTTTAAATTGGAGTGTATGTGTAGTTATGTAATTTATTTCATAAACCCTCCGTAATTTGTTACATTTAAATTTTGTAATATATTTTGTAATTTGTAATATATATATGTTTTGTATTTTGTATTTTAAAATATTTTGTAATTTGAATATCTTTGATGTATATTGTTTTGTAACTTAAAATTGTTTTGTAATATATGTGTACATTTTAATTCATGTACAATAATTTTGTAATAGTTTATATATTTGTAGTTTGTATATTATCTTAGTGTCAAAATTTTATGTGGTTAGTAAATGTGAGGAGAGGGTTTTGAACATAGGAAAATTTGGTTGTAGGTTTATTCTCAATTGTTTTCATTGGGTTAGTAGTTGTTTGATTTGCATTAAGTAATTTATTTTGATCCACGGCATTAATTTCCTATTTCAGTACCAGTTTGCGTTAGTTGTGAGTTCTTGCATTGAAGTGTGTGTTTGTTGGCATTTATTTTAGGCTATACTAGACTAAGTTTAAGATTTAATTTTTCACATATAGTGTTGGAATATCTAAGCTTACGATCCCCGGTTTGACAATTAAGTGTTGAATTAGATAGTGCATATTTTACTCAACATTTTGGCATCGTTGCCGGGGAGGTGCTAAAAGGATTGGATTCTAGGTAGATAGGGGTAGATAGGTTGCATTTACATTACACAACAAGGGGGAGGGGAGAACGGTAAGACAAGAGGTAAGAATCTGCTCATCCACTATAGTGGGGTGCCCCAAAGCCTTGTTGTTCCTTTTTCACACAAGTGTGTTTACTTCACACAAAGTTTGATTTACTTCTCTTAAGTGTACTTTTTTGGAAACATAGGTAGTTTACTTTCTCATAGTTAGGTGTACTTTTCTTTCTGCAAATGTATATAGTTTACTTTTCTATAATTTAAGTTCATGTACATGTGCCTTGCAAATCTAGGTAGTTTACTTTCCTGCAATTTACTCTTATGCAAGTGTGATTTTCTTTTTGTACATTTGAGTGTGTTTACTTTCCGCAAGTTAATTTCATGTAGGTGTTTTGTTGTGTTGTGTTTAATTTGCAGATTTGTTTTAGTGGTAGATAATCTTTCAAAAACACATAAATTTTTTGGGTGCAGTAAGAACCCCAGATACTAATCCTTGTGTGAAGCAGGACCTACCAACCAACAAAATGGACTCAAAGGTGCTCATTAGTATGAGAGAACTCTCTCGAATCCTAGAAAAAGGTGGAGTCTCAACCTCTACTGAAGAGCATATCTTGACAGAAGTTGAGAGCTTATCAACTACTCTTGAAATGACAGACGAACCAAAATCCCAAGAACTACAAAAGGATTTTCTTTGCAAAAATTCATAAGAAGTTGATACATTGGGGATTACATCCGAAGGAGAGCAACCAGAAATCGAAGACTTCTCGATATACATGACAACATATCCATCATGTGCTCAAACAACTGCTCAACTAGAATAAGAGGGTCTATATGACATAATGAAGGAAGGTGAGTACCAAGACTACATCGAAAGATGGTTTCAGGAGGTAACTCGACCGCAATACCATTCCTTCCTTCAACACCTTTTGATGCAAATACAAGTAAGTCGGTTGAACTTCCACAATCAAGTAATCATTGCAACAATATTTTCATATGTGGATAAATGTACAATTCTCATTTTGCTTCGCACTTGGTTTCATTGGAAAAGCTCATATACTTGAATAATCATTTTTTTTTCTTCTTAGGGTAGGGAAATATGTATATAAATAAAATGTTGCATTCTTCGTTTAGGGAATAATGCAACTTCGTTTTTTGTTTTTTTTTTCAAATAAAAGAACTAAGAAGAAGATAATGTCAATGACTAAACCGAAACAATTTTCCATCATTATTTATTTTCATACATGCATATTTCTAACTATAATAATCACTCAAGACCAATTTTAAATACCATGGGGATTTACCATAAGTTAGAAGTCTATCTAAAACCTAGAGGTCACTCGTACATCCTAGCTTCATTATTAGAGTTTGTTATTTAAGAATATTTATCACACAGTAGAATAAGGGTTAATAAAACTCCTAGCTGTGGGGAACAGTATTATAACTCTATATGAAAAATGCGAGTTTTGGGACTACAGACACCTTTCATTCATTATCTTATGGCTTCATCCACTTTACACTAAATCCATCAACCGTGTGTATCCTTGGTTCAATAGATTCCTCTTCCAACCTTTATTTTGGTTCCATGATAGAAAGAGACTAGTTGTCCTCCAATCCATATACCATCCCACCCTATAACATGGTTTTCAGAGCAGCTCCCCCACCACTCCTTTGTTGATGTAATTGTAACTTCAGAATGTATTCACTTGTATTTCTTATGTATTGTAACCCGATGTTTATTCCGGGATGTGTATGTAATGTAATTGAGTCATGTCATGCCTCGATGTTCCTATCGGGAGGTTCTATAATGTAAACAAGTTATGTCAATTCATTGTGGGTAACCCTCCTATTGATCAAGGATTAAAGTCCCCATAGTTCCAAGGCACTAGGGTTATTAGACTCTCCTAGAGAATTCAGCCCTAGTAGGGTTTTGTCAAGTCAGGAATTAGTATAAATAGAGATCTAACCTCTCTATTTATCACACACTCACTCACACTCAGTTGTAGCACATAGCTGAGGAAGAAGAAGACACTGGGGCTAGGAAGAAAGAGGTTACTACTGTTGAGAGATCATCTTACTGTTTTGGGGTTTTACTTTTGGTGTTGATTCTATCACTGAGGAAGTTGCGGGGTTTTCTCCATTTATGGTTTCCCCGAATATAAACATTGTGTTCATTATCTCTTTTGTTTGATTGATGTGCTTGTTATTCTCTCAGTGAAAATATCCTAATGTATTGCTAGCTTAATGATAAAAATCTAACATGGTATAAGAGCTAACCTAAGAAGAAGACACTATGTAGCTACGGGAAATAGGGATTCCTACTTTGAGGATCTCTCTCCACATATTTTCAGCAAAATAAGGTTGGAATAACTCTCCTCCCTAGGGCACATCTTTCTGTCGAAGCAGAATCCAATTATGAGGTTTTTCAGTTTTGGACCCGACACTACTACCGGAAATTAGGGCTTTCCACAGAAGTGGAATTTTTCAGTGAGCTCGGGCCTGGATTGATCTCCTCCTCAAAATAAAAGTTTATAGATCAAGTTCAAAGCATTTGGTTGGACAAAACTCTAGAAAAGCAAAACCCTAATCTACTCCTGAACCAGCACTGCAGAATTTCAGCTCCAAATCCAGATCCAACATCTTGATCTGGTAAGATCTAAATATTTTGTATTTCCATTTGAGGTTCTTAGTTAAGATGTCTCATCATACCAAGCTTGATGAAAAGCTTGAGGGAGCTGATAACTTCCGAGCCTAGAAGTATAGGATCTCCCTAGTCCTAGAAGAAAATGAGTTGGACTCCTGTATCAGTGAGGAGGTTCCAGTTCCAGAGGGAGATGAGGCTAAGGCCTTACACAAGAAGAAGTTGGTTATGGAAAAGAGGATTATTGCTGATTCAATCAAGGATCACCTCATACCATAGGTGTCCTCCCTAAAGACACCTAAAGCTATGTTTGATTCCCTAACCAAACTGTTTGAAGGGAAGAACATAAACAGGAAGATGACTATGAGAAACCAACTAAATAATGTAAAGATCCAGAATGCTGAGACCATCCAGTCTTTCTTTAAAAGGGTATCTTAGATCAAGGAACATCTAGAAGTAGTAGATGAAGAAGTGGAGAATGCAAATATTTGTGATGACCACCTTGAATGGTCTCCCTAGATCATAGGACTCTTTCATTCAATGGATTTGTGCCAGAAAGAAGTTAGTTAAGTTTAGCAGACTATGGGAAGAATTCTCTCAAGAAGAAGCTCAAATAGCAACTCGAGAAGAAAAGATGGGAAGTGAAGATCAAGCTCTCACAACCCACACCAAGAAAACCAGAAGGGACCATCATCACTCCAAAGGTAAGACTTATCACTCTAGAAGAGATTGGGCTACTGTTAGATGTTACACATGTGATGAGAAAGGTCACATATCCAAATATTTCCCTAACGAAGGGAACTCAAAGAAGAAGAAGGGAAACAAGAGAAGACATCATGCTCATGCTGCAGAGGATGATGAACCTTCCACAAAGAGAATCATACAAGAAATTGATTCTTCAAGTGATGAAGAATATGTGTTGATCTCCGCTCTCACAGAAAATATTTCACAGGGAAGCAATGACTAGCTCATAGACAGTGGTGCTTCCAAGCATATGACAGGATTCAAAGAATCATTTGTGAAACTATCTGAACATGAGTCACCTCACAAGGTGAAACTTGGGGATGACTACCAGTATCCAATAAAAGGTAGTGGTGAACCCTCCTATAAACTAGACTTTGGAAAGCCCATGAAGATGAAAAATGTATTGTTTGTACCAGGGCTAAAGAAGAACCTCCTCTCCATATCTGCATTGGATGCAAAAGGAATGAGGGTTGCTTTTGTAGATGGCCAAGTTCTTATTTGGCCAAAGGGAAAGACTTTTGACAATGCAATAGTGATTGGGGAATAAGAATGAGGTCTATACAAATTGAAGGGCCAACTAGAACAAGCTTTGGTTCATGACTTAGTAGAACCAAATGAAATTTGGCATAGAAGGCTTGTACATGTGCATTACAGGGCACTACCACTTGCAAGCAAAGTTGTTGAAGGTCTTCCAGAAATTCAAGCAAAACATGATGGGGTCTACAAAGGATGTGCAAAAGGAAAGAACACAAAGAAGACATTTCCAAGTAGTGAGAAAAGCAAAAGGAATCTTGGAAATCATCCACTCCGATGTATGCGGTCCGATGTCATCCAGTTCATTGAGTGGGTATGTATACTTTGTTTCTTTCATTGATGATTTTTCTAGGAAGACGTGGATATACTTCATGAAGAACAAAGATGAAGTATTTGGAAAGTTCAAGGAATTCAAAGCCTTGATCAAGAACCACACTAAAAAGAAGATCACGACTTTTCGATCAGATAATGGCGGAGAATTCACATCAAATGAATTCAAATATTTATGCAAAGACTCAAGGATTAAGAGGGATTTTTCCACTCCATATAATCCACAATAGAATGGGATTGTAGAAAGGAAGAATAGAACTATCATGGAAGCTTCAAGAGCAATGCTTCATGATCAAGATCTTCCTATGCATCTATGGGTAGAAGCTGCCAAAACAGTGGTGTATGTACAGAACCGTACTCCACACAGAGTACTCGAGAACAAGACACCTGAAGAAGTATTTTCCGGAAATAAACCATAAGTCATCCATCTCAGAATATTTGGTTGTCCAGTGTACATACACATTCCAAAAGAGAAGAGAACAAAATTAGATCCTTCAGGAAAGAAGCGTATATTTGTGGGATACTCTGAAAGCTTGAAGGCTTACAGAATATACTTCCCAAAATTCAAGAAGATTGACATCAGTAGGGATGTGACATTTGATAAAGACTCAACTTACAACAAATCCAGAAAGAGAGCTATTGAAGAACCTGAAGAAGTAGAAGCACCTAGAATTCATGATATAACCATGAACGAAGAAACTCAAGAAGAATATCAAGAATTTGAAGAACCTCAAGAACCTATATATCTACCTCAGTAGAAGAATCCTCACAAGAGGAAACCTGCTTGGGTACGAGAAGCTATCCAAGGTGCGGAAAGATATGGGGCTCCAGAAGAGAATCACAGAAAAAGAAAGAGGACCAGGTCCTGCTCCGGATATGTAGCATTATTATGTGATTTCATCGATAAAAAACCTTCCAACTATGAAGAAGCAGCAAAAAGGAAAGAATGGAAGGATGTTATGATCAAAGAGTATCAATTGATCATGAAGAATGATGTTTGGGATGTTGTCCCAAGACCAGAAGGGAAGTCTATCGTAACTTCCAAATGGATCTACAAGATCAAGCATGCTACAGATGGTAGCATTGAAAAATATAAAGCAAGATTTGTTGCTTGTGGTTTCTCCCAGAAAGAAGGAATAGATAATGAAGAAAATTTTGCACCTGTAGCCAGATACACTTCCATCAGATTAGTACTTGCTCTGGATGCAGTGATGAAATGGAAGATACACCAAATGGATGTCAAGACTACTTTATTGAATGGTGTAGTGGAAGAGGAAGTGTATGTGGAGCAACCACTCGGTTTTGAGACACTTGACAGGGAGTTTCATGTATGTAGATTGAAGAAATCCTTGTACAGTTTGAAACAGGCACCCAGGACATGGTACTGCAGAATTGATAGTTTCCTATCAAGTTTGCACTTTACCAAGAGTAAAGTAGATTCCAACCTTTACTACAAGGTTGAAGATGGGAACCTAGTGATGCTCCTACTGTATGTAGATGATCTGTTTGTAACAGGTGTGGATGGGTTGACTGCAGATATGAAGAGGAAGCTTGTTTTTGAGTTCGAAATGAAGGACTTAGTTATGATGCATTATTTTCTAGGCATGGGGTTGTGGCAGAATGCAGATGGAATCTTCCTTGGATAGGGGAAGTATGCAATAGTGATCTTGAAGATATTTGGGATGATGGACTGCAAAGCCTTAACAATACCTATGGTATTGAACCTGAATCTTGTTAGATTTTTATCATTCAAGCTACCATTATGATCTTAGGATCTTTAACTGAGATAATAACATGCACAGCAATAAAACACAAGCACAACACAAGAGACAAGAGACACAAAGAATTTTCCTCAGGGAAACCATAAAGGAGAAAACCCCACAACTTCCTTAGAGATAGAATCATAACCAAAAGTAAAACCTGAAAACATAAAGATGATCTCCCGACAACAGCAGTCTCTCTCTTGTCCCAGTAACTTCTCCTCTCACTCATGCCCTCCAATGAGTGAGTGTGTGTGTGATAAATAAAGAGGCTCACTCTCTATTTATATTCTTTTGTTCACTCGAAACCCACTCCAACATGTCAACCTCACTTAACAATTACTTACTAGAGCCGACATCTCTAGAAGTGTCTAATAACCCTAGTGCCCAACAACCTGTGGGGACTTTACCTCCTCCGACCAATAGGAGGGTAACACAATGGTGGGGACTATTGCCTTGACTTACAATGACTCACCTAGGGTTGACTTCACTAGGATAGTCTAATAACCCTAGGGCCCCACAACTGTGGGGACTTTAACCCTTGACCAATAAGAGGGCTACCCACAATGACTTGACATGACTGTCACATTATAGAAACTCCTGATCAGAACATCGAGGCATGACATGACTTAAGTACATCCCAGAATAAACATCGGGTTACAATAGGTAGGAAATACAAGTGAATACATTCCGAAGTTATAATTACATCAACACTCCCTCTTAACTAGGAAGGTATTCTCTCAACACAATTTTCATCACTGGTCTTCTTCTCTGGATCATCTCATCATCTACATCTTCAAGTCATCTTTGTCTTCAAGTCATATTCATCTTCATATCTGTATCATCACTCTATCTTGATCATCATCACTAGATCTGAATCATCACTCGATCTGGATCATCATCACTCGATCTAGATCATCACTTGATCTGGATCATCACGGATCATCATCACTAGATCTGGATCATCACTCGATCTGGATCATCATTGAACATCATCACTAGATCTGGATCATCACTGGATCTGGATCATCACTAGATCTGGATCATCACTGGACATCATCACTGGATCTGGATCATATCTCGATCTGGATCATCACTGTTGAATCATCATCACTGGATCTAGATCCTCACTCGATCTGGATCATTTCTATTGAATCATCATCACTGGATCTAGATCCTCACTCGATCTGGATCAGTACCACGGGTGCTATCTCATGATTCTTCTCGTCACAGGAAGTTCTACAAAGCCAGCCCTTTTTCATGCTGGTTGTAGACGTAGCCTCCATGTAGGTCTTCTTCAGCACTTATATCTGACCTACTCATCAAAATGGCCTGCCTAGCACTTACATCTGACCTACTCATCAGAAAGGCACGCCCAACACTCACATTTGATCATGTAGGAACCAATCCTATAATCATATCAGAAAGGCACGCCCAACACTCACATTTGATCATGTAGGAACCAATCCTATAATCATATCAGAAATGCCCAGCACTCACATTTATCCATGCGGGAACACATCCTGCAACCATGCTAAAAAGGCTCTGCTCTTCCACCAATGCGGGAGCACATCCTGCAACCATGATGAAAGAGATATGCACTTACATCCACGCATGCAGGAACACATCCTGCAACCATGATGGAAGGGCTCTGCACTTACATTCACCCATGCGGGAACACATCCTGCAACCATGATGAAAGGGCTCTGCACCTACATCCACCGATGTGGGAACACATCCTGCAAACATGATGGAAAGGCTCTGCACTTACATCCACCCATGCAGGAACACATCTTGCAACCATGATGGAAGGGCTCTACACTTATATATGACCTACTCGTCAGAAAGGCATGCACTCACATCTAATCTTGTAGGAACCAATCCTACAGTCATATCAGAATGGCCCCCAGTCCTAGACTGAGCTACCTGGAAACTAACCAGGTGCCTCCATTCTCCCAGAGAATGGCGGTAGCCCTTACATCCAACCTACTCGTCGAAATGGCCAGCACTCACATCTGACATGGAAGGAACATAATCCTTTAGCCATGATAGAATGGCTCAGCCCTTACATCTGATCAAGTGGGAACACATCCTTCTATCACATCAGAATGGCCATGCACTCATATATGATCATATGAGAACACATCTCACAATCATATCAGAATGGCCCTCAGTCTCAGACTAAGTTTTCCTGGTAACTGGCCAGGCACCTCCATTCCAAGAATGGCAATAGCCCTTATATCTGATCATGTAGGAACCAATCCTACAGTCATATCAAAATGGCTCAGCACTCATATCTGACATGGAAGGAACCAATCCTCTCACCATGACAGAATGGCTCAGCCCTTACATCTGATCATGGAAGGAACCAATCCTCTCACCATGTCAGAATGGCTCACAGACTCATCACTTCCCTTTGGAGGGAACCTTGTTCTGGAGAACACCAAGCTTCTCCCTAAAGTACTCAAACTTCACCCTAGCCAATGGCTTTGTCAACACATCAGCTATCTGATCGTCCATAACAACATATTGGAGCTTCACTGCTCCCCTCTGCACCATATCCCTGATATAGTGATACTTGATCTCAATATGCTTCGACTTGTCATGGAACACTCGATTCTCTGGCAACTTCATGCAACTCCGGTTGTCACAATGTATACAAGTAGCATCCAATTGGAGATCAAATAAATTAGACAGTAGCTTCCTCAGCCATACTGCCTCACAACTAGCTGAACAAGCTGCTACATACTCTGCTTCAGCTATACTCAGTGCCACACAAGATTGCTTCCTACTAAACCAAGAGATCACACCTGATCCCATGCTGAAGCAACACCCTGAAGTGCTCTTCCTATCGGTGGCAGTGCCTGCCCAATCTGAATCAATGTAACCCTCCAGGTTAATCTTCTGACTCGCCTCATACTTGAGCGCATAATCAACTATACCCCTCAGGTACCTCAGAATATGCTTTGCAGCAATCAAGTGAACATGTCTCAGATCTTTCAGGAACTGGCTCAAGGTGTTCACAGCAAAGCAAATATCTGGTCTCATGTTCATTAGGTACATCAAGTACCCAATCATCTGACGATACATCGTAGCATCAACCGACTCTGATGAAGCATCTCTCAATAGCTTCAGGTTCGATGCCATAGTTGTGGCCATAGTCTTACAGTACATCATCCCAAACCTCTTTAGTATCTCTACTGCATACTCCCCTTGTCCAAGGAAAATTCCATCCGCACTCTACCACACCTCCATACCTAGAAAATAATGTATCATACCCAAGTCCTTCATTTCGAACTGCAACAGCAAGATTTCTCTTTGTATCAGCAATCAACCCATCCATACCTATTACAAACAGATCATCTACATATAGTAGAAGCATCACTGAGTTGCCATCTTCAACCTTGTAGTAAAGTTTGGAATCTGCTTTACTCTTGGTAAATCCCAAACTGGATAGAAAGCTATCAATTATGTCATACCATGTCAAACCTTAGATCTTCCGTAGTCACTCCCTCTTAAGTGAAGCATCATACTCCCTCTGTCTTCTGTACTCTATGCACTGAAACATTCTGTACCGGAGTGACAAGTAGCTTCTTATGCTACTAGTATTCTATGTATCCATTTAGTGTATAGAATTCCATCTTCAACGTTGTAGCAAAGTTTAAGATCTTCATCAATCTCATCATGTATGTGTTTCAATTCTTACAGGATGCAAATGTCTCTTCGTAGTCTATGCCTTCTTTTCGTGAGAAGCCTCGTGCTACGAATATTGCTTTGTATCCCACGATGTTTCCATCTACTGCATGATGGAACTACAAACTTCCCTTCATGTATTGATACTACATCCTAGACATCATTCTTCTTGAACTGATCCTCCCTTTGTTCTTGGAAGGTTCTGCATCAATGATGTCACTACATTTGTCATATTATTTTTCATTTTGAAATGTCGTCACTTGTTCTTCAGAACAAGTCTCATCCTTATTTTCTTGTATGCGATCTTTCCTACAAGTCAAATGCATTTGTATGGTTAGAAACATTTCATAAGGAATATTTATACTAGCAAGTTCTTATGCATAAATATATGATCATGCTACTACTTTAGCCAATACAATATTCATCCATATCTCACTGAAACTTTCTAGATGCCTTCCATCTCTACCAGGACAACATTGAGATTGTGCACTAATCCAATATGTCAGCAAAGAGGTTTCATTCTAGGTAAGTAGAAATGGAGAGTTTTATAACACCATGAGCTACTTACCCATCACATGCATATTAGTAGTATACTGTCATTAATGCAAACATCCTATCATGCATAACACATCAACTTAATATAAACAAATGCATAACAAAACAATATCATGAAATGACAATTGAATACTTATCTTTATTTGTTTCATGGGTAGACTCTTTCTTGAGCCTTCAACTTCATTGTCTTCTTCATTCATGATAGCATCGTTTCTTATCCAAATGCTAAGCTGGATAAGAGGTTCTTCAAGAGTTGAGTTCTTCATATTCCTAATTGCTTGAGGGATTTTCTTTGGATGGTGAGAGCTTGATCTTCAGTTGCTCCCATCTTCTTTTCTCTTATTATTAGTTGAGATTCTTCTGGTGTGTGCTCTTCCCAGATTCTGCTAAAAGTAATCACTTTCTACATTATTCTCATGATCCTGGGAGGTCATTCAAGATGGTTATCACCACTTCTACATTCTCCACTTCTTCTTCTACCACTTCAAGTTGTTCTCTGATTTGAGAGACCCTTGTAAAGTATGACTGTATGGTCTTTGCATTCTGGATCTTCACATTCTTCAACTAGTTTCTTAAGGTCATATTCTGATTTATGTTCTTCCCTTCAAATATCTTGGTCAAGGAATCAAACATATTCGGTGTCTTTAGGAAAGACACTTGTGGTTCAAGTTGATTCATGACTGAATCAACAATGATCTTCTTGGCCTTGACCAAGTTCTTCTTGTGTAAAGCTTCTAGCCTCATCTCCCTCTGGAACTGGAACCTCTCCACTTGTGTAGGTGTCTAATTCATTTTCTTCAGGGAGATCATATGCTTCCATGCTTGGAATTTTTCAAATTCACCAAGCTTATCATCAAGCTGATGTGATAGATCAATTTGAAATGAGAACCTCAAATGAAAATAGCAAAAGATTAGATCTTACCGATTTGAGATGTCCGTCCTGGTTCCGGAGCTGGCTGATCTAGGGTTTGTCAGAGAAACCCTAATTTTCAAAACTTGGAATATTTTAGATATAATTGGATAGAAAGATATATATATTCAAATGGAGCTGTCCAATGTACTCCTCTTCTGAAAACAGTGGAGGGAAGCTCCCGAAACAGGAAACCCTAGTTTTCCAATTTCTCCTGCAAAAATTCCTGTTATTGTTTCTATGGTATCTCTGAAATTACTGCTCCTCTATGTCTGAAACATTTTACTGAGGTAGCCTCACATGTCCCTGATCCAACACCACAAGTTTCATTAGAATTGGTTTCACCAATTGGGACTTATAATTATTTTTCCAAGGTTCCCTGTTACAGGAATGTTCAAAACAATGAAGTTGTACGGAATGCCACGTGTCACTAGTTAATCTTATGGGTCTGAATATCAGACCATAGAAATTAAATTATGTTCCCTTTTTGGAACATCTTCTGAAATTTAATTTCGACCTTTGTAGCTCAAGATATAGTAATTCTCCCCAGGTGTCCTGTTTACGGATGAATTCTAGAAGAGGCTAGAACCCTAACTTGGAGGGATCATATCTCCCAGAATATAGCGAATCTAAGGCTGAATTTTAGACAAATTGTAAATCACGATTTTATCTTCGGCCTCTTCAGTTTCCAGCTCCTAATCCTTTTCCAATATTGGGATATAGTGAATGTACCAAAAACTTAGTAGTTTTAGTATTTAGGGTTTTTTCTAGCTAGGGGTCAAACTAGGGTTTACTTTCCCGGAGTTTCACCCAACCAAAAATTTTGATCCAGGTCTCTAAACTTCGATTTTGATGAGGATAGAAATCCTATTCCAGGCTCATTCAAAAATTTCTCTTTTGCAAAAAGCCCTAATTTTCGACACCAAAACTGAAAATGCTCATAATCGAATTCCGCTTCGACAGAAGGATGCGCCCTTCAATGGAGAGTCATCCTAGCATACTTTTGCTGATGGATTGTTGAGAGAGACCTAAAAAGTAAGAAGCCATAGCTTCTATAGCTACACAATGTCTTCTTCTTAGGTTAGCTCTGATTCCATGTTATATTTTTATCATTCAAGCTACCATTATGATCTTAGGATCTTTAACTGAGAGAATAACATGCACAACAATAAAACACAAGAGACAAGAGACACAAAGAATTTTCCTTGGGGAAACCATAAAAGAGAAAACCCCACAACTTCCTTAGAGATAGAATCAGCACCAAAAGTAAAACCCAAAAACATAAATATGATCTCCCGATAGCAGTAGTCTCTCTCTTGTCCCATTAACTTCTCCTCTCACTCATGCGCTCCAATGAGTGAGTGTGTGTGTGATAAATAGAGAGGATCACTCTCTATTTATATTCTTTCGTTCACTTGAAACCAACTCCAACATGTCAGCCTCACTTAACAATTACTTACTAGAGCCGACATCTCTAGGAGTGTCTAATAACCCTAGTGCCCCATAACTTGTGGAGACTTTTCCTCCTCCGACCAATAGGAGGGTAACACAACGGTGGGGACTATTGCCCCGACTTATAATGACTCACCTAGGGTCAAATTCACTAGGATAGTCTAATAACCCTAGGGCCCCACAACTGTGGGGACTTTAACCCTTGAAAAATAAGAGGGTTACCCACAATGACTTGACATGACTTTCACATTATAGAAGCTTCTCGATTAGAACATCGGGGCATGACATGACTTAAGTACATCCCAGAATAAACATCGGGTTACAATAGGTAGGAAATACAAGTGAATACATTCCAAAGTTACAATTACATCAACAAAGCTATTGAGTGATTCTTCATCTAAGTCAGTTGATGCCACGATGTATTGTCAGATGATTGGGTCCTTGATGTACCTGATGAACACGAGACTAGATATTTGCTTTGCTGTGAACACCTTGAGCCAGTTCTTGACAGATCCGAGACATGTTCACTTGATTGCTGCAAAGCATATTTTGAGGTACTTGAAGGGTATATTTTATTATGGGCTTAAGTATAAGACTGATCAGAGGATTAACCTGGAGGGTTATGTTGATTCAGATTGGGCAGGCAGTGCCATTGGTAGGAAGAGCACTTTAAGGTGTTACTTCAGTATGGGATCAGGTGTGATCTTTTGGTTTAGTAGGAAGCAGTCCTGTGTGGCACTGAGTACAACTAAAGCAGAGTATGTCGCAACTTGTTCAGCTAGTTGTGAGGCAGTATGGCTAAGGAAGCTACTGTCTTATTTATTTGATCTCCATTTGGATGCTACTTGTATATATTGCGACAACCAGAGTTGTGTGAAGTTTTCGGAGAACCCGGTGTTCCATGACAAGTCAAAGCATATTGAGATCAAGTATCACTATATCAGGGATACAGTATAGAGAGGAGCAGTGAAGCTCCAGTATGTTGCGATGGATGAACAGATAGCTGATGTGTTGACTAAGGCATTGGCTAGGGTGAATATTGAGTACTTCAGGGAGAAACTTGGTGTTCTCCAAATTGAGATTCCTTCCAAGAGGAAGTGATGTGTCTGTGCTGAGCCCTTCTGACATGGTGAGAGGATTGGTTCCTTCCATGGTCAGATGTAAGTGTTGTGCCCTTCCGACATGGTGAGAGGATTGATTCCTTCCATGGTCGGATATAAGAGCTGTGACATGGTGATAGGATTGGTTCCTTCCATTGTCAAATGCCTGTGTGGATTCCACATCCAGCATAAAAAAGGGTTGGCTCTGCAAAGACACATATAGTATGAAAAAGGACTAGCTTTGTGTGGATTCCACATCCAGCATGAAAAAGGGCTGGCTCTGTGAAGACACATCTAGTATGAAAAAGGGTTGGCTCTGTGAAGACTCATCCAGTATGAAAAAGGACTAGCTCTGTGTGGATGCCACATCTAGTATGAAAAAGGATTAGCTCTGGGAAGACTCATCTAGTATGAAAAAAGACTAGCTCTATGTGGATTCCATATATGGTATGAAAAAGGACTAGCTCTGTGAAGACTCATCTAGTATCAAAAAGGACTAGCTCTGTGTGGATGCCACATCTAGTATAAAAAAGGAGTAGCTCTGTGAATAATCATCTAGTATGAAAAAGGACTAGCTCTATGCGGATGCCACATCTAGTATGAAAAAGGACTAGCTCTATGTGATGATACATCCAGAATGAAAAAGGACTGGCTCTATAGATGTACATCCAACATGAAAAATGGATGGATCTATAGAACTTCATGTGACGAGAAGAATCAAGAGATATCACCCGTGATGATCCAGTAATGATGATCCAGCAGTGATGATCCAGATCCAGTGATGATGTCCAATGATGATCCAGATCAAGTAATGATCCAGATCCGATGGTGAAGATGACTTGAAGATGAAGATGACCTAAAGATGAAGATGACTTGAAGATGACAAGGACTTGATGATGATCCAGATGATACAGAGAAGAAGACTTGTGCTGATAAATTGTGTCGAGAGAATACCTTCCTAGTTAAGAGGGAGTGTTGATGTAATTGTAACTTCGGAATGTATTCGCTTGTATTTCTTATGTATTGTAACACGATGTTTATTCCAAGATGTGTCTATAATGTACTTGAGTCATGTCATTCCCCGATGTTCCTATCAGGAGGTTCTATAATGTAAGCAAGTCATGTCAAGTCATTGTGGGTAACCCTCCTATTGATTAAGGGTTAAAGTCCACGTAGTTCTGGGGCACTAGGGTTATTAGACTCTCCTAGAGAAGTCAGCCCTAGTAGGATTTTGTCAAGTCAAGAATTAGTATAAATAGAGAGCTGGCCTCTCTATTTATCACACACTCACTCACACTCAGTTGTAGCACATAGCTGAGGAAGAAGAAGACACTGGGGATAGGAAGAAAGAGGTTACTACTGTCGGGAGATCATCTTACTATTTTGGGGTTTTAATTTTGGTGTTGATTCTATCTCTGAGGAAGTTGGGGGGTTTTCTCCATTTATGGTTTCCCTAAGGATAAACATTGTGTTCATTGTCTCTTGTGTTTGATTGTTTTGTTTTTTATTCTCTCAGTGAAAAGATCCTAATGTATGGCTATCTTAATGATACAAATCTAACATCCTTCATAGGAAAAATTATTTGCCCAATATCCATAGGGAGTGGAAACATTGGGGCAAGAGCCTCTGATAGAAAATGGGTTTAAGAGGTTAACATGCCCGGGTACTAAACAGGATCACTGGAAGAGGGTACCGACCTATGGTATGACTAGGTAAACCCGAAGGGGTACTGAACAGGCACGAATGAAAGAGGGGAATCTGCCTAGGGAGGAAAACTTGTTAAAGAGAGAGAGAGAGAGAGAGAGAGAGAAATATTCTAAAAAAAAGAAGAAAAAATATGAAAATGACTCTGTGATAATAAAGGTTGTTGAGGGTCTACTGGAGGAAGGTATGCATGGTTGATCTAAAGAAAATAAACTCCATCAATCTGCCATTTGAGAATGTTTGTAAGTTTCACTTAAGACCTTGTTGTCTAATTCATACTATAACTAGGATATCACTATCCTAGAAGTGGGACCCATAAACTTAGGAGTCTAATGAACTTGAAATGCAAACTCTGTCCATAATTACTTGAATGACGATAAACTTTTGAGAAGTAGCAGGGATGACTAGTTTCCTATAGGCTTTACAGACTATCTATACCCTCATGTTTTCTATTTTAGCCCAGTCTTAATTCATTCATGGCACGAGGACGTGCCATGCCTTTGTTCTGGAAGAGAGAGTCTCAATTTATATGGTCTTCATAAGTATGAATTATTACTAGTTGGTGGAATTATATGTATTGAAAAATATTAAAGTCGTTTTTTTTCCTTCTAAGTTCTAGTTTTCATGCAGTAATAAAGTTGGCTTCGTTTTGCTAAACGATTGCCTATAAACTATTGATGATCAAGAATATTTTTTGAATAAATGAAAGACCACTTCCGATTCATTCATGGCACGATGACGTGCCATATCTTTGGTTTGGGGGAGTGTTGGGCTCTGAAATTGTATTTTATAACGATTAATTTCTCATCTTATCTACCACGATCTAGTACATTTATGTTCAATAAGGATATATTTTACTTTGTTTTATTAATGAAATATTGTAAATGTAAAGTAAGCCTAATATGGTATTTTTAATGTATTAAATGCAAATATTGAGCACATCATCAGCATTTTGGCTTCCCTTCTGATTCCAGGTTCCGCACTCGGTTTGATTGCATTGGTTTATTGGTTTGCTTACCCGTATCTTCTGATTCTTTCTAAGTTCTGAATGCCTGCATATGCATAACTTGAATCATGGGTTGATGTTAAGACTTTGTCTCATTAGTTTGCAATGTCTTAAAGTAATTTAAAATATTATGATTTTACCTTTTTAATTTCTTAAACCATGGAAAATGAAAATGTTAAATATAAAAACTTTCATTATTCAAGTGAATTAAAATAATGAAATAACAAAAAATAGTTCCACTTGAAACTTTAAGACATGAATGATTAATATATTTTCATATCCATATGAAATGGAAGGCCTGTTGACCAAGCTGCATAAAACCAAACCAACGACATTCATTAGTATTAATTCCATACAAAAACCTTAAAAAGTGTAAAGAAATTTTTAACATTAAACAAATATGTAATGGCATATTCATAAGAAAGGGCCACTTCATATATTGTTAAATAATAATTAACTCTGAGCCACTTCATTCCACCTCGTATACTCTTCCTTTTGCTTTGGAATAAAACAATGTAAACATACTCTGTTTCATATATTGTTAAATAATAATTAACTCTGAGCCACTTCATTCCACCTCATATACTCTTCCTTTTGCTTTGGAATAAAACAATGTAAACATACTCCGTTGACTTTCCATGAACCATTTATATAATGTAATGCCATTATCTTTTTAAATCATATTGCCATGGTATAAAACTAACGCATATCTTTTTTTAGCACGCTTTATGTTATGAACATGCCATGGAATAATTCACGCACATACAGGAAATAGAACTCCCGCACGTGAAAATGGAGGGCGCACACTGGCAACGCACAATCACTAAATGAATGGTGATGCAACCAATAAAACCCTGNAATAATTCACGCACATACAGGAAATAGAACTCCCGCACGTGAAAATGGAGGGCGCACACTGGCAACGCACAATCACTAAATGAATGGTGATGCAACCAATAAACCCCTGCCATAATTAAACCAAGCACTCATCAGATTACTTCAGAAAATAAATCAACGTTAATTCAGCCCAGAAATCGAATTTGGGAGTGAAAATTGAAGCTACAGGAAAATCTCAAACCGACACTCCAACCAGCACCGATTCCAGCACCAATTCAACCAGGAATCAAGGTTTTTACAATTACAGATCATTCATACCTCTATCTGCACCTCGGTTTTCGTTGGTTGGCATATTCATGGGCATTAAAGACAAGAACCATGATGTGGGTTCTGTTGGCGACGTGTCACTGATGGTTCGTGATCCCTCATTTAAGAAGATATGCATCCTCCCTCATCCACACTACCAACACACATACCGTTCATGTGAAGGGAACCAACATGTACAAAACATGGGGAAATGGCCTGTGTTCTTCAATCGACCGTTGTTGCAGCAGTAAATACCTTTATTTTTAGAGAGGTCGACCACTAAAAGGGTCAACATGTTCTCCCATTGTAAAAAAATTATATAAAGAGGTCTCATGTTGAGAAACACATGCACAGTGGGAGAAAAAACATTTGTAAACTTTGCTTCTAATATTAATACAAAATATCTGCATATTTGTTAATTGTGTTTCCAGTTTAGCATGGAACATCCTCTGTTCTTGAGAAGCGATTCTCAGCAACAACGAAATTTCTTATTCATATAATTTTTTTTTGCTTCTTTTGTGCAGATAAGTCAT
This sequence comes from Pseudotsuga menziesii, assembly GCA_001517045.1. Classification (NCBI taxonomy): domain Eukaryota; kingdom Viridiplantae; phylum Streptophyta; class Pinopsida; order Pinales; family Pinaceae; genus Pseudotsuga; species Pseudotsuga menziesii. The sequence continues at coordinate 275,147 of LPNX011034719.1, read as the reverse complement.
TTCGTTTTTGTATGCATATAGTTTGTTTTCCTGTAGATGACGTTTTGTTGTTTATAAACTGTAATTTTCCAGTGTTTTTATGCAATTTATATCTTCAGAATCCATCTAGCCGGCCATTTACATTTCTGTTTAAGTTTATTTCTCATCCTTCCATTCACGCTTTTGCATAGACTGTCTTTCAGCACTCTATTCGAATTTTGACAGAATTATAGTTTATTTCAAGAATTTTAAGTAGTTTGTTTATGCAGAATTAGTTATCTAGGGCATAGGTTAATTCTCTAGCATTTTATTATGTTTTGTAGCTAGTTGGATTTTGAACCCATATCCATTTCCAGCACCTCATATTTCATTTCATTATATGGATTGATTATTTCAGTTTTAGTTATGAAGAAATCCATTTGCATTCAAAATCCATTTTAGTGTGTAAATAAGAAATAATTCTGGTTTGAAGTAGAAGTAGCATAGTTATCTTTTTTATTATCATTTTGGTAATTATAATTTGCTTTCATTCGTTCTCATACCTAGAACCTAGAATAATCTAAGCTTGTTTAATATCCTATCATAGACTTGGTTAAGTATCAGTTTATCTTATTTCTGAAATAGATTTAGCATTTCATTTTCAGTTCTCATTTAAGTTTATTATTAGGTTTTCATGTCCATTTACATAACACTTCATTGTTTTAGACTTTGTTAGTTCCCTTTCTTCAAGTCATTTCATTTCAGTAGATGTAAGAGTTTAGAAATTAGAAATGGCTTCCTTTTCAAGTCGTTCCTTCAGTTTTCAATTGAATCCATTGTGATATTACACTAAACTCTTTTAATTCATTTCATGCGGCGTTCCATTAACAAATGATAACTCTCAGGTTTTTATATGCTCTAATATTATGAGAGTATGGTGTGAAGATTCATATATAACATATGAGATCATCCATAAGTTGACTTAATGTAATATCAAATTAGAAAGAATTTTTTAAATTGGAGTATATGTGTAGTTATGTAATTTATTTGATAAACCCTCTGTAATTTGTTACATTTAAATTTTCTAATATATATATGTTTTGTATTTTGTATTTTAAAATATTTTGTAATTTGAATATCTTTGATGTATATTGTTTTGTAACTTAAAATTGTTTTGTAATATATGTGTACATTTTTATTTTCATGTACAGTGATTTTGTAATAGTTTATATATTTTTGGATTGTATATTATCTTAGTGTTAAAATTTTATGTGGTTAGTAAATGTGAGGAGATGTTTTTGAACATAGGAAAATTTAGTTGTAGTTTTATTCTCAATTGTTTTCATTGGGTTAGTAGTTGTTTGATTTGCATTAAGTAATTTAGTTTGATCCCTTGCATTAATTTCCTATTTCAGTATCAGTTTGCATTGGTTTTTAGTTCCTGCATTGAAGTGTGTGTTTGTCGGCATTTTGTTTAGGATAGACTAGACTAAGTTTAAGCTTCAATTTTGCACATATAGCGTTGGCATATCTAAGCTTACAAGCCTCGGGTTGACAATTAAGTGTTAAATTAGATAGTGCATATTTAACTCAGCAACGCCTACCTATACGAGGGACAAGTATGAAGCACCTATAAAGATGACATCACACAAGGATTTTGTCCCAAATCCTCAACAATAGAATAGTGTTGGGTGGCCCAAGAATTGGGATTGTGACCCAAACACTTCAAGACCTCTTTAGGAATGCATGGTATGGTCTCAGGCTTATCAATATGCAAAGGAATATCTGGAGCTGGAGGCTCCTTACCCATGGTTGGTTGTGATGGACCATAATCATGTGAACGAGTCGCAACATGAACAACTGATATCATGTTGATACAACCATAACCAAATTCTGGTCCTATGTATTTTGACTCCGACCAGAACTACTTCTGATGGACGAGGTCCTCAAAGCCATGTTTTGATGGTGTGGAAGGGGATCAATCAACACAATGAGACTCTATATGATAAACTTCAACGCTTCCTCAATTTTAGGGAACAAGTACATAAGATGGTATCACCCAAAAAGCTTACAAGGGAACTTGAACTTCCGTTTAATTTTCTTATTTCCTCCAACATTTTCATCATTCTTGTCATCATTAGCATTCTTCTTTTTTTCCCCACCCTTATTATTATTTCTCCCCTTATTCCTATTCCATTCGAGTTGTTGGTTACCTTTCTGGTTCGGCTATTACACAGAATGTACATCCACCAATTGGGTGGGGGTGGACGAAGTTGTAGCTTTTTCGACCGCAGATTGGTTAAGCGATGACTTATGAGTTTTATATGTAACCTAGTGCACATATTTCACACTTATAGAGCCTACAATTCCATTGGCATGTGGCCTGGGTTTAAACTTGGGATCGTGATTTGACCACGGAGCATCAAGGATAATATCATAAAGGATCGCAGACATATCATAAATCAGGTCTAGCCATTGATATCTAAAAATGGCATGTTCCTCACTTGTCACTCTAGACGTCGAAACATACTTCATGATATAAGGTAGTAAGTACTTAAGAAACCATTCCAATAATAATTCTGATGCAATGTTGGACTTAATCAATCACTTTCACCTACACCACCTTTGGATGTGGTCGAAAATATTGGTGGCTTATTCCTGCTGAAAAGTCGACAAGAGTTTAGTGCTAGAATCATAGCATACCAGTAACTAAAAGTGATTAAGGAATACCAAGGCCAAGACATTGAAGGTTCAATATGTTCCCCCTGACATCTCTACATACCATTTCATATTTGAACCCATGAGGGTGTTTTGAAATAGTTGTAATCGAACAAAATCATGATTCAACGAATTCGAAGAGTACCATAGATGAAACGTAGTAACAAGATCACTAGGATCCTCTCCATTCTTACCTTCAAACGTCGAAACATCTGAAGGAAGCTTGGAGGGAATGGGGGGAAACATCGAATCATGACACACCGGGTCGTTTATGAGTTTGGATAGGCCAAGAAAGTTCAATGTGGCTAAAATAAGGAGCCTAGGTTGTGCCATTTGATTCCATGTTCCTTGGAAAGATTGGTTCTGATACAGATGGTTCTGGTAAAGGCCATGACCTTAACCAATTGGATAGTAGCATCCTCCCATATGACCCATGTAAGGATGCACATGCATTTGGATGTGGGACCTTGAGAAGGGGGAACCATATAACCACAATTATTCATCTAGTGTACTGGATGACCCCATGACCCCTGGGGATGCACATAACCTAAGGACACAAGGATGCCAAATTATGGGGAAGCAATGTAATTATAGGGATAATACCTTCCCGAGGGCCCACTTGGAATGTGGGGAAGATGTGTCATAAGAAATTCATTCGATGGAATACATGTAGTGGATTATGAGACAAAAGAAGGGATGTAATACATAGGCCCAATGTTCACATATCCACCACCACCACTACCAAGACGAACACTAGTGTGAAGAACGAATGAAGGGGGTGTAAACCCCCCAAAAAACAGAGTAGAAGGAGGAATATGACCACCCCTAGACTACTGTGCAATATAAGGGGATGACGTGGCCCCCATTCCAGCACTAGGGTCGGTACTAGGACCACAAGTGGATGATGGAATAGTAATGGATATATTTGGTATGTCGAACGTAAAAGGATTTGAACTAAAGGGAACTAGTTGTTTCTTAATACATAACCTTCCCGCGTGAAAGTTTGGTTTAAATCCCGTGAAGTATAAATAATTCGTTCTTATCGGGTGGGAAGGACCAACCCCATGAGGGTCTATATAAAATGAAGTCTTGGGAATCCATAAAGTAGATGAAGGAGGAAACTCATGGGATCCTCTTCCTAATTCAAATTACAAATATGGAGGGAGATATAGGGTCTCGAAAGTGGTACTCATGGTTAGAATTTTATGGGGACCTTGATGGGAAGTAAGTCAGCTGTAATCTCTAGCACTATGTTGCAGCTGCAACCACTACCCAAATTTTTTTTTATGATTTTATGGGCCCCCTATGATTTCTTAGCTTTTGATCTCACTCAGATATTTTTTCCCTTTGAAGGTTGTTATCCATGACTTGGTTTTATTCTGAACAAGTTTGAAATATTTTGCACCAAGTAAAAACTTAAATTTTTGATCCAATGTGTTGGAATAATTTCTAAAATTTTGCCAACACGGTGGATAAATTTTTCCTTTCAGCCCAATTCTTTTAAGTCGATTTCATAATATCATTTGGCCTGACGCATCAGAAGAATTTTCATGTTTTTTGCCAACACAGTGGAGGAAATTTGGACTTTCCATCCAATTTCTTTCAGCATTTGGTTGCGATGTATCGGAAATATTTTGAGTTTTTTACCAATACTTATTTTTTCAGTCGATTTTATACTTTTTCTCCCATCGTTTGGGTTGGTCAGATTTTCGTTTGAGTCTAAACCCAATATTTACGGATGCTTTCGAAAGTTAGAGTCGATCCGTCCAACTAGTTTTCGTTTTGTTAAGGCGACGGTTCTCCATCGGAAGGTTACACCAAATATTGGCCAACAACGACAGTTATTTTCTCATTTCGACGCCGACATTTTGGTTAGCTGTAGGTTTTCATTTTCTAGTCGATTATTTCTTTGAGAGTCTACTGATGAGTTTTGGTTGGGGCATTCCCAGCAGTTGTCTCCAACAATGTTATTCTGTTGTCATTTTTATTTCCGGGGAAGGCGACAGAGTTTATGGCTTGTAGTCAGTCCTTCACTTTCACAACGTCGGGAAGGTTATGTCGATGCATTGGTGGTTGGTTTTTCATGGAAAGTGTCGATAGTTGCGGAGGAGTCAAGTTTTTCAGAGCCAAAATTGTCGGATAGTGTTCTCTTGTGCTTGCCATTGGTTTCGCTACGTTTCAAACTTGGGCTCCAATGGTTTTTTTCCTGGGTGACCTAATGCCCCAACGGTAGCATTTAATGCTCATTTATTTAATGTTCTATATATAGCCATTGGATGTTTTTTCAGATTTGTTATGGTTTTTTACGGGCATTACAATTTGTTAACGTCTATGGAGAATAGCTCATTTTAAGCACGCTCCTATAGGAGATTGCCATTTGGAGCCTATGTAACATTTGGTGCCGAGCCCTTCACCAGCCTTCGATCTATCCTTTCCAAGTAGGATCCAGTCCTTGTCATGACTCTTTTGATAGGTAGAATGGCGTTGAAGTTTGTCCTTTTAAAGGTTTTTAGCGCATTTAGGTTTTGTTCTTACAAGTCTAGGGTTTTTTGTCTGCCTCATAAGGCATTGTTGGTTAGATATCCCGACCTACTTGTTTATTTTTAACCTGCTCTGCAAACAACCGCAGTTTTTACCTGCTCTCATCCTTGTTCTTGTCCAAAACCGCTCATACCTTGAATATGGGTTGCGGAAAGCCCTGGTTTTGTAATGATAGAACTGAGATGGCCCGAGTATTTAACCGTATTTTTCTCGCCTGGTTCATGTTCATTTGTGGTGATAGAGGAGCTATAAAATCCATAAGATCAGAAATCCATTTTGTTCCTTTGGTTTTTTAACCTAGGATGTCCATCAGAAGGGATTTTTCCCTTGTGGTCGGCTCCATGAAACCACCTGTTTCTCTAGACTGTATTCACAATGAGAGTTTTGAGCAGGGTTTCAACCTTTATCTGTGGTTCTCCTCCTGTACTGTGTTGTAGAGCATTTGCGGTTTCAAAGTTCAAGCTCCCAAAGCCAAAGTTAGAACCTGCGTGAGAACTAGTTTTTATCATCTCGGTGTTGACCTCGCCCTAGTTGTGGTTTTGATGATATACATATTTTTTTACCTCGCAAGGTCATTTTTCGATGAATGGGGAATGTTCGGTAATATAACTTGATTATTTTTCCATAAGTGTAGATTTTGGTTCTAAGATAAAATATTTTGTTAGCTAAATATTTCATGTCTATTTCGCAAAGTTACAGTAGTTTCTCATTTTCGTGTTTCTATGTATGTGGTTTATGACTGCAGGAACACTAAGTATTTTTGGTGTGATTTTTGTCACAACTTAAGTCCCCACATGATACCATGCCCAAGAAAGGAAAGAAGAAAGCTAAAGTTGCAGAGGAAGATTCAGACATAGAAATCATGCCTAAGGTAGAAGTAATTTATGAAGACACCAAATCTATCACCAGAGTCAAGTCAGAATTCAATTGGGGGCAGATATACCCTATGCTCCAAGATCAGAATGCCCCTGATGTGGGATTGGAATATTTTCCCCTTTTGGAAATATATTGAGATCAAGGATTACAAAGGTATTCACATGAATGGAGATGTTCCCTTGCACCGAGGTGATCGGCTGGATTTTTCTGAAGGAGGATGCGAGGGATATGATCATGTATAATGTTGAAGGAAAAGGTTTCGCCTCCTTTACCCCCACATACATAGCCAAATCCTACAACCTTCCAGTATCCGAATTCATACTAAACAATGATTGGATAAATGGTTTGAGTATTGATTATATTGGATGTGTAAAAATGATGATGACAGAGGGAAAGTCATTCCGACATAGAACATCTGGTGAATATGAGACTGCCAGCCTACGTAATCCATACATGATTGTAGCTCTGATGCTTAACAGGATATTCAACAGGACCAATGGGAAATTTTATAAGATTGGTTGGATACCAATGATGTATCATGTGACCATGGAAGGTACTATTTTCAACTGGGAGGACATCCTAGCTAATAGCTTGACTTCCTGTATATCTGCATCGCTGGGAGAAATGCTCCAACGAAAATATGAGTTCCACATGGGATCATTTTTAATTGACTGTATACTCATCCTACACCCATTCGAGAAGCTGAACTACAGCTGGAAGAAGGGAAAAGCACCCATTTACACCGCATACCAAATTTTATGAGCCCATAAATATCACAGCTTTTACAATCTCATCTGTGAGGAATTCATAATGCCTCTTTATTAGTTGATTTTTCTTGAGGAATCTAAATGTATGTTCGAAGGTGCTTTAGAAGCTATAAGGGAATATGGAGATTTTTTCTTCTCTGAAGAGGGCACCTATTTGAAAATGTATGGAGGAACTAAATCCCTTTCACTACTCCCGAAGTATGCCACTGATTATATTGTACATAAGGAAGCATTAAGACAGCTCTTTTTGGACAGATTTGGGAGCTTTTTGTTCCATATGAAGAAGGTAGTCTTCCCGCCAATTCCTTTCTATGTGGGCAGTTATAAAATTTTCAAAGTTAAAAGTGCACCAGATTTTGTAAAATACCTGGAAAATTTTCATTTTGGTGAGAAACAAGTTCATAGAAATGATTCTTAGGGTAAGGTTGTTGTACACCATGCACTTATGAAGGTAAATTTTGAATACTCTGATCACTTAGACAAAGATGAGGAAGTGTACCTCAATGCTTGTAACATTGTTGATCTGAACAAACGTTTCAAGAAGAAAATCACAATTGCATGAGGTAAAGGAAGCAGCACCACCACCACCTGTTATAACTAGATCTTGTCCAGGATGATTTTAAGGAACCATACTTATTTAAAAGTGTATAAATGTTGGCAAATATTACCAATTCTTAAAATGCCAACTATAAAATGATTAGCGATATTTTTCAAAAAATATTTTAATTTCCAAGGATTTTATATCGTTTATATAATAATTTGGCGATTTTTAGGGTGGAAAATTTGTACCCCATCAAAATTGGGCGAAACAGGGCTTCAAAAAATGAAAAATGGTGAACGTTTTTTGGGAGAAAAACATGGAAAAATAGCCCACTGGGATAAAATTCGCCCTTAATGTTATCCATGGATCTTGTTCTTAATTTATCTGTTCTTTTTTTCCTAATTTTCAACCATTGGTTTAAAATGATTTTACATATTATGTTGATTTTAAGAACTTTTGACAATAAATAATTTTTGTTGGATTTAATGCTTTTAATGGTTGAATTATTTCATTAATTTAGTTTTAAGGTTTGTCTTTTGGGCTTATTAGTTAATATGTATGTATTTAAGATTTCAAAAAATTATAATAAAAGTTTATTCCAAGTTTTTCTTTATAATCTAACCCTCATTTTTTAGTCCTTTGTCAAATATTTTCATCACAAGATTCCTGTAGCAGCTCTGTGTTTCCTGTTTTTGTCATTATCATTAGTAGCATATTACGAGGTGATGGAAATGAATTTTGGAAAACCAAAAGAGGATATTTTCCGAAACAAACTCATTCACAAAAACCTCTCTCAGTTTTGTAACATATGTTATCATTTGAGATATTCAAATTCATCTTTGTGGCTTATTTTCAGGATTTGAATTATTTAATAATTTCGTGTTTTAGTCACAACTTTCCAGAACATATTCCGATCAACTGAAGGGTTAGTTTTATAAAAAAAAGAGGTTTTTTTTCATAACCGACTCATTTAAAAAAAAATCTCTCAGTTTTTTCACAGGTGTCCCGGATCGAGAGATATGAAGGCGTATTTGAGACCCAAATTTTCATAAATTTGCTAAATTTCACCAAATCCGATTTCCTATTTTTGGGTTAATTGTCTTTAAATATTTTGAGTTATCATGGAACTAATTGATGTAACTATTTAAAATTTCGACCTAGAAGGTAGTTATGGAACTACTTTACCTTTGTAATGGTAAAAGGAAGACAAACATACAGTTTTGTGGTTGGAATTTTCACTCAAGGAGAGGCTTTTGGAGCTTTGATATCTCAAGCTAGCACTTATAAATCTTATGTAAGTGGATGACTGTTATTGATTATATATAAAATGATAAGCCCTTTTACCTGTCATGCTTTTTCATTTCTGATCTGGTTGATTACTCAGTCTACAATTTTATTTCTTGTTTAAAGGTTTTATTCATGTAAATGCTTGTAGCCTGTGAGTGAAATTAGTATTTCATGTGTAATGTTTATGGTTTATTGGGATGTGTTTAATCCCCAATTTATATAACTTGTGCATGATTCAGTTCTGTATTAGCTTGTGAATTTTTATTACCTCCTTGCTGATGAATTTTTAAACCAAAACCCTAAAAGCCAATTTTATTCTATTTCTGTTTGAGATTCTGTTAGCTTGTTCTTGTGGTAGTCTGGGAACAATTTCTAGCACTAACATATTTGGTGCCATTGCCGGGGATAGAAATCAAGATTATTTTCCCTGAGAAGAACCACAATGACACAGATATGACTCTTGATGGCAGGCAGACAAGAGAAGGACATAGAGATAGACTGCAATCATCTGCCTGGCGACTCCACGATTAAAGATTCCACTACAAGGGGAATTTTGTTGACAGAAAAATGAAGAAGCCAAATGGAAAGACTGGGTATCAACTTGTTACTTTCCTCCATGAGGTTTTGTTCTTATTCATCAGTTCTTTCACGTCTTTCCCATTGGATGTCAAAAGAATTATTTTTTGTTTTGTCTATTCCGATGATCATAAACCTTCAATTACATATCCCTCTTTGGAAGAATAAAGTTTGCATTCTTCTTTTTGTATTGATGTTGATCCTATTCCTTCATTTGAAATACATGTGCAACATGATATACATATACCCATATCTCTTGAACCTGATTATTCCGGTAATCTTGTAGAGAAGAAAACTGATCTATTACCTTCTACCATCGCTGCTGAAACTTGTGAACAGCTTGTTGAACCTCATTTTCAACTCACAGATTTTCGGTCTAGACTCAGACATAAGATGTTTAAACCTATTGGACTGTCATCTCTCTTACATTTTTACCCTTCCTAATTTGTTGAATATCTTTCCCATTTTACTAGAAAAACCATATTACAACAGAGAAGCATTTAGGATCTTTTCATAATTTCATTGATAATTTTGCAATCATGCATGAGGATGTTGTCATGAGGTTATTTTCGAAATCCTTTGCTGGAGATGTTGGGTTTTGGTTCCGAAATTTAAAAGTTGATTCAATTGGATTGTGGGAAGAGTCACATGATGTCTTTTTGAAGTATTGGGGTAAGAATAAATCTTATGATCAATTTCTTTCCAAATTTTATAGTTTGAAAAGGGAGAATGATGAGCCAATTACTAAATTTAATTGGAGGTTTCAAATTTTTTTTATCAGTATGCCTACGGAGATCAGACCTTCGAAAAAACTTGCTATGGTATATTATGTTATGGCTCAACATTCATATCTTTTCTTTTTCCTATTAGAAAGGAAAGCATCATCTTTAAGACAATTGTTTGAGGATGCAAAAGGAGTGGAGGAGAACATCCAAGATTGCAAAATGCTTCCAGATCATGCTCATGTTGAAGATATACAAGCTTATGAACAAGAAGAAGAACATAGCTATCATTCAAATTTAAGACAATTTTCTTCATCAGTTTTAGATTTTCATATGAACAAGGATATAAATGACGCTTGTGTTGATTCTTCATATCAGTTTGCTGACTTTTTTTATGATAATATACTTTCAATGGATTATAGTAGAAATTTCCTAGTTTCTACTATGAGATTGCCATGTTATGAAGAATAAGTTGTTGCTCTTCAACCTCTTACTATTGATATAAGAATTAAGCTGCCATTCTTGACTTATGGTCACTTTCAGAATTTTGTTTGTTCAAGTTTTGATCAAAGGTTTTATTTAAAGGTCAAGAAGCAGTTTGAAGAGCCCTTAGTTTCCACTCTTGAGCCAAAGTTTAAAAAAAACAGCAATTGAGAGGAAGAGAATGCTCCACTTCATGATCCCGTGGCTTCTTGGATGGAGTTGTATTTTTCAAAGGTTTCTAATGCTCCAGATTTTGGCATACTTCCTATTTCCAGTCATAAGTATCAACTGCCTATAGACTCTTTATTGCATTTATCACATCTTTCGTGGGTTTTCTCAAATAGTAGCATGCATGGAATTATGATTCTCAGTCAAATGGTTTCTTGGCTTCACTGGAAGTATGATTACACTTGATTGGGTTGTTTCCTCCGATTAGAAGTAGGAGTAAATAGAAGAATAAGCTTGCTATACAAACATGTAGTTTCTTTTCAGTATGCTGGTTTGTAGCAATATTTTGTCATTTTAGAGGTATGTGTTCAGAGTTTGAGAAAGTTGCAGAGATTTGGTAAATGACTCCATCACCCAATGAATAAGGCACAAGGTCTACAGGTTCTTGAAGCCTCACAAGGAGGACTTCATCCCGCAACAAGAGCTAGATGTTATAACTAGATATTACTCTTAGTTTATATGTTCTTTTTGTCCTAATTTTCAGCCATTGGTTGTAAATGATTTTACATTTTATGTTGATTTTAAGAACTTTTGACAATCAGTAATTTTTGTTGGATTTAATTCTTTTAATGGTTGAATTATTTCATTAATTTAGTTTTAAGGTTTGTATTTTGGGCTTATTAATTAATATGTATATCTTTAAGCTTTCAAAAACTTATAATAAAATTTTATTCCAAGTTCTTATTTATAATCTAACCCTCATTTTTTAGTCCTTTATCAAATATTTTCATGAGGAGATTCCTGTAGTGGCTCTGTTTTTCCTGTTTTTATGATTATCATTGGGAGCATATTACGAGGTGATGGAAACGAATTATGGAAAACCAAAAGAGGTTTTTTTCCACAATAGACTCATTCCCAAAAATATCTCTCATTTTTGTAACAGCTGTTATCGTTTGAGAGATTAGAATTCATCTTTGTGGCTTATTTTCAAGGTTTGAATTATTTAATAATTTCCTATTTTAGTCACACATTTCTAGGACATATTCCGATCAAATGAAGGGAAATTTTTAAAAAACAAGAGATTTTTTGGTCATAACAAACTCATTTATAAAAACCTCTCTCGGTTTTTGCACACGTGTCCCGGATCAAGAGATATGAAGGCGTCTTTGAGACCCAATTTTTCAAAAATTCGCCAAATTTCCCCAAATCTGGTTTGTTGTTTTGGGTTAATTATCTTTAAAGATTTTGAGTTATCATGTAACTAATTGATGTAACTATTTCAAATTTCGACCTAGAAGGTAGTTATGGAACTACTTTACGTTTGTAATGATAAAAGGAAGACAAACATACAGTTTTGTGGTTGGAATTTTCACTTAACGAGAGGCTTTTGGAGCTTTGATATCTCAAGATAGCACTTATAACTCTTATGTAAGTGGATGAATGTTATTGATTATATATAAACTAATAAGCCCCTTTACCTGTCATGCTTTTTCATTTCTGATCTAGTTGATTACTCAATCTACAATTTCATTTCTTGTTTAAAGGTTTTGTTCATGTAAATGCTTGTAGCCTGTGGGTGAAATTAGTATTTCATGTGTAATGTTTATGGATTATTGGGATGTGTTTAATCCCTAGTTTATCTAACTTGAGCATGATTCAGTTTTGTATTAGCTTGTGAATTTTTATTACCTCCTTGCTGATGAAGTTTTAAACCAAAACCCTAAAAACCAACTTTATTCTATTTCTATTTGAGATTGTGTTAGCTTGTTCTTGTGGTAGTCTAGGAACAATTTCTAGCACTAACACCACCAAATAGAAAAGACATGAAGAAGAAGCTACTCAGAGAGAGAAAGAGGAAGAGACACGAAGGTTAGTAGAAGGAGAAAATAAATTGTTTGTTGAAGAGGCTCAGAGAGAAAAGGAAGAAGAAGAAGAAGCTGCCAGGAGCAGAAGCAGAAGGAAATAGAAGAAAGAATGAAAAGGGTATCAACCAAAAAATCAAAAGAAGAAGCGGAGGATATAGTTGAGGAACTGAGACTGAAAGAGAAAGAGGACCAAGATAGGGAGAATCAGGAACAAAATATTTCCCAGGACAATCCATAAAATCCTCCTTCTACTTTAGGAGATATATTAATAGGGGGTCACCTCCCTATTGTTGAGTTGGGATCAGTACCCTTGACTCCATCTAAGCAGCATGTGGTTGCATGTCTGGATAAAGTGTTCTTTGATCCTAAGCGGAAAACCATTCTTTCGCGGTCTGAAAAGAAGCTAAAAGTGGTTACATAGCCTGAGGTAACCACAGTTACTGAAAATACTATCATGAAAATACATTTGAATATCCACGACAAATGGCCTCGATCAGTGTCGTAGTTGCACAGTATAATGCTTATAATTTTGACTAACTGAAAGGAGTCGTAGATCAATACTAAGAGAAGATGGTGAAAATGAAAGAGACCCTGATGAAGGAAAGAGGAGAAGGCCGAGAGGTGAAGAGAATGCATGAGGTTACTCTTTTGGATTTAGAAAGGCTCTAAGAGGCCTACCATGTCTTAGGAGCAGAAAAGGAGGCCTTAGTACTGTCAAATACTATCATTGAAGGGGAAAATAAAGACCTTGAAAACAAGGTGTTAGAGCTAGAAGCGCAGAATATTGTAGTCCATAAACAAACAAAGGAGTTAAAGGCCTGAATTGAAGAATTGGAGGCACAAAATTGTTCTTTGGAGATTCAGCTTAAGACAACAAATGAGTGCAAAATAAATATCACCCCTCTTCGAGGACATGCTCCCATGATCAAAAGAAAAATATATCAAGTTCAGTTAAAACTAGCAGAAGAGGTCTACAAGATTAAGCAGAATATATCTCAATAATATCCACTGACTTCAGAACAAGAACTCTAGAAGCTGCAAAAATTATCCAAGGTCAGCTGAGTTGGATAGAGACTAATGCAAAATTTCTAGAAAATTTGCCTCAGAAAAGTACAAATAGTTTGACGATCGAGTATGAACTCATGGATTTCAGTAGCAAGGTTGTCGCAAGATTGACCACTGCAGTTGGGAAACATTTGGAGAAATGTATGGATTTTTACAAAAGGGTGCTTACAACACATAACAGATGTCAGAACTCTGCAACAAAGAGACTACAAGAGTTTCCAGAACAAGAAGATCATTTGAAGTACCTCCATGATAGATTATAGAAGGATAAACTCAACATACAACAGGTTAAAGGCCTCAATGAGAAAGTAGTAAAGAGCTTGGTTGCATAAGCTACAGTCAATAATTGCTTCCTGGAGGATAAATTTAAAGTAACTCCACTAAAAGGAGCAAAGATAAAGTCCCAACTATCCATACATGAAGTAACAGGCATACTATTGGAACCTATGGACTTCAGGACCATCGCTGTAGATGTTGTGTTGACCTTATAAACTGACCTAGGCCAACAATGGAAAGGCATCCCACACACTCAACTTAATTTAGTCTTGTATATGTTTAAAGTGATTTCCTTTCACGGGATCAAGGCCCTGCTACCTGTATAATGTGCTCTCCAAATAGAGAGTCTCTCTAGGTATATGTGTAAAGATTTGCTTAACCCTATCTTCTAACAAATGAGAGAAATTTAACCTACTGACTAACTAATGCTAAAATTATCTTAAGCTAAGCACAGAAAATAGTAGTTCCTAATTCTATTCTATGATGACCTAAATGCAGACTACCTATCTCAGTCGAGAGCATGAATTATTGATTTGAAAAGAGGTCTTAAAGCATAAGATGATCCATAATTCTAAACTGTTAGAAAAGTCTTCAATAAATAGAATTAAATCTGAATTACCTCACAATAAGATGATATTTCATTACAAAATAATTCGAACAGAAATTAAAACCTGTTATCAAATGAATCAAACACAGTCCTAAAACATAACAAATACAATCATATACTAACTTGTAGACAGAACAAGTTCAGCTTGCAAGTTAATAATTTATCTAACATAGATTCATAATCAATTGAAAATGTGAACAAGCTCACTCATTTCAACATAATAATAAATCATTTACATTTCAAGGCTATGTAATCATTCGAGATCCACAAAAGAATATTTCACATATAATATGACGATATATATATATATATATATATGAAAGTGAAATTAACAAAGGAGAACCATCATTAACATAGCATGAAACAACTTAAAGACTTAGCTAAGGTCTTTACTATCCTGTAACATCCAGTGATCTTCAAAAAAAGTTCCAGAAAACACCGATACAACAGAATGAAATATGAAACTGTAAAATATCAATCCTCCAAATGTCTCAGAAATAGAACCCCTTATTCACGTTTGAAACTTGTTTATAAAGGGAACTGAAACAACAACTAATTAACCACCACCCTAGATCTGTGGTAATACATGGATTTCATCCTAAGATAGAGCAAAAGAAAGGACAGGATCCTAGGTATGCCGTTGAGTAACCACTAGGAAGGAATAACGTGCAAGAAAATAGCTAACTTACTAGAGAAAATCCAGTATCATTATGCCCCAAGATGTGTCATCAGTATATTCGGCAATTCATCAACTGATGATGCACATAAATAGGAGCATGGAACCAGCAAAATAGCAATCAATTGCATTTTCAAAGAAACCCCCAATGAGTAAACTCCAACCAATCAAAACCAAAAATGCAGCACAGCATCAAGCTTCATCTCATTTACTCCTTAATACCCGACAATTTAAAATAGAATCTGTTAGCAAATTGCAACTAACAATCATATAAAAATAAATAGGATGTCTGGAGAATTTCAATTCTGCAGATATCCTTATTAAATAAGAAAAAAAAATTGCACCAAGAACCAAAACCGAAAAACTCAAGATATTACTGACCTGTAGAGGCTGATTTCAAATAGTCTATATGCATAATCAAAGATTTAAACCATAAGACAAAATTGAAATTCATTACAAAAAACAAAAATGTCATATTTTAAGGGATGATTCAACCGAAATTCGAATTGGCACATTTCTTCTTGCCTCATCTAGCTTGTCTTTAAATCTAACAGTCCTGGTATTGGCAATCTTATTCTGTTTGATCAAACTTCGATTTATTAACAGAAGGATTTTAACTTGAGCTTTATATTTAAGCTTCTTCTCCCTCAAAAGATTCCATTTTTCAATCCAAGAAGTCAAATCGGTTTTTAGGCTTGCAATTTAATCCATAGCAAATGCCTTAATAACCTAAGCCTCTTTTAAGTCAGTTTCTAGAGATGAGATGACTTAAGAATAAGGGATTCGATTGATTGGTTCCTTTGATCCTACATTCGACCCCCTTCTATCTTGATCTTTTGTGCATGGCTTCTGAGCAATCTCTTGATCCACATCACACCCAGGATTTACTTGTTGAACACCAACAACATTAGTCTCAGAGACAGATACATATTTTAGGTCTAGGATGGTTGGACCAATTGGAGCTGGATTGGGACGAGGCTTTGAAGAATCACTCACTTCAATAATAGGGGCATCCCCTACACTTAGGTCTCTTCTGGTGAACAACGCAGCTGTCATACTACGAGTAGTTCTATGAATAGGCTGATTACTCAGTACTCTACTAATTTGGTCTTCAGTCAGTTTCTTACTAATGTTGGTCCGTGAATGAGGAAGACCTTCATTTGGACAGGGTGTTGTGATCACCGGTTTTCTCATTTGAAGACGAGAATCATCAAAAGGGATTTCATGGTTTGTTTCAGACTTGACCTTAAAGTCACTACTACTTAGGGTTCGACTGGGTTCAGACACTTCATTGTCAAGATTATCTTGAGAACCACATTCTTCTAACTCAAACCCAGCTTCCTCTGTCTTGATGCGTCTTCGCCTATTTTTGGGCCTCCGTCGAGGCCACTGTTCATTTTCCCCAAACCCATTACATATGAGAAATGATTCTCAAGTATCCCCTAATTCTCCTAGTCGATAGGAAATGAGTATTTTAATCAGTCCATGATGAAATAGACTCCACTCCTTATCTCCCACATTAATCTGATAGGTACAGGCCATCTTATGCAGAATATTCAAGAAATAATACGACATGTTCACAGGACGCCCCTTGAAAACCATTAAAAGCCGAAGATGATAAAATTGGGTTTGCGAAAGTCGACCTTCACAGGTGACGTACCTGATAATAAGTTCGAGCAGAGAACTCCACTTCTTCATGAGCAGTCGAGAAGGGAAACCAGACTTATACTTCATTTTCTGGTTAGCTAGGGTGAGGAACTCCTTCCAGTCATCGTTTTTTACATGCTTTCCCTTATACCAATGTTCACCTACCCGTGGTAAACCTATGGCCCGAGAAACAAACTCTTCTATCAGCCTCAACTCGACATCCCCAATTTGTGCTTTGATACCATCAAATGATGCTGCAAATGCCCTAGAAATTGCCAAGTTGAACCCAGAGAATTTCTACAAAAATCCTAGCCATCCAACCCTAACCACTACCTCGTGACATTCAGGGGCAACGTCCAAATATTCATCGCCTATGAGTTCAAATCTTGAAATAGGGGCCATGGTAGCAATTACACAGATTTTTAGGAATTTCAAAAGCCGAACTAAACAACACAGTTGATTTATCCAAAATCTGCACATATCAATTAGCACTCCAAACTACCCTATTTCACCAAAGAACTATGAACTTTCCTGCAGAGTCATCATACCTTCAAATTGACAAGTTAATGGGACTTGGAGAACACTTACAACGCCATAATGGTCTGCAGAAAAATCAAGCGACTGACGGCTTATGCGTGGTATTTGCATGATGGCAAATCAACAGATGGAAAACATTTAGGTTACGCGGATATCAACCCCCCAATTTCAATCATAGCATCAACACTGATTAACCTTTTTCATGATGATGTGATAACCTAAAAAAAACTCATAGTTTCAAAGCATAGTTTAATGGTTACAATCCCCTAATCTTTCATCATCGAATATCAACAATACCAAGGTTAATAAATAAAAAATACAATTGATGTCATTAGAATTATGGTCAATATTATAGTGACAAGGAAATAATTGGTAATGTAACCAAAACCATATCAAACCTTTGAAATCATCTTAGCCACTTATGATGGACTTTAATACTGACTCACTTCAAGGTATTGAAAAGGTTCATAATCCCATCAATCTGATCTCATCTAAAAATACAAAATTCATAATGAGGATAAGTGTATAATAATGTGAAACTTGTGAAATTTATATTAAATACACTTTTATCCCTGTGATTAACATGATATAATAGATATTTTAGAAGTGAAAAAGCTCGTTATACCTCACATATAAATTGGAAAAACAAATATCATATCATGTATCAGCTTGCTTAGATTGAGGTTGGTTTATTTTCCCTGGAAACCTCATAGCCCAACTTCGGGGTGGTTTATACATTGGATGCCTACGGTTCAATGAAAAATTGGTCGTACACAATCAGTTTCTTGGACTATATTCTATAAAAAGAGAAGTGTTTTGTATCTATTTATGAATATACAAATTAATATTATTTTCTTTTATGGAATATATGAATGTGCAAGTTGTGCATATGTTATGTTTAAATCAGGTCATTGAGCATTCGGCTGCCATGAATTTATATTTTCCCATGCTGGTTTAATTTTGATGCATTTTATTATTTTGCATTGTGCTTTAAATTACTTCATTTTGGGCCGGCATGAAAGACTTTCTCTATTGGTCTTATGGAGATATTGTCTTTTAGGGCAGGAACTTTGATTCCCTTTTTCATGGCTACCCTTCTCGTGGTTTCTAGTGTTGAGTGGGGATGCCTATATATATATCTTCATTAATGCATGACACGACACATATTTTACTTAACAAGATACGTCTCTAATATGTTTCCATCTTCTTTAGTAGACCCGTGTGTAGACACAAAAGGCCAACAAGTCAATACTAAAATTTGATGGATTACTGGACTAATGTGTTATCTACCATATGTAGAGTATCTCTTGAAGGGAACTCTCCCACTCACTTTACATACTCCATATCTATAGGAAGTTGCCTACACCAACACAAGCTTTACTTAGCATTAAGAGAGCGTCATGAGAGGAAAAGCGGTTGGCCCCAACAAGAACGAATAGATTCCTCAATTTTATCAATTTATTATTATTCCTCTAACAGCCATCTGAGGAACCAAAGCATGTTGAATAACCTTAATAAGGAAACAATGGATGGGATCTTATAGAGGATGACCATGAGCGTGAAACTAAAGAAGGGGAGCCCTCACTAAGGACAAATACCTCCTAACATGGGTTTTATTATTACAATGCCCTAATTTGTTTGCTTGCTTTTTCCAAGTGGTATGTGAAGCATGGAAATTAGAGTGAGGCACCATGCTACAATAATTAGGTGTTTGAATTATTGAACCATTGATTTACAGGCAATGAGTGCAATTGAAAGTATATTTTGTGCAATTAAATGGAATGAAAATTGTACATTAAACAAGACAAATTTCATAGGAAACTGATAAAAATTGCTCAGTAAATTACAACAATAATATTCATTAATTCCACCAGTATACACTAGTGTTATATAATGGAGAATTTGAATCATGTGGATAAGATTGGAATCTACCAACTCAAAATGTCTAATTTAGTCCCACAATCAATTAGGTATGTTGACAAGGTAGGTGAACAAAGGCCCCACTTCCTCATGGAGCCATGCATAAGTGACTGAATATGATCTAAGTGAATGTAGCTGAAGATAAACTTATTTTTTGAACAATAATTACTTTGTGATAGTAAATTAAATAATTACTTGAATAATAACTCATTTTTTGAACAATAATTACTTAGTGGTAGTAAATTAAATAACAATATTAATTATTTATAAACATTGTAAATGAATAAATATGTATGTGAAATAAAAATCTTTAGTCTTCATATTTAATTAGAAATTTTACTTTAGAATATTTTTTATTTTATAATATGGATAGGCTATGTTTTTGGTAATTTATGATATATGATGGGTTAATATCTCATAACTTTTTTTTTGTTATTTGTAATTTTTCATTGTATAATTATATTTATGATTTTTTCACGTATAATTATTAAAATAAATATTTATATAATTATATTTATGGTTTTCAAATACCAGTAATGAAAATATTAAAAACACTTTCAATAAAAAAGTTTGGAAAATTTGACTTATCAACTAAGGCCCAACTAACTGAGCCAACTATGAAAGCTTATCGTATTAAGCTTTAACCATAAATAAAAGTAAAAAACAAGCTTTTAACGTAAATAATCTCAATCCCTCAACTTGAAACAATTTTTAAATCATGATGTGGAAGTTAATTAACTTAAAGAAAAAATGGCCATTATAAGCCCGACATGTATTCTCCAGAAAATTTCAAGAATAAGACACAGACATCAAATACAGAGATTTGAAACAAAGCTTAAGCTTAGCTGTTGCTTATATAGAAAATCAATTTAAATATTTTTCCAGCTTCTCAACTTCTTCAACACTTCCAACGTACAAAGGTACTCTTTGATGAACCTGTTGCAGGAATGAATGGATAGGCAGAGCTAAGTAAGTAAAAAAAGAGTAAGCATTTCAAAGTCAATAAAGCTATGTTACTATTTAAATGGAACTTCAACTGACCTCTTGTGGTTGTATGTCGAGAACCCTTTCATGGCCATCAGATCCTTTACCACCTGCTTGCTCTGCAAGATAGCTCATTGGAGCGCATTCATACAAAAGTCTGAGCTTCCCATTCAGACTTTTCTTGTCGGAAGGATATCCATAGATCCCACCATACAACATAGTCCTGTGGAAATCACCCACTAGACTACCAATGTAACGAGCAGAATAAGGCTTCCCAGAAGGTTGAAGAGAAGGATCCTTTAGATCATCCATGTACTTTTTCAGCTTGTCATCCCACAGCTGGTAGTTGCCTTCATTGAAGGAATATATGCTTCCTTTCTTAGGAATTTTTATGTCTTCATGTGTCATTACAAATTCACCATACATGGGATCCAAAGTAAAGCCATAAACCCCCTTACCCACTGATAAAACTAAGATCACAGAGCTGGAATACATGCAATACCCAGCAGACAACAGATTGCTTCCTGGTTGGCACACATTCACAATGCACCTTTGCTCCACCTGACCAAGCTGCCCAATTCAATTCAATTCAACAACCAGAACAAAATTAAATCAGAAGATCAAATTATGATGTGGCCGTTAACATCCACCGACTCAGACCAATTTGATTTTAATTCAGACCTTTATCCATAACATACTTTTTCTTCAAGTCCAATCCATTTAAGACCTTGGTAAATACAAACAAGAGTGAGAGGGGGCTTCATTCCTTCCTCTGGAAGATTTAAAAACGATGTACCTCATCCTCATCGTCACTTTCGACAATGCACTCGTCAGTAGGATTATAAATTCCAAAAATAGAACCTGTGGAGACGGCTGCATCAACGTTTGAAGATCCATCCAGTGGATCAAAGACAACAACATAGTTGCCAGAATAGCTCTCCTCTACAGCCACAGGAACGTCCTCTTCTTCCGAAGCAATAATTCCGGTTCTGCCACTTGACCTCAAGCAATTGCAAAATACCTGCTCATCACAATTATTCTCCTCAGAATATATTTGTCATATAATATTAATCTTGATTGGAGCATCATACATGGGAATCATTAATGTACATATTTCTTTCTTTACATATAAATAATGCGCCTTGCAAATTGTCCTGGTAATGGGCAAAGGGTTCTTTAGCAGTATTGGGTGATTTTTTTTCTCTGGAATGGTCTACTCAGTAATTTGCAGGTTTAATGGGTAAGGCCTTTCTTCCCTTCATGACATGCAGAGCCAAGGAACCCTTGCCAGGGAAAATGTAACCCCATGAACTGTAACAATTGGAAAATATAATCCCCATGAACTGCAACTGCCCATGCCCATGCCCATTGCCAACTTCCCAAACCAAAGTGAAAAAAATAGATGATCTCAACTCTGAACTTGGCCAGTTCAATATCAAAATCTCTCTTAATGGACAGCCTTTACAATTTGGATCTCAATATCAAAATTTATCCGGCTACAGTCCTTACAACATCTAAAAAGCTCTTCAAAGTCTAGTTCACTTCAAAATAGAATGGTATTTTTTTGTTATCTATAAGAATTGAAACTGGGTAAGCATGATAAACTCTATCCCACAACCACTCTAGCAAGACCCTATTATCAACTGTGACTACAAATACAGGGATTTCCCTACCAGGTCTGTGTGGGGCCATCTGGCTTCTCCCAACTTACAAATAACTGTTGGATGTTTGTTTATGTTGCAATCTCCTGTCTCTGATGTGAAAGGCCAAGGATCATTTTCTATGTCCACAGCATTCATAACGGTCTGTGGACATTGTCTTCTAATTTCAATCAATTTACTGTTTATCTGAAATGAGATTGTCATTGAGGAACAGAGAATTATTATGTGAAACACCCATCTTTACATATGTTTACTAGAGTCCAACTTGAATTGGAATAAGTATGATCTATGATAAATCTTAAATCTGTAGATTGCAATTCACAGTTACTGGGTTATTCCTCTAATGGAGAGATTGATACTGCAATTTTCATTCATCCAAGAAAAGAACAGATCAATTGCTGCAGAATTTTGTATTATTCACATTAGTCTACTTTACGTTCTTGTAATAATTATGTCAAAAAAGTGAAATAAGATTAGCAAAATGAGAGGGGCAGTGTAAATAACCTCATTTGAGACAACATCCAGCTTCTTCTGATCCTCTCCCTGCACATTGACTCCACCCTGGAGACCTGTGAGATTGGATATTCCAGCTCTTTGCACCAGAGAAGCAATCTGCTTGCATGCCAATGCAATACTTGACAATACAACAGTAAGTTCATTATCTATAACACCACTTTGTTCTTGTTTCAGTAACCAACCAGTGAAAGTCTGTATATCATAAAGCCCCCTCTTCTTCTGCGGTTGCTGCTTCTCTTCCTGTGTTTTGGTAGGCTTATCCGAAGCCACTGCTGCCCTTGGACAAAATGGTTTCGTCACACCCAATACATTCTTCTTCTGTGGCCAAATGTTTGCAGAAGATATTGATGAAGATGATAAGGAGGATGTGATATAGCTGAGGCTGGCAGTAGCCCCTGCCTGGGATGACCCAGCAGCAGAAGAATTGCAGATTAAAAGATTGGAGGAGAATGCACTCGCCATGGCTGCTCTGCTTTGCTTAGATGGTTATGATATGGATATATCATCGATCGATTGAACGATTGCTCAATATACATAATAATAATAATAATTAAAGAAATAAAAATGGAGGATAATTAAAAGGGATGATTTAAATCGAATGGCTAATATTTGTTCGCTATTATTCCATGATACCATATGTCATGAATTTGATGAGTGTTGTGTTATCTTGTCCAGTTTTGGAAATTTGATTGGCTCCAAACGCACGTCAGCCACTGTCAATCAAGGTTGAAGGTGCTTCCCGCATTATTGCTATTGAATTCGGATTAAATTAGTTTCTCTTCGTGTTCTTTTTTTGAATCGACTGTTCTTTTTTCATATTATTATAATTGATAAAAAAATCATTTATCGATATAGATCAAAATATATATTATTTATGTATCTCTCTGGTGACACGAGGAGTTCAGTGTTATTTATTTATCTGATTTTTACATGTTTCATGTTTATATATTTTTTCAACTAATATAATCTCAATTTTACATTCATATACTGTTATTTTTATTTTTATAAAAAATATCATAATTAAAAAATAAGAAATTAATCATATAAAGAATGTATTTTGTGGTTCTTTATATAATTAAGTTGAAGTTGGGAAGACATTTATATTATTAAATAAATTATAATAAAATAAAAATATAAAAATTTATAATAAGTTAAAAGTCTTCCGGAAAGTTGTGTTTTGAAATTTTATTTTATTTTCATAATAATGAGAATAGATATCAATTTTAGAGAATTAGGTAACTTCATTGAATTCATCTATTATTTTAAATAGGAAATTTGTTTTTGATTATAGACACAACCATCATTATCCATTTTTATTTCTTACAATCATGATGACTCTTGCATCCAATAATTCTTAACCAAGTGCTTAATCTAATTTTTTTTTACTAGGAAGGATAGTGGTATGGTATGATACTAGGAGGGTTGCTATGTAGAAGCAAGGTCATGGTATGGTAATGGCTACATAATGGGGGTAAGCCAAGAGGAGGCTCTCAAAATACCAGAGCATGCTTAAATGCTTTCAACTCCAATTGAGGGATGCCAAAATTACCCTCTATAAAAACGTTATAGAGATGAGTAATGACCACTTGGAGAGTTTGAGAGTAGTTTTTCCATTATGTGAGAAACAAATGATGATTCGAGTGTTCAACCCACAAAGTGAATAAGTGTGATCATGTATTGGAACTATATAACTCATTAAACTTTCATAAAAAATAGTGCCAAGAGTGTGAAACCATTGGACTCCAAAAACAACATCAATATTGTTAAACTAGTAGCAACAAGGAAGGTCTTCCTACATGCATTTGTTCTTGCATGCAAAAGACTTAAAATAGCAAACGAGTTGTATTTAATTTACTTTTCCTAAGTTTACTTTGGAAATTAAATTAACTTTAGTGAACCACTAGTTAAAGTGAAAGTGAAATTAGAGTTTTCGCTTTACCTAAAGTTATAAAAGAGAGATCAATTGGTGGAGAGAACACAGACTTCTATTCCGACAGAGACAAGATACAGACAAGGAGAGAAAGTCAGACAGAGGATTTAGCCAAGAAGACATAGGAGCGAGTAGCAGGATCATCGAGCTTCGTACAGCTGGGCCCTACACTCACATAGGAGGGTGTTGAGGTTTAGCTGGGATTTTCCCAATGATTCTGTCGGGTACTACATTCGCCAGGTTTGGGTGAATTTGCAGTGATTGTAAAAGTTCCATATTTTCTCATAATAAAATATATATCTCACTGTTGCATCATTTTTCCCATCTTGGGTTTTTTCGAGGGTTTCCATACCCAAAATAATAGTGTCAATATCGTGATGTGATGTTGTGATTTATTTCTCAGTTTTATATTCTACTGCATACTGTAAAAGATATTCATGTGTGGTTATCAGTTGATATTTTGCATGCACTGTTTAGCCCTAGTTGAATATTAAAGGAAAATTTACATGGTATCAAAGCTCTTGTGAGCTAAAGCTGAGAGATTTGCAGTAGCAGTAATAGATCAGGGGCAGATCTATAAGAAGACACAAACCTAGACATCCAGATCTAGGGTTTGACAGGTACACTTCACTATGGCCGTGCAATTGAGAGTTAAGGATAGACTCCAGGGTGCTCAGAACTTTCCTACATGGAAAGAAAGGATCACAAGGATCCTGGACGTCAGTGATGCAGAGGAGCACATTGACTCCACGAAGGTTGCACCCACAAATCCAACAGATTTAGTTGCTTGGAAGAAGATTGATTCCAGACCCATGTTGATTATCATGGTTGGAGTGAAGGACCATATAGTTCCTCACCTTTCTGGTAAGAAGACCGGAGCAAAGATGTGGACGGCTTTGGAGAGTCTGTACCAAAGCAAGAACAAGAACCGGAAGATGGTGTTGCAAGAGAGGATGTGCAGCACCAAGATGGCCAAGGGAGAAGGAGTGTTGCCTTATCTCACGAGGCTCACACAGATCAGGGACGATATTGGAGTTGTTGGCTCTAAGACAATGGATGAGGAGCTAGTTCGGATAGCCCTCAATTGCTTCTCTAAGCCATGGGACACCTTTTTCAAACGTGTTATGGCTAGGGAGAAGCTCCCTGATTGGCAGAGACTATGGGATGACTTTGTGCAGGAGGAGACCCGCATGGGTCAAGGATCAGACTCATCCAATAGTGCCCCATAGATTGTGGATGAGGAGGCTCTAGCCCTTAAAGGGAAGA
Organism: Pseudotsuga menziesii; assembly: GCA_001517045.1. Classification (NCBI taxonomy): domain Eukaryota; kingdom Viridiplantae; phylum Streptophyta; class Pinopsida; order Pinales; family Pinaceae; genus Pseudotsuga; species Pseudotsuga menziesii. The sequence goes on along the minus strand of LPNX011034719.1, from coordinate 249,560 downwards.
GCAAGGGGAAGGAAAAGAGGAAGAAGGATGGTAAGAAGAACCATGACGTGTCAAAGGTCAAGTGTTTTATCTGCCACAAGCAATGACACTTTGCCTCCCAGTGCCCAGATAGGAAGAAGAAGACTAACACCCAGATGGCTGGATCTGCAGAGGTGGATGAGTTCAACAAGAACTTCGATGAGGAGTTTTTCTTGATAGCTTACATGGTAAGCACCATAGGGAGCAGCATATGGTACATTGACAGTGGAGCATCTAGTCACATGACTGGACAGAAGAGATTCTTTATAGACTTGCAGGAGGGTGGAACAGGGATCCACGTTGAGTTGGGTGATGATGCGCGGTATCAGGCGCAGGGAGTTGGCATTGTTTCATTTGAGAGGGAGTCTGGAAAACCCCTTAGTTTTGCTGATGTGTTATATGTTCCAGGACTGAACAAGAACCTTATATCAGTCTCCACTCTGGAGGACAAGGGATATCAAGTGAAGTTCCGTGACCATAGAGTGTATATCAGGCCCAAGGGATCAGATAGGAGCTTGGATCGGGTGATTGGCAGAAGGAGAGGGAAAGTGTACAAATTACACTTTGAACCTGTAAAGGCTCTAGTCAGCAGTAGCAGCAGCAGTCAGGGTGAGTTGTGGCATAGGAGGATGTCACACTTACACCATGGAGCATTGAAGCATTTGAGACAGGCAGTCATTGGAGTTTCTCAGGTACATGAGGAAAAGCATAACCACTGCAAGGGTTGTGCTTTGGGGAAGAACATCAGGAAGCCTTTCCCACAGAGTGAGCACAAGTCTAAGGAGCCCTTGGACTTGGTGCATTCAGATGTATGCAAACCTATGAGTGTCCATTCGTTCAGTGGTTACAGTTACTGCGTAACCTTCATTGATGACTATTCCAGGAAAACCTGGATTTATTTCCTGAAGGCCAAGTCAAAGGTCTTTGAGAGGTTCCAAAAGTTTAAGACTCTTGTGGAGAACCAAACAGGAAAGAATATTCAAGTGTTGAGGGTAGACAATGGGGGTGAGTACACTTCCAATGAGTTCATGGAGTATTGTTTGGCTGAGGGGATCAAGAAGGAGCACATTGTGCCCCATACCCCACAGCAGAATGGAGTTGTAGAGCGGAAGAACAAGACTATGGTTGGAGTAGCCAAGGCCATGCTATTTGATCAGGGATTACCACTATTCCTCTAGGCCGAGTCATGCAGGATTACAGTATACATTCAGAATAGGGAGGAAGACACCAGAGGAGGTCTTCACAGGCACTAGGTCAAGTGTGAGTCACATTCGCATATTCAACAGTGTCTACTATCGTCATGCTCATGCTGACAATAGGAAGAATCTGGACCCTTCTGGAGAGAAGAGGCTACTTGTTGGTTACAGCGAGATTTCAAAGGCATATAGAGTTTACATTCCTACTCGTAGGAGGATCATTATGAGCAGGGATGTCCTGTTCGATGAGGGCAGGGCCTTGCGGAGATCTCTGGACTTACCAACAAAGCAGCAGCCAGCACAAGAGTTGGGAGTCAAGTTGGAGGAGCTAGATGTACAGGTACAAGTACAGACACAGAGCACATGTTCTAATGGTCAGAGGGAATTAGGTGGACAGGATCCTTCAGTCATTGACTTGAAGGATGAGCTGCAGCAGGAGACGGATATCCAGCTGCCGCAGCAGGTTGACACTGGGCCAAGTCCTAAGTGGTTTAGATCCACAGTACAGGATTCCAAGTAGGTATATCCTCCACAGACATCTTTTAAACGGAGTGTACCACCAAAGAGGCTTAGTTATATGGCATTGATGACAAATTTGATTAACTCTGAACCTTCCAGCTTTAGGGAGGCTGCACAACATGATGTGTGGTAGTAAGCTATGGTTGAGGAGTATGACTCCATTATGAAAAACTAGGTATGGGAGGTTGTGCTGAGGCCACAAGGTAAAAAGGTGGTGGGATCCAAATGGATCTACAAGGTGAAGCATGCAGCAGACGGAAGCGTGGAGAAGTACAAGGTGTGCTTCATGGCAAAGGGGTTTTCACGGAAGGAGGGTATTGATTATGAGGAGACCTTCACCCCTGTTTCTAGGTATTCTTCCATTTAGACCATCATCTCACTAGCAGCTGAGATGGGTTGGCGTGTCCATCAGATGGACATCAAGACTACCTTCCTCAACAGATTTATAAAGGAGGAGGTGTATATTGAGCAGCCAGAGGGGTTTGATGTGGAGAACAAGGAGACGCATGTATGTAAACTGCATCGAGCTCTTTACGAGCTCAAGCAGGCACCTCAAACATGGTACTCAAGGATTGACAACTATCTACGAGAGATGGGATTTCAGCAGAGTGAGGCTGACCACAACCTGTACTTCTTAATAGGTGAGGTGCCTCTCATACCGGTCTTATATGTGGACAATCTCATTTTGACACGAGATGGGAGGCTGATTGGAGACTGTAAGTCCAACCTTGCAATAGAGTTTGAGATGAAAGACCTTGGGCTGATGCATTACTTTTTGGGCTTGGAGGTTTGGCAAAGAGATGGATGCTTCTTCATCGGATAGGGGAAGTATGCAGTAGAGATCCGAAAGAGATTTAAGATGGAGGACTGCAAGCCTATGGCCATACCTCTAGTTTCCAACTGGAGGAAGATTGGTGCATCAGGATCAGACGAATTTGATCCTACCTTGTATCGTCAGCTTATCGGATCTGTCACATCCCCAGTTTTTACCCCGTTTGCATGATGTATATAATGTAATTAATCGTGGTGAGGAGCTAAAGGAAAAATCCCCACCATCGGTTTCGTTGTGTGTGTCTCGGCAATGGGGATAGTTGGCGATGGTTTATAGTGCTATCCGGCACATTATAATGTGGCATCATGTAAATACGCACATCAATTAAAACTAAAAACATAACCAGCTACGCCAGTGCAACGTTGAATGAAAAGGGCATGGTTCCAAAGGATAAGGGGTGGGGGATGTCAAACCTTAGTTATGGGGGAAAAACCCATGTTTTATCACCTTTGTTTGTTGCCACCTTTCTTGCCTTACCCAACCTCTTCAATGCTTGTTTTGTTAGTTGGGGAGTTATTGCTGAATGGCTGGTGGTGGTTGAGGCAGTTATTATCTTTGGGAGTGGGGTGGCAGGACTGTCAGTCCCTTACCCACACCCACACTCCACCCACGACTGCATTCTTCCCATCGCGAGTTCCTCTCATGGGGATTCATTCCTTCATTGTCTGTTGGCCTCACGCAGAGAGACGTGATGTTCGTCCTCACGCAGGTTGGGAGTCTTACTCTATGTTCCTCGCGCACCAGTCGCGGCTCTTCTCTGGTTGTGCACGCAGCAAGCAGCTAGAATGGCCTCAAGGGCCCGATTTTCCACTGGTATGTGTCATAGCCGTGGCTTTAATCCACGTTTTCTGCTTGCTGTTGGTTTTCACCCACGATTTGGGTTGCTTTCATTCCTCCACGACTTTTGGATGCGGCTGAGTCGTTTTCATGTTGTGAGCCAAGCTCACTGATTTTCGTTTTGGGACTGTGGTCTTCCCTGCATTTGGTTGGCTGCGATGTTCAGTTTTCGTTTTGGGCCACTGTGGATTTCCAATCTGTGGCTGAGTTTCCCTTCGTCCACGATGGGAGTTGGCTTCCCCTCTATTTATGGACTGTGTAAGTTGCCCAGCCGTTACCTGGAGGAATTGTGTGTGCTGTGGGCTGTTAGTTTCCACGTATGTTGGCTGAGTCCCCCACGGCTATGCTGGGAGCTCTGTTTCTTATCCACTGTGGGCTGTGGATTGTTGCCACCATTTCTATTTTGGAGTTGGATTGTTGTTATACCCTGGGTTGGGTGTCGTTGTTGAGTTGTCTTGGCCACGATAGGGCCAAGAACAACTCTGTGTTGCCTTGTGGGATGAGCGGTGCTCATCTTTTGTTGGGATTATCCCTGGTCGCCTTTGCTTCTTCACAGGGATGTGAAGGGTTGTTTTGCTGCTGGTATGCAGTGGTTGGTCCTCGGACTATGCTGGCTTGGTCGATCTGTGGATGGCCTGATAAACCCAGCGGTGTTGGTTTCGCTGAGTGTGTCCCCTGGCTATGTGTAAGCATGCAATTGACCCTTATCCTTGAAGGAATCATGCCCAGCTCGGGGGTGGCAGCGTCGCTGAGAGATTGATGAGCACGTTGTCCTATGGTTGGGTGGAACGTTGCAGCGACGTAGCTGGTTGCGGGGCAAGTTCTTCATCAAAAGATAAGTGCTACTGACTGTTTCTTTTCTGCAATCTATATCTACTGTATCATGAATTATGATGAACCTGTTTTATGCTGGAAATGTATGTGTGTTGCTTCCGCTGAATGTTGATTCATTCTGCATCTGTGAATGCTTGTAAGTTTTAACTCCAGCATTGATGTTTGTCTATGTTCATGGGGTTGTTTGCCTGGTTGCATTGGTGCTCGTCGCGTCCTCTTCGCCGGTTTGAGGGATGGGGACGTGACAGGATCACTTATGTATCTGGTCAACACTCGACCAGACATCAGCTTTGCAGCCAACTCTTTGATTCAATTCATGGTGGACCCTCGAAAAGTGCATTGGACGGCTGCGAAGCACATACTTCGCTACATCAGAGGTACAATGGAGTATGGATTGGTTTATGAGTGCAAGGAGAGTGTACAGTTAGCAGGCTTCACAAATGCTGACTAGGCAGGATGTGTAGAGGACCGAAAGAGTACTTCAGGCTGTTGTTTCAGCATCGGATCAGGGGTTGTCTCTTGGTTCAGCAGGAAGCAAAATTCAGTTGCATTGAGCTCGACAAAGGCTGAGTACATGGAAGCCAACATGACTGCTTGTGAGGGTATGTGGCTGAGGAAGTTACTTGCAGGGTTGTTCAAGTGTGAGCTAGAGGCTACAGTAGTTCACTTTGACAATCAGAGTGGCATCGGGCTATCTGAGAATCTAGTGTTCCATGACCGGAGCAAACACATAGACATCAGATAGCACTTCTTGAGAGATTGTGTTCAGAGGGGAACCATTCGGTTGGAGTACATATAGACAGATGAGTAGGTGGCGGCCATTTTCACCAAGGCACTTTGCAGATAGAGTTTTGTGAATTTAAGGGATAAGTTGGGGTTGCTACCGAATCCCTTCCTCATTGAGAGGGAGCGTTAAACTAGTACCAACAAGGAAGGTCTTCCTGCATGCATGTGTTCTTGCATGCAAAAGACTTAAAATAGGAAACCAGTTGTATTTAATTTACTTTTCCTAAGTTTACTTTGGAAAATAAATTAAAGTGATCTAAATTAACTTTAATGAACCACTAGTTAAAGTGAAAGTAAAATTAAGGTTTTTTCTTTACCACTAGTTAAAGTGAAAGTGAAATTAGGGTTTTTTCTTTACCACTAGTTAAAGTGAAAGTGAAATTAGGGTTTTCACTTTACCTAAAGTTATAAAAGAGAGATCAATTGGTGGAGAGAACACACACTTGTATTCCAACAGAGACAGGATACAGACAAGGAGAGAAAGTCAGACAGAGGATTTAGCCAAGAAGACGGAGGAGCGAGCAACAGGATCATCAAGCTTCGTACAACTGGGCCCCACACTCACACAGGAGGGTGTTGAGGTTTAGCTGGGATTTTCCCAGTGATTCTGTCGAGTACTGCATTTGCCAGGTTTGGTTGAATTTGCAGTGACTGTAAAAGTTCCATATTTTCTCATAATAAAATCTATATCTGACTGCTGCACTGATTTTCCCATCTTGGTTTTTTCTGGGGGGTTCCATCCCCAAAATAATAGTGTCAATATCATGATGTGATGTTGTGATTTATTTCTTAGTTTTATATTCTGCTGCATACTATAAAAGATATTCATGTGTGGTTATCAGTTGATATTTCGCATGCATTGTTTAGCCCTAGTTGAATACTAAAGGAACATTTACAAATATTGCCTTAACTATTAGCATATATGAGGGTGGAGAGTTGATAATCACACATGCTCATATTGACATTATGAAATATTATGTTGCAAAAAATTGTACCACCATCGATAATCATGGCTTCATTTTTTTATAATTCTAGATTTTACTTAAAGTCATTGAAGTTGTGGGTGATTCTCAAAGCAATGAGAACCTTAACTCTCTACTTCTATATGTCGTAATCTACTTAGAATGTTTGAGGGTGGATACATTAGCTAGAGCATGTAAGGAGGATGTGTGGGCCTCTAGTTGAACTAATGTCATTTCCTCAATAGGGAGGGTTTATTTTGACAAGTTTATCACGTTCATCTTCTTACTTATCTTTAAGAATGAAGGGGTTGGACATGTTTTCTCAATTATTCCCTCTAGACCAATTATTGTTACATCAAACATAAATATTCGTAGGAAAACTCTCTTCCATGTCTTTAGGAGTGAATTGGATTATGGAAGGGGTGGAAGAAATGATGGGAGACTTTCCTTTATCAATAGTAGAGTATGGAGGATGATGGACGACAAAAATTTTGGCCTCAATATGATGATATCTAACTTAATATTTTTAGAGATGCTTGCAGGATGATGCATTTAATCTCATGTTGGATGCTATTATGAATCCCTCAAATATAAAGCTCAAGAAGCTTATCAACATTGAGAACAATTACATAGGTGGCTGGTTTCTGGTGTTAGAGCATGTAGTCATTTTCCATAGTTTGGTGAGTTGATTAAAATAGTTATTTCCCTTACATTATCATATTGGATCATGATTTCTCTAGTGGGTGAAAAACTAGCCAAGAGGCCTTAATGATAACCACTAATGGTAGAGGTTGAGCATCAAGGTACAAGGAAACCTAGGTTACCATATTATTCGAGGGAACTTGGTGTAGAGGAAAATATTGTTCTAGTTTGGAAAACCAAGCCTTCACATCCATTCAAGGAAAAAAAAAACCTTCACATCCATGCCATCACACTTATTAATTTTAATATTAGATAAGAATTGACTCTACATCCCAAGGGATTCAATTAGATCATAGAATGAACTTGATCCAAGACCATATCCAAAACTTGTACGTAAATGTGATTCTTGGACATGTTTCAAGACATTAAATATATTTTTCATTTGTTTGGGTGGTTTCCTTATAGGGATCTCATCTTCCAAGGCACTCTTTTGATCGGTGAGTGAGACATTTGTATTCTCAAGGAATGCATGACACTCTTATCATATTGTATCCTTGATCGAGGTATGCAGGAGAAGACATCCCATAAAGAGATCTACTAGGATATTGGAACACATAAGAATGAACTTAAGCAGTATTGTGGCTAGGGTATGGGTGTTTTGGGTTTATAGCTAGTGAGAAAAAGAATCAAATAATCAATAAAAATATGAAGATAGAGGGTTTCTGCAAGGAGATTCTCCAAGGAAAAAAATTAAACAAAAACCATCAAAACATACTATATATTATTTAAAATGTGAAAATAAACTAAGAAGAAAGATGTGATGTGTGTGGAACAAATAGTGTCCCCCCATACTATCATGTCAAAAAAAAGAAAATAGAAATAGAAATATTTTAGTAAAGGAAGAGAATAATAGCGTGGATTGTATAACAAAAAACATAAAATACTCCGAACAAATAGATATAAACACTATAAACAAACACAAAATTTTACACATAACATAAATTTCAAAATCGACGCTCCTTACTAGTATCACCCTTGATAACGTACTTGAAAAAAAAAGGTGTATGTCATGTTTGACATTTATCACTTTATAACATCATATAACACTCAAAACCATAAGTGCCAAAACCCATAAACTTTATGTGGAAAGTTTATTTCCATTATCAGAATTTTGTGATGAATAACATTGTTTGATGAGTTACAATTCTTAAGAAAGGGTTCATTACTACATGTTATCTCCCAAAATAAATTTAAGTTTTGATAGTATGAAGAATTCGAGTCATGTAATGAAAGATCTGAGGATGACTAACAAATTGAAGGTCTCTGTTTTTGCAATGGTTGAAAAATTTGGAAGTTATAGCTTTCGGTGGCTTAGGCGGCGTTCTTAATAGATCATTAGCCACCGAAAGGCTTTGTTTCGGCAGCTAACAGTTTAACGCAGGATAAAGGTAAGCCATCGAAAGCGGGCCCGAGCGAGTAAATGGTAAAAACACTTTCAGTGGCTTAGGCGAGACTTCAAATGACTCATTACCCACCGAAAAGTGTTTATTTCGGCAACTTAGTGGAAATACCAAGAAGAGTGTTAATCGCCGAAAGCGAACAGAAATCGACAGGGGTAAAGGTGCTTTCGGTGGCTTAGGCGAGACTTCAGATATCTCATTAGCCACTGAGAGGTGATGCTTTCGGCAGCTTAGTGAACAGTTCAAAACAGGATTTAACTGCGAAAGCAAGCAAAAAGGCGTGGGGGAAAAAGCGCTTTCGGTGGCTTAGGCGAAAGCCTTGACATTTCATTAGCCACCGAAAGGATGGGTTTTCGGCGGTTAAAAGTAATATTCGGCGAGGCTACTATCCGTCGAAAGCTGGTTTTCGCAACAACGCTGGGAAAACGGTTTCGATGGCTTGGGCGAAGGGTTTATCATTTCATTAGCCACCAAAAGCCATCTTTTCGGCGACTTATAGACAAATTCCCGAAGACTGTTAACCACCGAAAAGGCAAAAGAGAAAAATGGTTAGAAATCGATCAAATCAAACCCTGTCAGCAAGATAACGATCAATAAAAGGCATGATAAAACATCAAAAGGACATGAGTCTGCATAATTGTGTGTGGAAATAAGTGAAGGAGGTCGTTATAAAACTGATAAAGGACTGATAGGATTTGAAATCTTCATTTTTCTTCCACCTATCCAAAAAAACAGCAGAAAATCTCACTGGGTATCCAGGTTGATTTGAAATATGATCATTGGGCGAGGGTTATCAAGAAGATCAACTACAGCCATCACCTTATGACCTCAGCATCCATCATGAAATCAAAATCCCTCATAATTAGTGCCAAAACTCCAGTATATTTCTCCTTCAACCTTAGCATTTCTCTCCACCAGAAAGCCATCTCTAAGAAGTAGCCTGCTAACACACTGGCATACAGAACTTAAACTTATTTTTGCAGGTAACCAGGAGTGGCATTCAGCAAGATGAAGAAGGGAGGACCTGCTCTCATGCAGGAGCTGGGAGATATCAGCTATTTGGAGGCACATCCAAAGGTCTGTAAATTGTTCCAAGATGCTGGCTGCTATAGGTTTTGTGAGAAGATACAAGGCTCACATCAACAAGTGGTTGAGGCATTTGCTCTCTCATTTGATGGATCCAAGGAAGTCATAGGCAAAGAGGAATTCCACATAGATGAAGCCCTAATTACTGAAGTAACTGAACTCCCTAGCACAGGAGATAAGTGGTTCAAGACTACCATACAAAAAGATGTGGAGTTCAGATCTTACCTAAAGCCTATGCATAGAGAAGTGGTATGGAAGAAGAGTGTGACATCCTCCTGGTTAGAAGAAAGCTGGCAGCAACTGCTGAAGGCCATTGTGGTCTACATAACATGTGAAGGAATATATAATAGAGCCATAATCTACCATTTTAAATTAATGAACCACTTCACAGGTAAAAGCCCACTAAATTTTCCCTTTTACTTACATAGAAGTTTGGGAAAGATGGCACACCAGGTGAAGGCCCAGCCAACCAAGATTGCTGGCAGATTGTCTCATCATGGCCTTATCCAACTTTTGGTCCAAGAATTGCTAAAGAGGAGGAATATGGCATGGCCTTATTTCTTATTTTGGAATCGTTTTGAGACAGGCCTTCAGCCAGAGGAAAAGGGGAAATCTCCTGATAAAAAATATAGCACACCAAGAAGTGGAAAAAGGAAAAGAAGGGCCGTATCCCCAGTAGCAACAGAACAGGCTCCCTCCTTTTCCAAATCCAAGAAGGTCAAAAGAAACTTGGACTTCAGTGAAAAGGACCAGGAAGTTGCAGCCCACAGTGAGAACATTTTAAACCTGCCCTACTCAGATTCAGAAGAGGAACAAGAGGAAGGTCCAGACCTAGCTTTGCAGATTGTAGCAGTGACTGAAGAACTACCTTACCCTACACCAAAAGAGCAAGAGGAACCAGCAGAGAAGGCTTCCTCCAGCAAGCCCAAGACTCAAAGGATAAATCAATTGCTCAGGCAAGTTTATGAGATGGAGATTTTGGAAAGGGAAATAAAGAAAAATAATGTTGCATTGACCAGAAGGAACAAGCTGCTACATAAGTCTTACATAGAGCAGAGAGAAAGGTATATTTTCTTAAAGAGACTGAATACAAGATACCTAAAAGACAATACTAGATTGTATAGGATGATTAGGCTTCAAAGACTGCAGTTGAAGGAGGGCAAGGCAAACCCTAGCAACCACCCCACGTTGGAAACCCTAGCTAAAGCTGCAATTAGCCTTCAACCTCCAGAAACAAGCCAAGATGTTGTAAACCCTCCTAGCACAGAGCCTGCTAAAGGAGAAAGCTGAGAAGACAGACTTAAAAGAAATTTTTTGAAAGAAACATAAGAATTTTTGGAAAACAGGGCTTTCGGTGGCTTAGGTGAACACTGGGGCAATTCATTAACCACCTAAAGCGTCGCTTTCGGCAGCTAACGATTCCAATAGTCTGGCCTCTTAACCACTGAAAGCAGACAGAGGCATAAAATTAAATTTTGACACGCAGGACCAGTTTTGGGCGAATATGGATGGCTCAAGGACAATGTCTGAAGATGAAAGACACAAAAGAAAGCATCAGGAAAGGTCTGTTCCAGTTTTACTATGACATAACAGTGGAAAAGGTCACCAACACCTAGATGTCAAAGGAAAACAGTGACTTAACCAGCAGAGGGCCAGTGGCAGTGATTTCCAGCATTTACCTTAGTTATATGAAGGTTCATACAGTGAACTAATTCCATAGTTAGTTAGGCAAGTAGTTAATTAGGGTTTTTTAACCTAATTTTGCAAAAAACAATTATTTTGTTTATTTTTGTTAAATCAAATCCAAGTTTTTAGGATCAGAGTATTTTGTAAAGGTTATAAAGCCTAAGACTTATTTTATTGAAAGGGTTCGACTTCGGGGACTTATAGATCTATACTATTGTCAGCTTCTCATTTTGCTCATGATTTGATATAAGCTCTTTTGTTATCATTTGTTCAGCTTCCATTTCTGTCTTTTCTGTGCTTATGCTTGAATGTGTTATTCAGGTTATATTCAAGTTAATTAATGACTGATAGTTGTCACCCTATTGGCATGTTGATGTGATTTGAATTATAAGTGCCTTCCTTATCATGATTTAGCCATTTATATGTATTTGTTTTATGTATGAATCTGCCAGCATGATGAGTTCTCCATCCCTGCACCATATTGTCAACCCCTAAACAGTGGTAACTAAAAGCCTTGTACCTGATTGAGTTTCATGCATGTCTTGAGAGTGGAAGGTCATATAGGTCACCTGACTTGATCCATATTAGAAAACCCCAAAAACATTGTAAGTTACCAAGAATCCTTGAGTTGCAACCTAGAGGAGTTTCCTGGAATGATAACAAATTGGCACCATTGCCAGGGAGAGAAGACTGAAGCTCAGCTTCCCTGGGAGACGACATAGATCCTTGCTTTGATGATAGACAAAGCTTGGACATTATTTTGGTTGTAATCATCTATCTGGCAACTCCATTGAAATAAGGTGGCTTCAAAAATACCAAGTACTAGAGAAAACCCTTAGGGGCCACCAGCAACACCGGTTTCAGATCCAGAAGAGATTCTGAGAAGAGCTAGGGCTTCACTAAGGCAGACCAACAGTGCTGCAAAGGAAGCTACATCAGGTATTTCAAGAAATATTTCTGTTATTCTTTCTTCTATTGAAACACTTAATTCTAAGGAATTTATAAATCGATCAGAAAATTCTAGGGTTTGGGCATCTTCAAGCACTGCTACTTGTGAAGATCTAATCCCTGGTGACTCCACTGGGATAAGTTTACCACCACCACCTTCTCAACTACTACCTACATCAGTACTACCTTCCTCCACCCTTTCCATACCCATTTCCAATATGGATGCCCCTCAATTGACCAAAATGGAAAGGATCCTGGTAGCTAGGTATGCCCCCCTAAATTTTCCTAACCCTCTCTCGGCCATGCCCACTGGAGACTACCTCAAGTACATGCCTAAGTTCACAGGAGAGGGAGATTTCACAGTTGGAGAACATCTAGAGGCATTTTACAGTTAAGCTGAGAACATTATTATAGAATAGGAAGATGTGTGGACTAGGGTTTTTGTATAAATCCTAGATGGTCAGGCTAGGAAATGGTTCAAAGAACTGCCTACTGGATCAGTAGCAGGCATTGAAGCCCTAAATGACATCTTTCTAAAACATTGGGGAGAGAGGAGAGACCACCTCTATTATATCACAGAGTTTAGCAACTTGAAAAGAGAGAACGGGGGGAGTCTGTCTCCAACTTCACCAAAAGGTTCAACAATATGTACAGCAAGATCCCCACTGATACCTCAGCCAAGATAACTTATGCAAATTCCTTTGACTCTAATTTCTACCTGCTTCTTAGATAAAGGAGGTCTGCCTCCTTATCACTCATGCAAGATGCTGCCCTAGAGGTAGAATCAAACATTGTGGCATCTCAGAAGGTCAAAGGAAAGATAGACAAGAAGAAGCAGCTAGTAGACCCTATTGGGGCTTCTTCATCAAAGAACAAGATTAACAAAATGACCAAACTGTTAGATAACATGACTGCTAAAATGTCTAAGCTGAAGGACCAGGGGCAGATACCTATGAGCGGTAAAGGGCCAAGTGATTTTGTTCCCCGAAACCCTAATTTTGTCCCTTATAGAAGAGGAAACCCCCCAGTTTAGATTCTCATAAGGGAAATGAATCAAGGGGAAGATCAGAGAATAAGAGCTCCATTTCATAATGTTGTATTAGAAGAAGAGCCAAAATTCATTGAAGAAGAAGGAGAAGCTGAAGACAACATCCACTGCATGGAGGATGAGGTGGACTATTATTTTCTGACACATGCAGAATATGAGGAAGCCCTAATTGATGAGCAGATCAGTGAAGAAGCTATATATCAGGCTGATATTCGGGGAGGGTACAATTTGAGGTCCAGGTTGGTTGCTCCTCTTAAGAAGAATGATGTACCTATCAAACAGCCTGCTGCAACAGCTAAAAAGGCTCCTGTTTTACCAAAGAAAATGGCTATCATTTCCAAATCATTGCAAAAACCAACACCTTCATCAAGCCCGAAACATGTCCAGCTCAAAGCTCCAATACATGAGGTAAGGTTTCCTAATAGACTGCATTGTTCTTTTAACCTTGAGTCAGAGATTCATAAATTGAAGATTCCTTTCCCATTAATTGAGCTAATGAAAAATGATGCATTCGAATCTTCCATTCTGAATTCCTTTCAGCCAAAGGTGCATATTGATACTGACTTTGTAAATCTACAAGATGACAAACCTATTGTAACCCTAGGCCCCATGATTGAAGACCTAAAGGACTCGTGCCCACCTTTCTATATATCCTTGAATATCCATGATAAATTCCTTCATAACTGTCTGCTGGATTCATGAGCTTCCCATAACCTAATGCCAAAGGTTGTGATGGATGAGCTTGGTCTCAATATTACAAAGCCCTACCATGATTTATTCTCCTTTGACTCCAGAAAGGTCAAGTGCTTGGGCCTCATCAAAGACCTTGTTGTGAACCTAACTTAGCTACCTTCAAAAAGCATCATGATGGACATTGTAGTGGCTGATATCCCTCCCAAATTTGATCTCTTGCTGTCTCGATCATGGAGCAAAAGGCTAGGTGGCACCCTTCACATGGACTTGACATATGCCACAATCCCCATGTTTGGAGGAGAGACCAAGAGGCTTTACAGAGAGAATCAGCTGGCCTACATCATAAGCAATGAAAAGAATTCAGTAAACCACCCCATCTATGCAGCAGACACTGATTTTGGGTCATGCATTCTGCAAATAGACGATTCTCAGCAAACATCAGTCCAGCTTACTAAGCCCACCTATTAGCAGCTCGAAGAAGTAACCACAGCAGTCTGGAACATGTATTTTGATGGAGCTAGCACTCAAATCTCAGCAACTGCAGGTGTAGTATTGATCTCTCCATCCAAGGAATATATTCATATGTCTTATAAGCTTGATTTTAAAACCACTAACAATATAGCAGAATATGAAGCCTTGCTGCTAGGAGTTAAAGTTGCCAAGAAGATGGAGATCATGTGCATGAGAATTTTTGGAGATGCAGACCTGATTATACAGCAATTCAACAACACGTTTCAGGCTAAAAATGTCAGACTAAAGGCCTACAAGGACGAGGTATGGAAACTCAGAGACTCCTTTATGTTTTTTGAACTGTCATAAATACCTAGGGCTTTGAATCACCTGGATGATTCCCTGGATGTCTCTGCAAGCCTGTTTGTTCCTCCTTTACCTCCTCGGCTCAGTTATAATGTTCAGGTCAAGTACAAACCTTCCCTTCCAGATAATGTCAAATTTTGGAAGGTGTTCGAGAATGATGATGAGCTTAGAAAATTCCTTCAGCTAGTAGATGAATTATCCGATATACACATAGATTAGGAAAACCTAAACATGGAGGAATCCAAACAGCTCAAGTTGAAAGATAAAGTGGTTGATCAGAACATTGTCCAATTACCCAGCAATTATATACCTCGGGGTCTAGTACCTCTGGAAGAGTTGTTTAATCATAATGACAACCCTTTCAAGCCTGCCAAAAAGGAGCAAGACCCTGCTGTCCATGAGCAAAACATAGGTATCCAAAGCCATCCAAAACTGATAAATCTGTCCACTGAGTTGACTACTGATCAGAGGTCCAAATTTTGCAACTTGATAAAATAATTTGCTGATATCTTTGCCTGGGAGTACAGTGACCTGAAAACCTATGACACCAATATCATCCAGCATGGGATTCCTTTGGAGAAGGACACCATCCCTTTCAAGCAAAAGATGGGATCCATTAGTCCTCTCCTATTACCAATAATTGAAAAAGAAATCCATAAGCTCCTCAAAGCCAAAATATAATCCCCCTCAGGTATTCCAAGTGGATTGCAAACCTAGTAGTGGTAAGGAAGAAGAATGGGGAAATCGGGTTGTGTGTGGATTTTAGAAACCTGAACAAATGTTCCAAAAAAGACAACTATCCACTGCCCAAGATGGAACACATGTTGCAAAAAGTCTCAGGGGCTAGTGTCATGCCATTCATGGATGGCTTCTCTGGATACAACCAAGTTGCTGTGCACCCTGATGACCAAGAGAAGACTGCATTTACCACCCCCTGGGGCACTTTCATGTATGCTAAAATTCCATTTGGGCTGATGAATGTTGGGGCTACTTTTCAGAGAGCCATGGACCTAGATTTTGTAGGTTTGAAAGATAAATTTGTGCTTATATACTTGGATGACCTAACTGTATACTCTCACAGCCATCATGATCATTTGCAGCATTTGAGGAGAGTATTTCTAAAGTGCAGGAGATTTGGAATATCACTCAACGCTAAGAAGTCCCAATTTGAACTCAGTGAGGGGAAACTCCTAGGTCACATAGTCTCAGCTAAAGGTGTAATGATTGATCCGGTAAGAGTGGAAGCAATCGAGAAGCTGTCCATACCAAGGTCAAAAAGGGATATTCAGTCCTTTTTGGGTATGATAAATTTTGTCAAGAGGTTCATCCCTAATTTTTCTAAGCTGGTAAAGCACATAACAGCCATACTGAAAAAGGATGCAGAAATAAAATGGACTGACCAGGAAAGGAGCTCTTTTGAAGACATCAAGAAGGATATCATGGAATCCCCAACCCTAATTAGTCCAGACTATAACATGATTTTTTATATCTTCTCCTTTTCATCCTATGACATAGTGGCAGTTGTGTTGTTACAAAAAGATGATGAGGGTCTCGATCATCCAATTGCATTCTTCAGCAAAACCTTGAGAGATGATGAGCTGAAGTATGATCCAATTGAGAAATAGGCTAATGCTCTCATCAAGTCATTGAAGACCTTCACGATTTACATTTTTCATGCAAAAGTTCTTGCCTATGTCCCTTCAGCTGTTATGAAGGATTTTTTTCACTCAACCTAACATTGATGGAAAGAGAGCTAAGTGGATTGCCAAGCTCATTGAGCTTGATATAGAGGTGAAGCCCACTAAGATAGTAAAGGGACTAGGTCTGGCCAAACTCATGGCTAAAGAAAACTGTGAACTAATGGGGATAAACTTCACCTGTGACAAATCAGCAAAATTGCAAACTGTGGTAACAACATAAGTAGATCAAGATCGGAATGACATTCTACCAGTGGCTAAAAAACTGTCTTCATGTGAGTGGTACTTAGGTATTATTCAATTTTTGCAAA
This sequence comes from Pseudotsuga menziesii, assembly GCA_001517045.1. Classification (NCBI taxonomy): domain Eukaryota; kingdom Viridiplantae; phylum Streptophyta; class Pinopsida; order Pinales; family Pinaceae; genus Pseudotsuga; species Pseudotsuga menziesii. Next base: position 233,189 of record LPNX011034719.1, on the reverse strand, counting down.
AATTAGAAGCTCCTCCTGATCTCACTCCTAATAAAGCATGAGCTCTTAAATTAAAGTCTGTAAAATTATGCATAGTTGATAAGTTGTTGTACTGGAAAGATCTATCTGGAATTTTGTTGAGATGTCTAGATAAAGAAGAAGCAGATTAGGTCATGCATCACTTTCATTCCAGCACATGTGGGGGCCATTGTTATTGGAAGACCACATCCCACAAGATACTAAGGGTCGGATACTATTGGCCAGTCATTTTTTCTGATGTATGTACTTTTGTAAGGGCATGTGACCAGTGCCAAAGATTTATAGGGAAGCAGCAGCTCAAATCCTTGCCCCTTAGGCCTATTGTGGTGAATGGGCCTTTTCAGCAATGGGGTCTGGATTTCATAGGTGAAATAAATCCATCTTCCACTGGGCAGCATAAATGGATCCTAATAGCCACAGACTACTTTACCAAATGGATAGAGGCAATACCCACCAGGAATGCCACTCATCAAGTCATCATGAGATTTTTATATGAGAATATATTTAGCAGGTTTGGCTGCCCAGTAAGGTTAGTAACTGATAATGCACCAGCTTTCAAAGCTGGGGCATTAGTTAGAATGTTGATTCAATGGGAATTTAGCTGGTGCATTACACATCCTAGCCTGGCTGAGTCATCCAACAAAATCCTAGTTACGATCATCAGAAAACTACTGGAGACAAATAAAAAAAAGCTGGGATTCTAAGCTTAAGTTTGCTTTATGGGCTGATAGGGTAATAGAGAAAATATCTATAGGGTCTTCTCCATTCAAGTTAGTTTATGGTATTGAGGTCATTTTTCCCATTCAACTCATTCTGCCAGTGGCAAAATTCTTTCAGGAAGAGGAAGATGAACCAAATAATATGGTAAGGAGGATGATGGATTTGGTGGACTTGCAGCAAGTTAGGGAACAAGTGATAGGAAAATCAGAAGCCTGTCAACAGAGGATAAAGGTCATGTTTGACAAAAGGGCAAAAGTAGACAACTCTAAGGTTGGAGATTGGGTCATCAAATGGGATGTTGTCAGACATGACAAGGGCAAACATGGAAAGTTTGACTCTTTGTGGATTGGCCCTTTTGTGATAGCTCAGGTACATAAGAATAACACCTTCAAATTGCAGAATCTGGAAGGGGAAGAGGTGTTTGATGGCTCGATGAATGGCCGTTTTCTAAAACTTAACTTTATTTGAGGCTTTGAGGCCTTGTTATTGTAAAATAGTAGTTAGTAGGTTGTTTTTGCTTACAGAATAAACTCCATGCCCAATGGAACAGTAAATGATAGTGTTAAGTTTTTAGTTGTTTTCAGGGAAAGACATTTTGGTCTGGGGTTCTTGGGACCTCACAGGGAGGTTCCCATCCCCACGTAGGAGCCAGATGTTATCTCCCAAAATAAATTTATTTTGATAGTATGAAGAATTTGAGTCATGTAATGAAAGATCTGAGGATGACTAACAAATTGAAGGTCTTTGTTTTGCTATGGTTGAAAAATTTGGAAGTTATAGCTTTCAGTGGCTTAGGCAGGGTTCTTAATAGCTCATTAGCCATCGAAAGGCTTTGTTTCGACAACTGACAATTTAACGCAGGACAAAGGTAAACCACCGAAAGCGGGATCGAGCGAGTAAATGGTAAAAACACTTTCGGTGGCTTAGGTGAGACTTCAAACGACTCATTAGCCACTGAAAAGTGTTGCTTTTGGCAGATTAGTGGAAAGACCAAGAAGGGTGTTAACCGCCGAAAGCAAACAGAAAGCGACAAGGGTAAAGGCACTTTCAGTGGCTTAGGAGAGACTTCAGATATCTCATTAGCCACCGAAAGGTGATGCTTTCGGAGGCTTAGTCAATAGTTCAAAACAGGCTTTAACCACCGAAATCAAGCAAAAAGGCGTGCAGGAAAAAGCGCTTTCGGTGGCTTAGGCGAAATCTCTAACATTTCACTAGCCACTGAAAGCCATCTTTTTGGTGGCTTACAGACAAATTCCAGAAGAGTGTTAACCATCGAAAAGGTAAAAGAGAAAAACGGTTAGAAATCGGTCAAATCAAACCCTATCAGCAAGATAACGATCAGTAAAAGGCATGATAAATCACCGAAAGGACATGAGTCTGCATAACTGCATGTGGAAATAAGTGAAGGAGGTCATTATAAAATTGATAAAGGACTGATAGGATCTGAAACCTTCATTTTTCTTCCACCTGTCCAAAAGAACAACAGAAAATCTCACCGGGTATCCAGGTTGATTTGAAATATGATCATTAGGCGAGGGTTATCAAGAAGATCAACTACAGCCATCACCTTATGACCTCAGCATCCATCATGAAATCAAAATCCCTCATAATTAGTGCCAAAACTCCAGTATATTTCACCTTCAACCTTAGCATTTCTCTCCACCAGAAAGCCATCTCTGAGAAGCAGCCTGCTAACATACTGTCATACATAACTTAAACTTATTTTTGCAGGTACCCAAGAGTGGCATTCAGCAAGATGAAGAAGGGAGAACCTGCTCTCAGGCAGGAGATGGGAGATATCAGCTATTTGGAGGCACATCCAGAGGTCTGTAAATTGTTCCAGGATGCTGGCTGCTATAGGTTTTGTGAGAAGATACAAGGCTCACATCAATAGGTGGCTGAGGCATTTGCTCTCTCATTTGATGGATCCAAGGAAGTCATAGGCAAAGAGGAATTCCACATAGATGAAGCCCTAATTACTGAAGTAATTAAACTCCCTAGCACAGGAGATAAGTGGTTCAAGACTACCATACCAAAAGATGTGGAGTTCATATCTTACCTAAATCCTGAGCATAGAGAAGTGGTATGGAAGAAGAGTGTGCCATCCTCCTGGTTAAAAGAAAGGTGGTAGCAACTGCTGAAGGCCATTGTGGTCTACATAACCTGTGAAGGAAAATATAATAGAGCCATGATCTACCATTTTAAATTAATGAACCACTTCACACGTAAAAGCCCACTAAATTTGCCATTTTACTTACACAAAAGTTTGGAAAAGATGGCACACCAGGTGAAGGCCCAGCCAACCAAGCTTGCTGGCAGACTGTCTCATCATGGCCTTATCCAACTTCTGGTCCAAGAATTGTTAAAGAGGAGGAATATGACATTTGCTTATTTCTTATTTTGGAATGGTTTTGAGACAGGCCTTCAGCTAGAGGAAAAGGGGAAATCTCCTGTTAAAAAATATAGCAAACCAAGAAGTGGAAAAAGGAAAAGAAGGGCCATATCCCCAGCAGTAGCAGAACAGGCTCCCTGCTCTTCCAAACCTAAGAAGGTCAAAAGAAACTTGGACTTTAGTGAAAAGAACCAGGAAGTTGCAGCCCACAGTGAGAACAATTTAAACCTGCCCTACTCAGACTCCAGAAGAGGAATAAGAGGAAGGTGCAAACCTAGCTTTGCATATTGTAGCAGTGACTGAAGAACTACCTTCCCCTACACCAAAAGAGCAAGAGGAACCAGCAGAGAAGGCTTCCTCCAGCAAGCCCAAGACTCAAAGGATAAAACAATTCCTGAGGCAAGTGTATGAGATGGAGATTTTGGAAAGGGAAATAATAATAAAAATGTTGCATTGACAAGAAGGAACAAGCTGCTATATAAGTCTTACCTAGAGCAGAGAGAAAAGTATATTTTCTTGAAGAGACTGAATACAATGTACCTAAAAGATAATACTAGATTGTATAGGATGATTAGGCTTCAAATACTGCAGTTGAAGGAGGCCAAGGCAAACTCTAGCAGCCACCCCATGTTGGAAACCCTAGTTGAAGCTGCAGTTAGCCTTCAGCCTCCAGAAAAAAGCTAGGCTATTGTAAACCCTCCTAGCACAGAGCCTGCTGAAGGAGAAAGCTGAGCAGACAGACTTAAAAGAACATTTTTTAAAGAAACCTAAGAATTTTTTAAAAATAGGGCTTTCGGTGGCTTAGGCGGACGTTGGGGCAGTTCATTAACCACCGAAAGCACCGCTTTCGGCAGGTAACGGTTCCGATAGTCTGGCCTCTTAACCACCGAAAGCAGACAGAGGCATAAAATTCAATTTTGACACGTAGGACCAGTTTTGGGTGAATATGGATGGCTCAGGGACAAAGTCTGAAGATGAAAGACGCAGAAGAAAGCATCAGGAAAGGTCTGTTCTAGTTTTACTATGACATAACAGTGGAAAAGGTCACCAACACCTAGCTGTCAAAGGAAAATAGTGACTTAACCAGCAGAGGGCTAGTGGCAGTGATTTCCAGCAGTTACCTTAGTTATCTAAAGGTTCATACAGTGAACTAATTCTACAGTTAGTTAGACAAGTAGTTAATTAGGGTTTTTTTACCTAATTTTGCAAAAAAAAATTATTTTCTTTATTTTTGTTAAATCGGATCCAAGTTTTCAGGATCTAAGTATTTTTGTAAAGGCTATAAATACTAAGACTTATTTTATTAAAAGGGTTCGACTTCAGGCACTTATAGACCTATACTATTGTCAGCTTCTCATTTTGCTCATGATTTGATATAAACTCTTTTGTTATCATTTGTTGAGCTTCCATTTCTGTCTTTTCTGTGCTTATGCTTGAATGTGTTATTCAGGTTATATTCAAGTTAATTAATGACTGATAGCTGTCACCCTATTGGCATGTTGATGTGATTTGAATTATAAGTGCCTTCCTTATCATGATTTAGCCATTTATATGTATCTGTTTTATGTATGAATCTGCCAGCATGATGAGTTCTCCATCCCTCCACCATATTGTCAACCTCTGAATGGTGGTAACTAAAATCATTGTACCTTATTGAGTTTCATGCATGTATTGAGAGTGGAAGGTCATATAGGTCGCCTGACTCGATCCATATTAGAAAAACCCAAAAACATTGTAAGTTACCATGCATCCTCGAGCTGCAACCTAGAGGAGTTTCCTAGAGTGATAACACTACCAGCCCCCAATGACGAGCAATTAAACAAACAATTAAAAACATTGTTTGGTCATTATCAAATTTTTGTGATAAATAACATTGTTTGATCTAGTTCTTAAATTATTATATCGAATTTTATAAATTCAACAGATTTTTGTGATGAATAACATTGTTTGGTCTAATTCTTAAATTATTACATCCAATTTTAATTCAACAGTTACGAACCAAACAAATGTGATCCACCGTCAATATAAATTATGAATTGTGAATATAAGTTATGAATTGTGAAGAAAAACTTCTCTTAATGTATATTAGTATCCATTAATAATCCATTGTTTGATATCTTTTAAAATTAGTTTATATGGTTAACAAAATTATAAAAGTTAAATTTAGTTTACGATGATCTTAAAAATTTTGATATTATTTCTTTAATAAGAAGGATTTTAGTCTTATATTTCTATTACTGTGTAAACATATTTGATTATAATTATAATATATATCACATGATGTTGGATTTTACATGCAATCTGGGTATCACTACATGCGACATGAGTATTGTTGAGGTGAACTGAGTCTGCATGCGATCTGAGTGGTTGGTCTGCCCCCTCAATACTGCATGTGATCTGATTACCAAACATTGCAAAATGAAAATGAGAGAAATACTATCACTGCAATAGTGAAGTCTTCACAGAAAAAACACTCACTGTGATCTGGTTTGTGATGGTTTATGAATTGGTCTATAAGTTTGTGATTTGGTTTGCGATATGAGCATCTCATAGCATGCGATCTGAGTTCTAGACTCTCACACAAATTCAAAGATTGACCTAATTAGATGAACAAGTTTCTTTTCTTAATCTTGGTTACTACTTATTTCCTCTCTACTTTTATGTTTTAATGTGAACATTTCACCACAGCTACCAAAAAATATTAAGGGGAGACCAAGTAAGGTAATCTTCAATAGTTTTTGTCAATACATAGTGTTATTAGAGAAACATAGGGAAGAAAGAGAAGCTAAACTTCAAAAAAAAATTAGAGACAATGCTTAACAATAAATTTGCATCTTTTGAAAACAAAATTTAGAAACAAATAGAAAATTAAATATAAAGGTTAGAGAATAAGTTGTAAAATATTAAGGTTAAAGAATAAGTTGTAGATAAATTAGAATAGATTACAAGAATTGGAAAAACAAAGTCAAGAAACTAAACAACTAACCCAAGAAGGAGATGTTCTAGAAAACATTCAAACAAAGAACAAGATCAAAGTGTTGGAAGAAAAAATAAACATCAATATGCCCATCAAAGAGGAAATGAATTAGCTTATAGAGTTGGATCATGAGCACAAGAAAAGAGCCTTGAACTTCATAATTTTTTGTATGAAAGAGGAGAAAGAGGAGAATGTGCTAGAACTAGTCAAGGAATAACTACAAAATAGGTTACAAATTGAAACAACCTATCTCATAGAAGCAAAGAACTTGGGAAATAAAGATAGGCTATTTCGTATTAAGATAAGATCAATCGACCATAAACATATCATATTGAGTAAAACTACAAATCTAAAAAGGTTAGATATATTTATAAATGAAGACTTCATTTCACAAGACCAAGTTGAATTAAGGAAAAAGTTTAATAGGTAAAAGAAGTTAAAAAGGAAGGAAATGTGAAATAATTAGAAATATGAAAGCTATTATTAGGGACAACGACAAAAAAGAATAATAAATATGAATTGGGGACACTCCATATCCTTGCTTGGAACTATTGTGGCTTTCCATGGAACAAAGGTCTCATGTTAAGTTGGATCCAGAGTGATATTGATGTTATATTGCTTGTTGAGACTTCGGAGCGTGATGAATGTAAAATCCCTAACATGGAAGGATTTTTCCTATGGTCAATATGGAACAAGAAATCAAGAGATCTCAACAAAGAGTTATTGGAGGCATATCTTGCTATATAAGGAATATCATTTTTCCTAACATAAAGCTTCAAAAGAGAGACCCTTTCAATCAATACATTTGGATGGATATTTCAGGCGTTAATGATAAACATAATCATATGATAATTTGTTATTTTTCACCCATTAATTCTACTTTCTATTTAAGAAAAACAATTTAGATAAAATTGTGCTTACAATGGCTTAGAACATGATATTGATAGTCTGAGAAAAGAAATCAGTATCATATTATTAGGAGACTTTAATGCTAAAACATCAACTAACCAAGCTATTATCTTAAGGAACAATTCCAACCCTAACTCTTTATGGTTGGATGAGGATCTTGTTTTAGCTTGTCAATACAACAGAAGCTCTGAAGACTTAGTTGATAACTTGTTTGGTTCTGAACTAATCAATCTTTGTAGCTCCAAAGGTCTAATAATTTGCAATGATCTAAGAAAGTGACCAAATTCCAACCAGATGACTTGCATTCATAGGATTGGTAGTAGTGGCGTAGAATATTTGATTTCTAATATTCTCATCTACAACCAAATAATAAATTTTGACATCTTAAATGACCATGAGCCTGACTCCAATCGTAGACCTTTAATAATAATCCTAACTTTTTTTGTGCACAAGAGTCCTATAGAAGAAAATTCTAATAACCAAAATCTCTGGATCTTTGAAAAAAGTAAAGTTCATATGTTTCTTAAGGATTTAAGAAATTAATTTAATCTCATATTAAACAAAGACAATATTGAAAATCTATATTATAATTTTACAACAACTGTAACGTCCCCGGCCCTCCGACCGGCGAAGAGGACACTACCATGGCATTAACCATCCATGCAACCGCCCATGAACATGTATATACATAAAATGCTGAAACAAAATGCTTTGAACTAGAACATGCATACTTGATTATTTATCATACAGCAGAAGCAAACACGTGTTCATTCAAGCATTCAACATGTTCATCATATTCATTAGACAATAAATATAAATACAGAGACGAAATGATCAAGATTACTTATCTCATAAAGAACTCGTCCCGCAACCAGCTAGGTCGCTGCAACGTTCCACCCAACCATAGGCTAGCATGCTCCCAAATCTCTCAGCAATCCTGCCACGCCTGAGTTGGGCATGATTCCCCAAGGAATAAGGAACAAGCAGGCTTACACATAGCCAAGGATACACAAAACACATCCAAGCCAACGTAGTTGAGTTTATCAGGCCATCAACAAGACAGCCAAGCCAACATGGTCAGGTTTATCAGGCCATCAAGGAGATGGGAAAGGCTAAATGCTAAGCTGGTGAGCCCATTACAGAGCTAAGAACACCTACACCAGAACTAGCCTGACTTCTAAGACACCCACACACACCCAACACAAGGAATCAGTCCCTTCTCTGCTACATAGTCCCTCAGGCCCTGACTTCCCTTCCAGTGCTATTCAGGGGTTGTGGAAAAGAAAGCCAACCCTCTAGCTCTGTCTGTGTAGTTTCCAACACACCAGGTTTATCAAGCAAACCAAGCCCCCATCCCTGCTCCCAACACAGTCCAAAGACCAACCACTGCATACACGCAGTCACACAAGCGATTCATAGCTTGGGCAAGGAAAACAATTCCTAAGTCATTCTTGGCCCTATCATGGCCAAAATGACTCCAAAACAACCTACAGTAGGTCCAAAATGTAAGAAAGACCACAGCAAACAAAACGTAAGGGAGACCACAGCAAACCCACAAATCTTGAGAAGAACGGCGGCAACCACAAATCAAGGGAAGAACAACAGCCCCAATCTCAACATTGAAGTGACAGGAAAATTACACGGCCATACCAGTCTGTAAGGAAAACATACACCCACACAATCCACAAAATCCGTATGGAAAACATGCACCCACAGAACGTGAATGGCTTATTCACAAGGGAAAATCGTAGGTGAAAGAGCACGGCTCCCAGCTCGCTGCGTGAGTAAAAACCAGGAAGAATCCTGTGCATGAGAATGAACAGAACTACCATCCCTACGTAAGGATGAACAATTCCTCCTATGCGTGAGGATGAACCGACAATGGAGAGTATGGCGTAGTGGAGAGAGTGGAGAGTCCGCATGGAGTGATGGCGGTGGTGGTTTTCTTTCCAACGTGAGGGTCAACCTGCTGGTGGAGTGTGCGTGTGGGAAAGGACTGACAGTCCTGCCACACTCCACTCCCCAGCCATAGCTGCCCCATCTAACAACAGAATTTTTAATGGTGGTAGCTGGATAAGACAAGGGAAGGTGAGCAAGTCAAAAGGGTTTAACAGCTGACACATGGCTTTTCCCCATAGGTTCAAAGTTTAATAATCCCCCCCCTTATCCTTGTGAGAATCATGCCCCTTTTCCATTTAGTTACCGCGAACATAGCTGGTTGGGTTATTTAATTAAAGATGCATATTTACATGATGACAAAGCTTAATATATGTTGTATACCACGATAGACCATCGGCAACGATTCCGTTCGCCGAAACATAACACAACTAAATCGATGGTGGGGCTTTTGCCTTTAGCTCCACACCACGATTCATTACAATATATACATCATGTACATTTAATGCAACGGGGTCAAAACCAAGGTGTTACAACAACGGGCTCTCAACCTCTCTTAAGTTCTCCATTGAATTAACATGTAAAAAAAGAAAATAGAATGACTAGCCCTTGGTATGATAAGGAGTGCAAAAATGCTAGGATAGCCATTAGCAAAGTTCCTAACGAATCACTAAAAGTTAATAAGATAAATAGATACAAAGCCCTAATTAAAAAAAAAAATGTATTATATAAATAGGAATCAAGAGAAGTTTTTACACCTCTCTAAGATGGATCCTAAAAAAAATTGGAGGAAAATTCTAACTTGTATAAATAAAGAAAATAGTATGATTTCCTGAAGGGACTGGAATTCATACCTTAAAAAACTTTATGATTCCCCTGATGTAGTGGGCAGAATTCAAACCCTTTTTACAGAGGAAGAAGTATTTTCTCCTAAAGGCATAAAGCTTGGAGTTAAGCGGCTTGCAAAAGGGAAATCTAAGGACATCAAGGGATCCTAGGTAGAAATTCTGAAAATTAGACGACCTATCCTCATCCCTCATATTCACAAAATCTTTAGTCTAACAATCAAGCACAATTTTCCTAAGTCATGAGCACAAAATGACATTGTTCTTATTTTTAATAGTGGAGGTAAAAACAATCCATTTAGTTATAGGACCATTATGATTAGACCTATTTTTGTCAAGTTATATGGGGTTATCCTAGAGAAGAATATCATTAGATGGCTAGAAAGTCAGGGGGGAAGGGATAAAGGGTGGGTCAGGTTTAGAAGTCATCATTCAATGCTGGACCACCTTATTACACTTAATATCATTGCAGAGGAATGTTGCAATAATAAATACATTCTCCTATGTTTATTTATGGTTTTTAGAAAAGTCTTTGACACGATGCCTAGAACTAACCTCTAGAATAGATTAGAAGAGCTAAAAGTACCCTTCGGGCTGAGAATTGCAACAATAAATATGTATGAGAATGTTATTGCCAAGTTTAAGAGTAATGAGGGTTATTGAGAAGAAATTAATTATAAAATAGGATTTAAGCAAGGTTGTACCTTATCCTCTAACCTTCACTACAACAAATTTGACTTTTAGGGGGGATTGTCTTCTGCCTCCAAAAGTCACTTTTGGGAGTTGTTTTGACTTTGGATACGGTCTTTACAAAACCACCCCTAATAGTACCAACGCTAAAAGCATTAGAGGAAATTTCAATTTAAAACGGGCCTTCCAAAAATAATACAAATTCCATGTCATCATGTATTAGTCAATCAAAATGCTTTAAAATTAAAAAAAGGGAGCACCTCTTAAACAAATTTTTAATATTTTGGGGATAGGTATCATTAAAAAAACTACTTTTTTTGTTCGTATTTTCGACATATCTCCCTGTGTTTTTACTCAAATTTCGATCGGGAGAGCTCGTTGGATGTAGAATTAAATTTCGCATCCAACGAGTACCCACTCGGCATACTTTTGATGGGCCACGCTACCCCAAAAACATGAAATACCTGAAAAAATGTGATGATGATGTCATCATCACATTTTTTCAGGTATTTCATGTTTTTGGGGTAGCGGGGCCCATCAAAAGTATGCCGAGTGGGTACTCGTTGGATGCGAAATTTAATTCTACATCCAACGAGCTCTCCCGATCGAAATTTGAGTAAAAACACAGGGAGATATGTCGAAAATACGAACAAAAAAGTAGTTTTCTTTTCTTCCTCCAAAATTAATAAATATTATTTTATTATTTTAACTATTCTTTTATTAATTTTCCTTAGGAGGCCCATTTTGAGTTGAAATTTCCTCTAATGTTTGGCCTTTTAGGGGTGGTTTTGGAAGAGATCAAAACCGCTGTCATCATCACATTTTTTCAGGTATTTCATGTTTTTGGGGTAGCGTGGCCCATCAAAAGTATGCCGAGTGGGTACTCGTTGGATGCGAAATTTAATTCTACATCCAACGAGCTCTCTCGATCGAAATTTGAGTAAAAACACAGGGAGATATGTCGAAAATACGAACAAAAAAAGTAGTTTTTT